>CM033271.1:27415970-28015970 GCA_019343175.1 Oedothorax gibbosus
ATTTTAGCTATATTACAAGCCATCTGTATAGGTTTAAATACACATTGAAGACATTGACGAAAAAAATAACATAAAATAAAATATTTTTAAAGTATTGTCATTTCACACGAATTTCTTACTAAATTCAAAAATTTTACTTGGAAAAAAAAACATTTTATCCAAAATAATATTAATCTTGTAAAGTTTTGTTTATTTTTATTATTACTTTGACTCTGTTTAATGTCAAACATTATAAACAATTTTAAAAGTTTAGAAACTAAATAGTCATTATTTTGAACAGTTTTTTAATCAAATTGTTCTTAAAAATGATTTATATATGGCTGCTGTAGCTGCATGTTATTATTATTATAATCATTGTTGTTGTTGTTGTTGTTGTCATATTCCCATTCATTTTCCAAAAGTTCCATATAAATAATAGGCCTGCCAATCCTACATTGTTGCAAATTTATATAACTATTTATTCATGACTTACTAAAATTATATTTAAAAAAACTTAATTTCACGCAGCATTTATTATAAATCTTACGTATTCTTATGCTTATGATTAATGATTCAACCTTTTAATTAGTCTTAATCAGTTTGACCGTTCGTGAAAGTTTATGGATATTCTTAATAATTTCAAATATTTTTTATTATTTGATTAACAAAAATTAGCCATTACTTATGCAGTACTAATCAATAATAGTTTTAAACGTTTTTACACTTTATAACTGTTTGTAAAAAGTAATTGTAAAATATATATTTTCAGTAAAATCATGTTATATCATAAGTATCCCATTAGAGAAAATTCGAAGGATGCCTTATGGCTTCAACCTCTTATAAAATCAAACCAAAAAGGGTATTTTTTAGTATTCTTCACAAGAAAATTTCGTGAATGCATGAAAAAGTAATAACGCAAAGATTATTTTTCGCTTACGTAACTCCATATGAAAAGGCAAAGAAAAAGAAATACACAATATATTGCTCACGTATATTCAAGGAAGTCTAAGTATTCTAAAACCATCTCTGAATTCAGGAAAAGTTATTCTTTCCCTTAAATGTATAATAATAGCTGAATTAAGCTGAAAAGAATTGCATAAATGCATAACTTCTTACCATTTTCGCCACCTGTTCAGAAAGTTTTGATTCATCATTTTAAAATTATTCCAATACAAACTTCGCTTTATTTTAAATCCAATTTCAATTAATAAAAACCAAATTTAAAATATTTTTTTCTGTTTAAAAAAAACTATTTCAATCTTAGAGCTAAAATCAAATTATAAATAACTTAAGAAAAATCAGAAAAATAAGATTTTTATTATGAATCGTATTAATTTTTTTTATCACAATAAATGTTTTAATCATTTTTTATGTTTTTGGATATTATTAGTGATTGTTTGTTTATCTTATTTTGAATTGTTAAAATATTTACTAAATAATTTAGAGGACTTAAAAACAATAAATTTATAAATTTTAATATTAAACACTATTCAATGACCTATTTATTACTGAGTCGCTAAATTCTAACTAAAGCATACAAATTTATTGCAATAATGTTTGATAGTTTTCATTTTATAAGAAGTATGTGTTTATCTTGTATCTCTGTTTAATAAATTAAGTTTCGTAAAGAAATATTAACTAATATTTTCTTCTATGAGTAAAGTAATAAAATATTTTAAGTGCTAGACATAATTAGTATTGAACAGCGGTAAGAAATAAATATAAAATTAAAATTCATTTATAATTTCGTTGTTGCGCTTGTTGCGTTACGGTAATCCAATAGTTTTAGCAACTTTTTTCATTATTAGTTTTGACAAGTAGTAATCAACATTTGAAGGGTGTAGTTGCAAAACCGTCATTCTCCAAAGTATAACTAAGGTAATTTAAATAACAAAACTTCCATAGTTCTGTATTTAAATTCAATGTTGATTTACTAAGGAGAATAATTTATTATTTAATATATTTTATTTTTACTTTAGGAAAATAATTTGTTTCCTAATACAAATCTAAATATAATTAAGCAATGTATATTAAATCAATATTATATTTTTATATAATTCCTTATCTTACCAATGCTTTGATGGCTATTTATATTTTATTAAAAAAATCATAATAAATTCAAAACATCTGACAAACTTTGTTACTTATTTGATTAATATTGATCAACCTTATTTATCAAAACAACTCAAAACTCTCCAATCAATTGGACAATTCAAACTCCATTAATTACTATCATTAAACTTTCACCAGGCAACTAAAAGATAAGACATCTTTAACAAACCCTTCTATCAACGTCACCTGTACCTATCATAGAACACGCTACCTTATGCATATATTAATCAGCCTCTACTACAACACAAACCAGCCCAGTTGACAAATGGTCCTTATTATCAGTTGTGAGCGCAAACATCCCTTTCTGAAAAGTTTTGACAAAATAAAAAATATGGCTGGGTTGTAATTTTTGGTCTTAATTAGGAGGTCCAGTAATCGTCTGTGTTGTTCTGCCGTGGGCTGGAAAACTTCAGTAACTAACTACAACACTGACTTGGTCCATTGTTGTAAGCACTCAATAAATACAAACTATCAGTAAGCGTGCATAAAGATTAATTATTTCAGGACAAAAACAGTCTAAGTCATTGTTATAGATAACTCCGTTTACCTGTTTACGGCAGTGTTAGGTTGAAGAAGTATTGGGAGCCACGCCTTTTACTTTGGAAAAGCCCACCCTGAAGAAGTTACAGCACGCGATTTGGATTGTGTTGCTCGGTTTGCTTGAAATAAGGTCACACTAGAGCTACTTGAGGTTTCTTTTAATTGACACGCCTAAAGTTTCTATGAAACTGTAAAACACACTTAAGAAAAATATCTGTGGTTAAGAACCTCCTTCAGTTTTGAAGGTTTTCTTTTGATTTTAAATGTATGGGAAAATCAACCTAACTGGTATATCCTTGGTTAACTATCAAATAAATTAATTAACTAGATAGTAAATTATATGATTTAATAGGTTAAGTTTTGGTGAAAAGGGATTGGTCCTTTTATCTTACCATACTAGAGATGATCTGGCTAGAACCAACTTCTCAGTGATTTCTTCATATGAGCTATCAAAAAGTTTTATAATAAAATAGTTTTACTTTTTAAAGAATTTTAGTACCAGTATGAGTTTGCTTTCAAGAGATTTAACCATATGTGTTGTTTCATCAAAAGATGGGATTTTATGCGTACGTAACGTTATTGAATAAATATTTTGCTTCGTTAACATTAATAAAAATATTTGAAAATTCAATTATGTTTTTAAAACTATTATATGACACGGACTTAATAGGGTTTTTGCATAACAAACAGTGCTACTGATTTATTACTTCATTAAAAACAAATCATCTTCGAAGAACCATTATAAACTACTTATGCATTTTGCATTGTCCAGTCTTACCACCTTAACTCAATAACGACCACCATCTTCATGCAAAAACGTATCTTAAAAAAATCGCAAACTTTGTGATAACTGCATTAATAAAACTTACACGACTTCTACATTAAGGCTGATGTCACTCCGTCTGTTGTGCATATCAAACCTAAAGGGGCTATTCCAAAATAAAAGCAAAAGTTTCCCCTACAAAATCGTCAGAAGAACATGAGCCGTTTGCATGATGGGACATTTTTAATAGTGTCATATCTTAGAGGGGCTATTACGCTTTAAAAGTACTTTGGGTTATGATCATGGTCGTTGTGGTGTGGAGAATGGGGCCTCTTACATATCCATGGACTAATGGAAGGACACTCCAAGGTAAGATGTTATGTTTTTAAGGGATAATGTGTTTCTGAAAATCTCGTATGAGGTGTTGAATGAGTTGTTGATGCTGCGGTAAGAATATTCACAAGTTTTGAGGAGGTTTTATATCATTATTGACTTACAAAGAGAGATGTTTTTTTTTATGAAGTTGGTAATTTCGATAATATTCTTAAATGTATTGATAGTTTTTACAGTAGATTAAGTTTTATCGTTTGTTTATTTAATGTCTAATAAAAAGTTTTAGGGGAGATTTTTGTTATTTTAAAAAATAGTGCTTATTTTTAAAAACTTGTCTCTTATGGGTAAGACGTATTTTTCAAATGCTTATTTTACACAAAATAATGTATTTAAAATTTATTTCGCGTCGTAAAAGACTGCTAGAATGTTTGAATAAAGTAAGTTTTTCACTTTTTTTGTACTTGAGAGTTAGATACAATTGCAAGACTAGTTTTTAATTTTCATGAAGGTATTTACATGTCTGTACCTTATTGAGAAGTGTGCATTCAGATCAAAATTTTGTATTTTAAAAGCAAATGGAAGAGCTTTATAACTTTTGATCGTTGCACAAACAAACAAATTGATAATTAAGTCTTTTATGGAAACATTTGCTCAAGTGATTTAAAAGATATGCTAAGAGTGATTTGCATTTTAGAGGCGGCAATCAATGCCACCAAATGAACTAGATTTGTCACAGTAACATAAAACATAATGTTGTTAAAATGTTCCGCATAGAACAACTTGCAATGTATATTGGTGAATATTTTTTCTCTCCATTGCTTTATCTTTCATTTATTCTGTTGCTTAATCTTCCTAATAGATGTGTTCTATCGAAAGTAACAGAGACTTATATAGATGATGCTATTTTAAATTTCTCACAGTTTTATAAATATATTACAAATCCTCCACACATCTTAACTCTATATCAACACATAAATGAATTGAAGTTGATAAATTATCTACGATTACCTTTATAGAGAGAGTTTATATCTATACTATATTTTCCGTATTTTTCAATGAAATTTTTAATAAATTAATAAAATCAGATAAAGAGGCAATTCGTCTTAATTCCCTATGCCCTAATTAATGAGTCATCTAACGAAACGAAGAACTTTTCTCCTAATCTCCATTAACTGAAATTTATGTCCGTCTAAGAAAGTCTTCCTCAATTCAAACCCCCATCGGAGACAGAAGAATGAGAAATGATGGCCAAAACCCGAAACAGACCTCGGAACTATTCGGATGACAGAAGAGGATAGACTCGAAATTGAGACGTCTCCCCATACATCTTCTTCATCGAACGGTGTATAATAACAATAATAACACTAAAAAATAAAATCCGCTGACTGTCCCGGAATTGAAAATACCCCATACTTGTCTCGTCCCTAAACCGAATAAAAAATGATCCAAGATGGCGGCGGGGTAAAATTTAATCCGACCCTTCTTCCAATTCTTACAAACAAAAAATGAAATAAAAATAAAAAGTTCTCCAAAATCTAGTTCTTATTTTTTCTTCTACTCTGTATTACCGTCTGCGACATGTCCATTCATCCTACGTTACATGTTCTATACTCGAAGTAGTAGGAAAAAAGAAGTTGAAAAAAAGAATGAAGAAATAGGTCCGAATAAAGCTGAAAACGAACTAGGGAATCGAAACTGAATGCTATTTTCAAAAACAGATTATGTGTGTTAATGTATTTTTTAAATATCTTAAAAATACATAGCTGTTGGTATTTTCAGACCCGCGTTCTGTCTATCTAAATATAGAAGAACCCTAGGTGAAGAAGGAAAGAAACATATTTCTTGTTGTTGTTTTACTGTGGTTTATCCGGGCTAAAAGGCTTTCAGACAGACAGCTGTGTTTTATATGACGTTTCTCGTGTAAAAAATACCGGTTCCTGTTGCTGCAGCAAAACATTATCTCTGAAATCTTCGTCTAGAGCTTTTCTATAGTAAGACATCCATAAAAAGTCATTCTGCACTGTAAGTATTCATTTAACATTACTCCATAAAAACGGTGGCAATTTAAGCATATAACACAAAATAGGAGGGAAATTCAGGCAGTACAGGAAGAGGCAGTACATACTGTCCCGTTTTATATAGTAAAGTTCAAAAAATTTACATAGAGCGTGAAAGTTTATATATTTTAATTAGTTAATATTGTACTTGGACATTTGTGAAACTAATAGTAAATATCTTTTATAATTTGTTTTTTTCTTATAGAAAAATCTGCAGGCAACTATTCCCATAAAGTAAGATTCCACCATATTTAAGGAGCATTTTTACACTAATTACATCAAAAATTTGCATTTTCTGTAAGTCTTCCATTGTCTTGCATTTTTTTTTGCAATGTCATTAGACAAAATGTACGGATGTGTTGAAATATCTCGTGGCATCCTACACCAAAAAACGAACATTACGTAAGGTTTACCTGCACAAGCTTAATAAACCTTTGTCCTTCGAATATCTATCCTTAATTTCTCAATCGCCCTATTCTCAAAAACAAAACAGGAAATCATTAAAGAAGTGAACTCTGAGATCATATACGCACTTTTATCTTAAATAATATCGTTTCGTTATGTTTTAAGAAATACAAAAAATCAGTTACTTTAGACGTAATCTTTCCTAGGTATACATAAACCATTGTTAGAAAGGATATTTATTGATACATTTAACGTTAATTATTATAAAACCTCCTTTTTTTCTAGTTAAGGTGTAGCAGGGGATTGAGTTTTTGGTTTCTAGCTTCACGATAAAATTTATGTTTGCGAATTGAAAAAAATGAATGTATAATAAAGGGTGATATAAATTTAGGTCATTCTATATTGTGGGGGAAAATTTCACCAGCCACAGTAATTTCGAATTAGAACTGATATAAAAATACTTAGTTCAAAAAATTCAGAAACAGACTTTTTTCCTAGAACAAGAGAAGAAAGATATGCGGTTGCTTCTTTTACCTCCCAGAGTCCGAATAAAGCTGAATACGAACAATAAAAAGGACTGGAATATGAAAAAGGGGGCCAAGATAGAAGCCAAAATCGGATAAAGTTGGGACATAATTGGCCGCTTCCTGAATAAGACGCAGAAAAGGCATAGGAATGGGTTCCTTATGGATATGGGGGAAGGTTTGGGACATGCATAATTCCAAAACCTACTTGGTCAGGGATCCTGGAAATATGTATTTCCAGATGGATACTGCACCTTTATGTGCAAAAATAACTACTGTAAAATATATAAGAAGAATCGTTGAAACAGTATAAAATAAAAGCATTTTGAGATAAACTGTTTTCGAAGAAGTTGATCAATGATTAAAATATTCACCAGAAATCGATAGATTTGACTAATTGTGTATAACTTAATATTAACTCCATAGGGCGACGGACAGACAAACGGACGGACATGGCTTTCATAAAAAAAAACTTTACTTTTTACGTTATAAACTTTGTGTGCGAGTAATTTGTACTTCGACTAACTGAAATTCAAACATTATTAATGACCCGAAAACTCTTTAGTGAAAAAAAAATATTATACATTTACAAATGGAAATTACAAGAACAGGTTACACATTAGAGAAAAAAAGGTATAGCCCCATGAGATGAAGATGTTTAGTTTCTTTTCCTTCCCTATTTCGGATGTAGAACTAAAACTAGTTTTAGTCTTAAAGTACATTATTGACAAGTAAAAACTGCAGGAGATTTAAAATATTAGGCTTTGCAAATGCAAACATTTAGTTGTTTGCAATTTTATGCAATCCTAACGTGCAGTGCAATCCTCAGTATACGTTGATTGCAACATCAATTAAGTTATAATGTCGCTCGATTTCAATGTGCCAATTGTATTGGTTATCCGCTCAACTTCCGAATTTGTTATTGGACCATATTCCTTTATTGCAAAGCGTTTAAGACTACGTTAACTGCTCTTGAAGACTGTATTGGATACCCGAAAACGTTCTAAACACACTAATGTACTGGAGTAATTATTGAAAAAGCGAGATATACTACTTTTCTTATAAAGTACAGAAATTATATTTCAGAAACATTTCATTAAAAGTACTTTATTTCTATGTAAATAAAAATATGCAATAAAAATAGAAAAACGGCATTCTTTATTAACAGTTGCGTATTCATTAAAAGAGCGAAATACAAATGCGTTCGGCTGATTGGTAATATTACCCTGATATTTAGCTTTTAATAATAGTCCCACTTATACCTTATCTCTACGGCCCTACCTTTTATGACCCCATCTCTTTAATGATAATTACCCGTGAAGTAGAAGTCTTATTGAAATCAATCTCTGAATCTTAAAAAGGGTCAAGTCCTTAGAAAAACTTCCGTACACGTTTCTTCTTGCACTAAAAAAAATGAAAGGTAGAAGCTTAGGGGGAAACTCTCCAATGGACTAGCCCTTTTTTCGCCCTCTAGAGATTCACTTATTTCCAACGTCTTTCTTAATTGAATCAAGATTAAATGGTGTTCTTATACCCCTACCGAATAAATAGCGACTGTTATCATTTGTGTATGTGATTTAGTCAATGATGATTACCGTCCAGGGTTACTGTGGTTGTTGAATTCAGTACAATGGCAGGTTTTTTGACGCCAAATAGACTATCCAACTTCCCAAGTAAAAATGAAAATATTTTGTATCCAAAAACCTCTGACCCAAAGGTGGGTGGTACTATGCAGTTTTAGGAATAACTATCGGAATATTATATTTAAAAAAGTATTAACTTATAATGTTCATGATTGTTTGTTTTTAACTTTAAAATTTTCATACCGAAAATTCGAAAACAACTTTTATAGAATATAATGAACTAATATTCATCGAATATTTTCAAACATCCTAAACTATTTTTTTTTATGGACAAACATTTCCTTGAAAAATAACTCTAATATCTTCTAAAAAAAATCTATTTCTCTTATTCTTCTTATCTCTCCTTTACTATTCATAAAAATAGCATAAAATAGTTTTTGGTAAATATGTAATGCTTTATTGATGTCGTATACACTTAATGATCATAACTATTCAAATATTGTTTAAGTTGTACTTTAAAGGCAAATATACTTTGAAGTACGTTTTTTGGTCTTTAATAACTGTCTCTAATTTGTAAGAACTATTTTGCAGTTCCTCAAAAGATGCTAAACAAAAGTTTTATTGTAACACAATATTACAGAAATTTTTCAATTGATTTTTTAAAAAAATAATAAATTGGGAATTTTAATACTAGTAATTTTAAAATAAATTACTTTTTTTACTATTTCTTTTCATGCTTGAAATGTTTTATGAAAAGAAAATGCCAATCGAGCATTATTCGCCAAATGCGAAAACACGTTATTTATACTATGATTGCCCCAATGGGCTAAAACATTATTTGATACTTTGAGGTAAGATAATTGCCTCATAATAATAGAATAAACGTTGCTTATGCAATGTTATAATGGCAATCATTTTGAGCTTCCATCAAAATGTACACTATGAAATAGTGTATCTATTTATTTTCAGCTACATCAATTAGTCCCAGGTAAATTTTGAATGGTATAATTTGAGCCTTAATTTGTTTCGTTCAAGTATTTGACAAATTTAACGAAAAATATAAGAAGCTGCTGGTTTATTGAAACAATTTCTAACAAATGGGTATTATTTAAATAAGTATTGTAAATTAAAAGTAACTATTATTTTTATTATTTTCTTTTCTTATTAAAACTTTAATTTGTTATATTCCAATGATGGTACAACTATGATTTATACCGATTCATTATTACCAGGAGAATATAGAAGCCAGTCAACATGAAGATAAAATATCAAACAAATAAATTTTGTAAGTAATATTTATAATATTTTTAAATATTTTTTTTATTTTGATACATGTGAAATTGATATAAAAAGATTTTTTAATACATAGAAAAGTTATAAAATAATAGTAAATAATATATTTCCTATTTTGTTATAAATTTAAGCAGTTGGTTGTTAATTTTTTTAATTCCAATGACTGTAATTGTTTTTTGATTATTACCTTAAAAATAGTCTTTCAAGATTAAGGCATTAAAAAAACTTTTAAAGGATATTCCAACTCATGCAAATATAGTAAATATAATCACAGAAAATATCTTTATACATTTACTGTTTTTTACTAAATTTTTATACAATTTTAGTTAATGGGCATGTTTAACGACTTCAATGACAAGAGTTCCACAGGAATGAAATTAAAGTCGTGATTTGTTAATCAATGTAGGGCTTGGTTATATGCACGGTGCCTACCGTGAGATATAACCAAGCACAGAGACCACCAATTAAATCCAGGAATAAAAATATGAATGCCCTACGTCACGTGAAACAAGCCAATTTGCAAAACGAGTATATTTCTAGAAACTATTCAAATACACTTTACCAAAAATTCAATTTGTTCTTATCAAATTGCTTTTCCATTTTTACCTTTGGGTGCCAACATCTTATACTTTACAGAAATTCGTACCACTCGGCGCCTTGAAAGAAACGAAATAAAGGGAATGTAATATAATAATACAAATTCCTTTTAATATCGCATTTGAAATTTTATTGCGATTCCACTTAGTTCGACTTTCAAATAAAAAAATATATCCACCGTTACGGTTCCAGCTAAGGAATGACGGTGGTCAGGAATTGAAATGCAAATTCATCCAAACGTAATTCGAATACTTATGCACCGTAAAAGGCATTAAGATACGAGAAGTTCGGAATTGGTTTCTTTACATACAAGAAGGGATGAGAAGGAAAATAGTTTTTGATATGTCCATCTGTTCTTTAACATTTTAACTATGATAAACTGAAATTAGGGGAACTTGCCAGGATGGGTTTTATCTATCATACCATTTATTATTCCCTCCCATGTTCTGCCATCGCCTTAGCCATCCTATAAACGTGCTGAACAAAATAAAAATCTCCAATAAATATAGTCAAGTATGCGGTTCAACTCCTAAGTCCTGAAGCCGCTTACTATATCGCTATAATATTACTTGGGGTGTGAACTAAGTTGTCGGCCTTTCTTCTTGAATACAGTTCAAAATTATGGAACCTTTTGCCAATTGCCATCTTTGTGGCTTTAATAAAAGGTTAATTCAACCGAAAACCAAAACAAGTTAAAATTGTTTGTTTTAACCTAAAGTCTTCTCATCGATACACCTAATTAATTAAATGCTATCGGAAGAAATTTTAACTAAATTTTAAATATAGATTTTTTGTCTTTCATTATTATAATTTTACTTACTTTTCAAATAATAAAAAGGAAATAATTATAAAATATAGCTTATATATTATAAATTCATCCAGCCTTCAAATGTCAAGATTAATGTTTTTGGTTCATACAAAAAAATGAAAATTAATTCTAAAGAGTATTACGCATTTTAAAAATTATACATGGATGTGAAGTAAAATTTGAACTCATATATATGATACATATACATGGTAAACTATTTTGTAATTCTAATAAATTTGGAAATGATTTTTAAAAAATATGACACCTCAATGTAAAAATTTGAGTAGATATTTATTCTTTTGGCTAAAAGATTTTCAGAGACCTTCTTAAGTTACAAATTTTTGAATGACAGATGCAAACGTAAAAAATTATAATAGTTGCAAAATCGTTATTATCTTATAAAAACGTATAAAAAGAACAGCATTTTTATGAAAGTACAGCTACAAAAAGCCACTGCTCTATAAAATGAACATTTATTTCACATCCCTACCTAGAAGCACTTTTTATGCCCCTAAAAAAGTAGTTACCAAATAAAAATTGGAAAAGAAACCAGTAAAAAATGACTGAAAAATCCAAGAAGGAGAATTTCATTTTACCAAAAAACATTCTTATCATCTACAATACAAGTACCTAACTTCCCTCTAACGGACCATTGATTTCGATACTAAAATAAACTTCATAACGGCCGATGTAGTTAGGTAACGCAAATTTCTTGCAAGAATCCCATTACAGCAGAGTATAAAAAAGGTTTGTATTTTTGGAAGGATCGTTTTGGTACTGGTATGAACCACAACGAATGTTATTACTTCTTGAATTTAAGTAGAAATTCGATTGATATTAGTCACGAATATATATGGATAGAGGTTTAATTGTACCTAAGAATTTAATTTGATGTTTTTATGAATTAATGATGTCATTCAAAAATGGTGTTTGTATTTTTTAATGGGGTTAAATATTTTTTAGTAAAATGTTTTGGAAACGTATTAATAGAAATCCCCAAAAAATTATTTAGGAAAATATGAATTCTAAGAAAAATAATTATCTATTAAACAATTGACTTTGATCACTAATTAAAATGGCTAGTGAAGAATTTATTTATTTGAATATGGTGACTAATAAAATATCCCCAATAAAAGACCTTAAGATACTCGAGTGAAAGCAAACTAGTGATGTTTTTTTTCATATTTATAAAAACAATTTTGTACCTTAAAATTATGTGTTAAAAAATATTTGTCTTATTAATAAATATTTTTAAAACTGAGCCAGAAAGATATATTTAAAAGAAATTACGTTTTTAAGAAATTTATTTTTCGACCTACAATTGGCTTGTTTTAGTTGACGTAATTCCTTCTAGTTATCATTCCTCCACTGTCTTCGATCGCTGCTCCAATTGGTGCTTTGTTCCCTCGTGACATTGATTCCCCAAAATGAATTTATTTTCATTCAAAACAAATTTTACACATTAAACCTGAATCCTGCTCATTAAAAGTTGTATGTGGCCCCAAAAGTATAATTTTTTCAAGCTATAAAGTTAGGTATTTATAGATAAATTCTACTGTTAGAACTGTAACGACAATAAACTTCTATATCGTCTGAAGTTTTTATATTTAGAAAATGTGGATGCATTTCTTGGGCTCTGAAGTACCATTACATCAAATTAGGGTAACTTAGAACCCTAATGGTACCTCTGGATTAAGCTGTGCACCTTTATAACTCCTCCTCAACACACCTTTATAACTTATTTAATTATTTTTGACCTTTAAATTAGTTTTAATACTGCCTTGACTAATAAGAAGTAAATTAGTAAACTAACAAATATCGTGGGGGTTTTTTTAGGGAGCCAAAGTCACCCTAAGATAAAGATGCTCCAATCCATGGTACATTTGGATATTCTTTTCAAAGCTAATGGGTCTTGTAACAGAAGCAGCCAACAAAAACTGTTGACGTTCTACTTCATCCAAAAACTAATATTCCTTTCCAAACAGTTTGAGAGTGGAGGAATAAATATCACGAAACACCTAAACCTTTCAAAAAAAATTCTACCATAAAAAAGTGAGCATCCTAGAAAAAATATATTCTGGCATGCATTAATCTAAAGATCTGTAAACTCCATCACTCATCTCATATACAGTCCTTGAAGTTAAGTCAATATATTCTGAAACAAAGCCGTATAGATACTAAGATAAAAACTACGAAAAACAAAAAGGCGAAAGTGAAAAAATAGAGCTCCCATCTACAGCTTTTACGTTAAACAAATGAGGCCATCAGTAGAATGTACTTTCTTCGCTAGATGGCACTGTGATCGATCTATTGGATTTACATTACAATCTGATAGAAGAATCAATGGGTGAATCTTCTCTTTAGAATAGAATCCTTCTTTTTTTTACTTAAATTTAAGCATGGCAGGATTTAGGGCTGCTATGATGATATATGCAAAAGCTTTTCATGTTTTGATTTCTATCTAGTTTATATGTATCTGTAATAAAAAAAGTTTCGAGTCCCTGATTTATAGAAAGAATTCCGTATTTTATAAACATAAAGCTTTTCAGTTAAAATGAAAAGACTTTTAATTTTTTTTTTTTTGGAAATGCATCAAAGACAAATGATAACTTGTGGATGATAGCTTGTATTTAAATATAATAAAAGTTCATTGTTTTCAGATAGCAATAATGTAAAATTAAATAAATGTGGCATGTAACTCACTTTATGAAGATAAATTTATTTCTCGATCCTTTTAAAATGCATTTGAGGGATACGGTACCCAAAACATTATTTCTAGAAATAATAACATAAACTTGAAAATTATAGTGTTTTTATATAATGTTCACTCAAAATAAACATTTTCTAGCAATAAAAACAAATATTTATAAGTAGTTTGTCATTTATTTTAGAAAAAAGTAAAAATTGTGAATTTTTTTAAAACGCTACTTCTCTTTCAATTTTGAGAATAACTCCACCAATAGTTTTTTTAGAACAATTTGTTCAAGAACTGTGCATGGATTTTAAAATGTGAACTACAGTTAAAAAGTAACATGCATTTATACTGAATATCTCAAAAAATCACAAAACAATTACAAATTATTGAATTCAACATGTTTTTAAAAAACAACTATACATAGTAGACCTTATTCCATGCACAATTTTGTGCACCATTTATCTAAGAACACAGGTTAAAAATTTCAAAATTCTAACTTAATTAGCAAAAAAGCGTTAAACACAAGAATTGAAAAAACGTGAAACAGATAAAACAGGTTGAAAGCAGACGAAATACGTATTCAAACTTATAGGAATGACTCCCGAAAATATGTAATAACTTTTTTTCTACAAAAGATATCATTATGAAACTTTCAGTAAATGTTCGGAAAAATATTGTGAATAATAAAAAGTAAAAACTGAAAAATTGATATTTTGACCAATTTTTGGGTACCGTATCCCCTTAAGGAGATACAATTTCATACTTCTGTTCGTCAACACACTGGTATCAGATACAATTTATTTTATCCATTAACTTCCCATTTGGGCATACCGTTAATACCTTACTTACCAAATAAAAACGTTTACGTTAGGGTTATTCATTTTTCGTGTAATATAAATTAACTTAAATATATGGTATTCGAATACTTTAATGCCTACCACTGGATACGATGTTATCAATTTTGTGTCTTTATAGGTATTGATAGTGTATGTAGGTATTGTATACAAGATAACGATAGCGGTCAGTGAACAAGAAACACCTTTTCTTGTAGTTCAGTATAATTTAATTGCAGGATAATCTATTTTAGTGCAAGTAAAGATTTATTTATATCTCTGAAATTTAATGGTTGTTCAGTTATTGCTATTTATTGTTTGTCCCCCTCTGCCAAGTTATTGCAAGCAAGTGAAAATTTTAGGCTATGTATGAATTGTGGAAACATATATTTGTATTATATGAATGACATTCCAATGGAAAAAATGATTTTCTAAACCAATTGTCTCCAAACCAATTGTGAATGTTTTTTGGAAACGGTTAATTTTATATGATAAAAGTAGCTGACTGACATGGATCTATAATCCCACTTTTTGAAATTGTTTTGAATAGATATTTTCAATTTTCAATCAATAATTTTACTACAAAATAGTCAATAAAATGTCAAAGTGGGAATATAAAGCCCAGTGAGTCAGATACATGTATCATATAAAATAAAGCGTTTCTAAAAAATTTCAATACAGACGGAGAAATGTGGCTTAGAATTTTCTTTTTCATTGGATAGAGGCACTTTGGTTTGGAGACCCGTGGTCATTCTACGTTAAGAGGAGTCGGATGGGTGTTTGGGTCAAAAATGTCGATTTTCTGTTTTTCTTTTATTTTTAATCTGCATATCTATAGCTTTAATTTAAGACCAAGATTATCGATTTCTGTTTAGTGGTTTGCTTTTTCTAAGCATTTTTCAGAAACTCTGTATATCAGTTCTTACCTATAACTTAATTTTCTTTTGCGTTTCCTGAAAAATAAGGTTTTTCAACAGTTAGGAACATTTGTCTCAGGAATTATAAAAGACATCAACATGTTTTGTTTTATTATTTCTTCCCCAGTAATAGCTCTTTGGTTTAAACTGAGGAATTTTAAATATCTCTGCTCAAAAAAATATTACGTAACTTTAAATCGGATTTTTTGGGATTTTTTAATACATATTTTTTTTTTTAAATTACTACACAAGTATTTTTTATACTGTGAAATATCCTCAGTTTAAATCAAAGAGCTATATGTAAGGAATCCACTATAAAAAAATTCAGAATGATATCTCATATAGTTCCTGGCGAAAATGTTCCTAAAGTTAGTAAAATTAACATGGACGAGATAGAACCATCAGACTCCCCTTAACCTACTAATATTTTACTAGTGGGGGTCCTGCCCTTAAAACATACATTCTAGAAATGCGACACATTTGGATTTCATGATGTGTCTTCCGAGGGCTTATCTGAGCATGCAGATAGCTCTCATTTACGATTGGACTAGTGGTACAAGTAGGATTTGTATCCGTCATATATGAAAAAATCTGAAACTTTTGATTGATTTAAGAATTGCGAGAAACGTGATACGAACAATAACGACCCTACGAACATTTTTAACTTGGTATCTATTTCATTTATTTCTTATATATATACTTTCTATATGCTTTATTCTTTCAGCATTTTGTAAAAAAAAAAGTAAGGCAATGTCGGATATATACTTGCTTTAAATTCTTTTTAAATGTAATTTGAAAGGATTCATTTCCTTTTTTTTAAAAAGTCCATTGAACCAAAATAAATTTTATTCAAACAACATTATACAAATTTCGAATTTATTGAGATCACAAATGCTACAAATATTTACCTTCTTTCCCTTCCAGATTTTTTTCTAAAATCCTTGAAATCTGACTCCAAGTATTAACTGGGCATGATAAGAGCTTTCAATAAAGTTGCTGGAACAATATATTATATAATATTTTACTACACATTTGGTCAAATTCGATTAACAGTTTTAGAAATGTAAAACACTATTTAACTTCAAAAACTTCAAACTGTTATTCAATATCAAAGAACACTAGTGGGTTTCTGAAAAAATAATAGATTTATAACCTTTATCCGCTTGCCACTTCAATTCTATTATTATAACTACCTTATAACTAAATACTATTTAAATTAATTCAGGCACAAATTTTTATGATATTTATTTTTCACTACAATTCTCAGACACACATTTTTATGGTAATACTTTTTCATTACAATTCTCAGACACACATTTTTATGATAATACTTTTTCATTACAATTCTCAGACACACATTTTTATGGTAATACTTTTTCATTACAATTCTCAGACACACATTTTTATGATAATACTTTTTCATTACAATTCTCAGACACACATTTTAATAGTAATACTTTTTCATTACAATTCTCAGACACAAATTTTCCTTTGTTGCCACACAAACAACTAAACTTTAACAGCTACGCCTCGTAATCTCTTGATAAATTACTAACAAGAAAGAACCTGGCAACGAGTCAGCCTTGAAAGATGACCAAAAACATATATTTCTCTCCCTAGATATCTTATGATATAAATGTAAGAAATGGCCAAATTTTTTTTTACTCTCCTGATACCCCCGCAATAAAAGATGTAAGTTTGGGCAAGGGCATTTCTAGTATTTGAGGGGTTTTGTTTTCTCCGTGGATTTATATTTTTTCTCTCATAGGACAACTTCTGGGTTGTAGGACATGTATATGCAAGGTTTCCCTTAGCGGTGCTTAAGAAATAGCTATTTGTTATTTCTGAGCTATTTTTTTGAAGTTGGACCAGAAAGATCCGATTTTACAAGCCTTATGCTTCCTTGTAAATAAATGGTTTCCTGACATTTTTATTTTCTAGAACTATGTTTTTGCTGGGTTTTTAAAAAAATATAATGACAATATAGTATTATTTTTTTAAAAGATAAGACAATCACAATTTTTTTTGTTTAACCCATGCATAAGGATTCGGCTTACAACAGTACTTTTAAAGAAAAATCGAAATAGTAAAGTTATTAAAACAAGACTAATAAGTAAAATTGCTAAAGAAACTCAACTTATAAAATTTATTTGTTGCTACATTTAAAAAAAAATATCGGTGGTCAGCAAGCAGAAAATGATTTAAGGTGCTACATAAATAATCTATATTTTTGTATGCATGGTGGATGCTAGGTTGTCTCATCCCCTATTGTTTCATTCATAGATTATAGGTAAAAGTAGGTTAGTGTTTATACTGATTAAGAAAGAATATAATACCATTCAAGAAAACACATAACAAAATCATTAAATACTATAAGGAATAAAAGATAAAAAAAATGGGAATCCTACTTACCTAGTTTTTAAATGTTAATTTAAAAATGTCTACTTTTAGAAATATAATCCCCTGACTTAAATAGAATCTTCAAGTTTTTAACTGTTACCCCAAACTACGTACAATTTTAAATTTAATAATTTCTAAATACATGTCTTTAGCATCAATCTTAAGATCTTCCCACAAAAGTCTAGAAAATTTCATTAACCATCTGGGAGATCAAAAAGTACAAAACCATCCAAGGGCTAACAACAAACATGACTTTTAACGTTTTCTAAACATCATATTCTTTTAATTTTAAAATTTTGGACATTGAAGTGTCTTTTAAAGTTATTTGCAGAAAAAATAACTTTTAAATAATTTGATAGCAATTTAAAAACAAAAGTCATACAATAAAAACAAGCAAACACTTTTGTCTATTCCTTTATCTTGTAATTGAGGAAAAGGAAATATGAAACGCAAGACTCACATTCGCCAAAGCATAACTAAGATATAGGGTACGGACCGTTCATTGATGAATTTGGACAAATGAATTTACTAATATCAAAGGTTGCTAAATAACTTTCCGGAACCTATATGTTATACTTTGGAGAATAAGAGTTTTTAACTCCACCCTTCAAATATCCAAACTGTATTTTCTCTAAAAAAAAAGAAACAAAATGTTTTCCTTTGAATTCCACCTTAAAATATATACAAAAGCTTACCATAATTTCGAATCATAAAAAATAGCAATTTATTATTTTACCACAAACTTATAAAGGAGAGTGAAAGAGGTACTTCCTCCAGCTCCAGGTACTTCTTCAAATTAATTTATTTACATAATTTAAGTTAATTATCTAAATTATGCATACCAATCTTCCGAGTAAGCAGTGTTACAACTCTATAATCAATATTAGGCTCTAAAACTTTTTTAATTTATTAGCTGATTTAATTTATTAAACTGAATTTTAATTTATTAGCTTATGTGTTTTTCCTGAAAAGATTTACACTACAAAAAAAAACTGTAATATTACGTTAATATCCGTTATGATATTAAAAACCTGTAATTATTTAATAAAATTGCAAAGTTGCCAAGAAATTATTCGTAGGGATCCGAAAAAAATATGCTGAAAGAATTTTGCCGTAACCACTACTTGAGATACAGCTGTTAAATTTTAGCAAAATATTCTTTTTATATCGCAGGCGTCATTTAAGAAGCGATTTTTTGAAATTCGAACCCAAACGAGTGTAAGAGGGCAAAACGTGGGCCTATTTCTCCATAGGAATAGCATTGTAAGATTGGAATTAATACTTTTTTATTTTCAATTTAAAAGAAATTTCAGCGCGTTCAGCGTGAACGAAAATAAAATATATTCATGTAAAGCACGTGAGTTTACTTTGTAAGATTGTTATTTGAAAATCCTTATTTTATTTTATTTATTGATTATCTTTTGAAATTGTATACTGGACCAGGCTTTTCTTTGTTTATGAAACTGTCGATTTAACACAGCTATGATATGAGCTACGGTATATGAACCCTCACTCCGGAATAAGAGTCTGGAGCCTCGACCACTACTCCAGCGCCCACAAAAGAAGCTTATATGTTTAAAATGTCTTTCGTGATCAAAACAAAAAAAAACTCTTTTAACAGATGCGTTCTGTATCAGTGGTTACAGATTTTAATGAAAATCTGTGTAATTTTAGAGAAAATGTGTCTCTTGACGAATTGAGATGTAATTTTATAGTAAATTTTGGTAGTTTTAGATAACAGAATTTTTTTTTTGCAGATAAATAACAGAAACATTCTGTTTTTAATAATAATAGAATTTTTTCGCAGTGTATATGAAGCAAAAAATATGGTGTGAATGTGTTTCTTTCTCAATTTCTCTCAAATTTAAACAAACACAAACAAATACCTCCTTCTCCTACAAAATAACAACAAATTCCATACTTCCCCGGACTCTGTTTTGCAGACTCTAATAGGATTACTGTGGGCAGAGGCATTGTTCCAAAAAGTATGGCAGGTGGATTGCTTTCTTCTTAATACTTTTCTTGATCCGATTTAAGACGGCGGTGGAGAATTATTTACCTTTTTTTCCGTTTTGTTCCCAGGTATCTTGGGGGCTGAAGACGGTAAATGGAACTTAGAACGTCGGTTTAGTTCTAAGTGGTTGGCGGAAGTTTCTGTCTGTCAAACTCGGTTCTCTTTAACCTTTTTAAGGTGAAATGATGGCTGGATTAGAGTTAAGTTTCGGGTTTAAGTTTGGACTGAGGAGAATAAAAGACTTTAAATTAACTGGATAGGTGTAAGAGAACGAGGGAGTTAAGTGATATTTGTTAGAATTTTAGAATTATTGCAGTTTAATGAAGAGTTTTGGTGTGAGGCATTATTTTTGGAAGGAATATAATCATATGTTAATAACTTATTCGAACTGTTAGGAATCACTTTTTGGGTTTAGCAAATTTTATCACGTTGTAAAAATAGGAGAAACAATAAATTTTCATACTTAGTTTCTAAATTTTTTGAAAAAAGTTATTAAGCATTTTCTAGCTTATCTCGTAGCCTTTTCAATCCAAGATAGGTAAACTTGATTAGTGATTATATCAGTTTCAATTTATTCAGTTCATTCGATATTAAAATGCCTAAGCCTTATATAAAAAAGTACATAAGCTGGAGATCTGATATTTTATTTTCTGTATTTCCAACTATATATTTAAAAAACTGTAGCTTGAATAAAGTCTATTATGTTTATTTTTTACATAAAAATTTCAAAGTTGAAAAATCATCTGAAGGTAAATTTTTTCTTCATTTTTACACATCAATCTTAACAAAAATATACTTTTTCTTTGTTGAAATCCATCCGAAATTTTATGAACACTTGTTTAAGGCAGGTATTTTTTTTAAGAAAAGAGTATTAAAACATTCTGAAAATTTAAGCTAAGAATTGGATTTAAAAAAATCTCTCTATAGTCATTCTTTTTATGTGTAAATAAATTACTTTTTCAAATATATTTTCACATATGTGTTTATTTGTGACGAACTTTATTTAAAATTATGATTTTTGGAATGTCATAGTTGAACTGGTCAAAAAAATATTTTTTCGTACTGTTTCTCCTGAAATTGATAAAAAAAATATACAACAACTATTTAAATACTTGAAAACCATCACCACCCAAGCCGGTTTTAATTTATTATTTGCAATAAGACGCCTAGTTTAAAAATGTTTCAATTGTAAATGTTGAACTATTTAAAATATTAAAAATTAAGGAGTATTTTTAAAAATAGTAATATTGGTAATTTAAGATTAATCTTAATTAAAAGCTCCTTTACAAACATTGTAATTTAACAATTATGATAAATAATTATCATTGCCAGTGACCATCATTGAAAAATTGTGTGAATTAAAACTATAAATGGTATTGTCGATCAATATCTACGAAATTTCAAAATAAGGTTTTCAATTTCATATTTCCAATCAAGATGCTATAATTAACTTTTTACGAGCCACTTTTACTAAAAAGATCAAAGTAACTAGACCAAAACAATCATGGTAAAAGTATTTTCATTAAAAAATAAACTTATACCAAGAAAAACGTATTAATCATGTTTGGGCCTAGATTTGAGCAGGGCAAATCATGCATTCCATCCAAAACAGGCACATCCCAGTATTCGAACACGGTCAATACAAGCTGCTTTTAGAATCTCTGTTATTAACGACCAAACTCATGAATGATTGAACTTGTGAATAAATAGCCATTATTAAAGCAGTACAAAGCAAGTTAGCTTATGCTTAACAGTTTATAGTGTAGTTTGGGACTAGCTGTTGTTGATCATGCATTAATTTTATTAAAAGAGATGCATGGGATAGAATGAAAAATAAAATAGCATAGGAAAGGAGAGAGTATGTATTTTGTTAAAAGAACTTTCCATACATAAAATGGATAAGGTATGAATTAATATTACATGTCATTAAACATTTCAGAGACTGAACTTGACAAGATACTTTCTTTATATGTTTGGTTTTAGGAAAATTTTCTTTGAATGAAATTTAAGCGTTTTCATAAATAAAACATCAAACAATAGTGAGATGTGATTAAAAAACGGTTTAAAATAAAGAAATCAATATCCTAGTAAATTCACCTTCAATCTATAAAGCCTTTATGAGGCATGTTAAATTGATAATACTTGCTAATGCAACTAATTTAAGGCAGAATAATTAGATTAAAAGTAAACTCAAACTACCTTACGACGAAAAGGACCCATAACAACAACTCGAAAACACATGAGGGCATACCAGAATACATTTTTCTTTCGATAACTGATCAATTAGTTTTTACAGAAGTTTTTATGTTAATCAAGTGGTGTTTTTAGTAAATGTTTTGTAAGCCCGTGATGTATTTATAAATAAACTTGTGTATGGATAAAGCAACTTTAAATCCATTTTTAAGCTAGGCTTTTATGAATAAATAATTTCTATTTGATTGATTTTATGACATAATCATTGAACGTTTTCGCTTTTTTTTACATTTGACTTTCTGGTATTCTAAACGTAGACGCACGGTACAAAGCTGGCAAAGTTCTTTAAAAGTTGGCTACTCAGAATCTATAATAAGAATTCGTGAAGGAATATTAGTTAAGCTCTAATATTTGAAAATCAGTTTTAATTATGCATGTATGCCACCTACGTCGATTCTTTAGAGCTTGTTACCATTTGTTGAAAAGGATACCTTGTGTGTGTGTGACACTTTGTATCATCTATTCAAAGCAACACCTTCCAAATTTAAAATAAAAAAGCTAAATTCTCAGACAATACTAAATTACACTATTTGTGGCAGTGTAGGTGGTAGAATAGTTATTTTTGTTCTTAACTTTTCACTAAAAGCTACTTTTTTATTTTTTATTTAAAAAAACTCATACCACCCGCCTTGAGAAGGAATCAATTAATTTCAAGATACGGGGTGGCAGACAACTAGAATAACACTTGTGATTTATTCATTTCTCACCTGAGGATGTAACTATTACTGCTGGAAGTTGTGTTGCCAATGAAAATGGGGACAAAGCTTAATATAGATGTCTGTACTACTTTTATTACACATGCCCTTTTTCTGTTTTAGTTTGAATAACTGTGCATTTAGAATGACAAACATAAAGCTGCAGATAAGTATTAACTTTTTTTGCTAATTAGAGAATTTATATACTGTTTGCTAAATGGATTTTTAGCTAACCAAATTTTCACGTTTAAAAAACTGCACTTTTAACCCCATCCACTTTATTTTACTAAACAAATAACTTAACGCCAACAAATCATAAAAAAATCATAAAACCATTAAACTTTCATAAGAAAAAAAATTGGGCTCTAATCCGTTACCCCAACAATAACTCATAAAAAAATTCATTTGTAAAAAATATCCCCAACGTAAAAAGATATTTTCCTTGTGGGTGGATATATTAAAGTGGCACACAAAATATGGAACACCTCCTGCAAGTGACACTTTTTCAGGTCTCCCGTTCCAGTGGCCATTCATCTGCTACGCATGGAGGTAAGAATTAAATAGAGATCAAGGCTGCTCAAAAGCTAATGTAAATACAGGTTACAAATTGAAGCCATTATTCGTTTCCATAGTAGGCCAAACCAACTACAAAACTGAAGCTTTACGAAATATTTGGCGCTGTTTCTGGATGGTAACTAAACTTAGAGGCACTATATATATTTGCTCTACTGAAGTAGACTCAGTCGTGACATTTTTAACTGTATAGTATATCTATCCTTTAGATCCCATATTCGCTAAGTTCGTAGTTTAGTGAACAAATGGAAGAATGATATTAGCATATACGGCATTAAATTGTGTCTGTGGAAAGGAGAAGCATTCGATAACTTGCAAACACTACGACTCATCTCGGCTCTTCTGCACATATTTGTAAAAGTTGATATAGACGATGGAGGCGGAGAGTAGTTGGTTTGTAGAATAAAAGATAATGTTTGACCAGTGACGTCACATTAGGCATAGAAGTTCTAATTTGGGGCGAATTAGTAGTTAGGAGGTTTGTTTGTAGGGTATAAGACAACTTTTGACGTATCTGTGATGTCACCATAGGCGTTACAGTCGTCAATTGAGTAACAATGCATCTATCTGCATACAAGAAAACTAGCAGTGGTTTGTGTGGGTGTATATATAACTAAGGTTGCGTTAGGTGTCAGCAATTGCCTGTCTCGCACTTTACCATTCTAGAAACTTACTAGATCCGTTGCAAAAGCGCTATGAGTGTAACTGTAATGTGGCGTTTGTTCCACCAAACTAAAAAACACATTGATTTGGTGAATTTTAGATGGCTTCATTTTCTGTTTTTTCACGCCAAACACTTTCATCTCACTCCCACCTCCATCCGCAGCTACCCCCTTTTTCAGTCGTCTGCCAATTTTTCCAGTCGGCCGATCTCGGGTTCGAGTCAGGTGACATTTCGACCACCCTCCGACCTTTGAGCGTGATGGATGGGATGGAAGTGAAATAGTGCACATTAATGCTTTTTTTATATTTTGAAGTGAGAGGGGAGGGTTCAGTGAAGCCTTTTCTCCTCCATTCATGGAATAATTGCAAAGATGTTTAGAATGGGTTTAATCAATCTTTTTTATATCGCCTTGATTGAAGAGGGTGATTATTTATTTAAATATGCTAATTGATTTTGGGGGGCTTGCTTTGGTTGAGTTGACTTAGCACTGAGGCCGTGTGATGAGCTATATTTAACATCTAAGAAGTGAGAAGGGGTTTTGGTGTTTTGAATTGTTGTCTAAAACGTTGGATAGAATATCAATCCCATAAAGCGTACGAAGACGTATCTTTATTTCGATATTTGAAGTCATTCAACGTATTCAAAATATGCATCGTAACATTTATACAAGGTAAAAAAATCATGTGGATTCCAAATACAAGAAGAGTTTCAATAAAATCTTTTTATTCAAATTAAATAAAATTGCAAACAAAATTTAAGATGTAGGTTGAATAATGGACAAAAGAAACTGGGGAAATAACTTACCTGTACCAACTCAAGTGTTGATTCAATAAACCGGTGTTAAAAACTTTTTCGTGTATATTAAATATTTTAACATTAAAACTTAACCAGGTTAGAAATAGATAGGTAGAACTGATTATCAACAAACAGATAAAAATTTGTTTACACTTATTCCAAAATAAAATAAAGAAAAATTCCACTCCATAATTGCAACCACAATTCGCCCAATTGGATTGTTTCAAGTGACGTAATTCCTTCCAGCGTTCATTACTTACTCCCTCGTTCGGTGCACCGATTGGTGCTCTGTTCCCATAAGATATCAATTCACCAATTGAATTTCGAGTAACCAGAACTGATGAGAGAAAGATTTATTTTCACTCATCAGTTCTGTTGCCCTCAAGACCTTAAAACATTGTATGGATTACATTCTGTTTCGCCGTGAGTTAGTTGTAATTTGCTCCCAATCAAATTAGTCAACATTTGATTAATTGTATTAACTATAATATTATCTATTTAAAGATGAATTTACTAAGATCTTGATTTTTTTTTTATTATTTTCGTTCAGGATTTCTTTTGCAACTGAAGACCTGGAACATACCCATTGTTCTTCATAGGCGACAAATCGGACGTTAAATGGTCCACTAATAAACAAAAAACAAAAACTAGAGGTCCGGAAGGCCAAGAGAACATCCGGAAGCGATTCAAAAGAGACATCCTATTATGTCCTACAAAACATCCCGCAGAACTTTTATTGCCGGACTTTTCGGCGTCAGGACTTTGCCACGGTCCTTTATCTTTGCCAGGGTTCATGGGGTCGCCATTACTTACTACTTAGATTCCCTGGTAAGGAAAAAAATATAACGAAAAAAGAAAGATAGAAGTTTGCGGTTGTCTGAAGGCAATATATTAATGACCTGATTCTAGTCTTGTTGTAAAAAAATATATCTTGCATTGTTAGTATAGTTATGATGTTTTTGTAATAATTTTATTAGCTAATAATTGAACTCTAAACTAAACTCCGCAAAACCCCATTAATGAGCCAAAGTCAGCAGCCGTGCCCATTTCAGCTCTCATGACCTAGGGCTCTGGGGTGCTAGGCATATGTTTCGGTTAGATTATCAAACTAACGCGGAACCACCAGTGTTTAGTTCCCAAGCATGCTTGATTCTCATTTTATCGACCCACATAAGGGATGAAAGGTGATTGAACCTCGTTCAGTTTGGGATTTGATCCCTTGCCCTGTGTCATGGTAGAGAGCAAAGCACTACCACTAAGCCACTGAGCCTCATTAGTATTAATAATTAAAATCAAGCAGAATATATTGGTCCAACTTCGCGGATCATTTCAATTGGCAGAACTTTGGTCGATATTTATATTTGTTAGGGTTCAGGGGTAGTAATGGTTGCTGGTGAGGTCTTCTTTTGCAAGAACGAAGAGAAAATAAAATGAAGAAAATATATTTGTGTTTTTACGAAATTATCTTTGCATAAACGTTCGTTCTTTTATGTATGATTATTACGATGCTATTAGTAAGATTAGTATGATGTAATAAGTATTTTATTATTATAATTACTTCCTAAACCATCACACAGACCTTTTATTTCTCGAACTTCTTGGCATCAGAAACTTTGTTTGAACATTGTCGTGGTCTTTTATCGTTTCCAGGTTTGAAATGGTCGCCATTGATTGGGGGGTGATTTCTGGTACAAAAATGAAGATATGCAAAAAGAAGAGAAATTTGTGGTTGCATGAATAAAATACAATAAACAATAATGACTTGAATATTGCCTTATTTAAAAAAAAATAATTGTATTTTAAACAGAAATTATACTATAATATTTCAATGATTGTTATATTATTAGCAATGATTGGTTGAAAGTTATTAGTAATGATTGGTTGAAAGTTATTAGTTGATTTGTTTTCTAAACTATCAGACAACACTTTATTGTTAGGACTTATCTCCGGAGTCAGGACTTTTGTTATGACTTTTTCGTAGTCCTTTATCTTTAGCAAGGTTCAGGATGTTGCCATTACTTGTGAGGTCTTCTGGTACAAGAATGAAAATAGCTTAGAAAGATAGGAAAAAGCCTATGAAAGGAGTTTGTGGGTGTATGAGCATGATGCAAACATGACCAGTCAAGCCATGTGTTCGTATATTAGGTTTAAAAACATCTAAATTCTTACAATGTAGATTATAAAGGATTTTTTGATCATTTATTTAAAAAACTATCTTAAATAACACTGCAAATGTTTGATTGAATTCAAATGAAACAAATATCTTTTTGCATCATTTTTTATGATTACTTGATATTTATTTTTATTTAGTTTTTTTGTACTAAATATACACTGAAAAATTCTGTTAAATAATAATTTAATATATTCATTGTTTTAAATATAAACCGAAGAAGAAAAGCAGTGCTTTAAAAGAATCAACTGTATAACTTTGAATCATAGGAAATCCATTTTACCCAGACAAACCAATTTAACCAAATATCACCAACGACCTTCCATTCATGACAAAACCCAATACTATCAGCCATAAAACCCTTCAAAATCCGATCCTTTTTAAACGCGAAATTTGCCACTCGACTGCTCTCCAGATCCTATAAGGGAAATCTTCCACTAAATCTGTTCGAAGTGTCCATTTAGATACCAGGGGTGCTTTCAGACAAAATCTGGCGCTCCCCCCTTCAAACGATCCCTGATTCTAAATAGATGGTGGGAAGGGTGACGAACTTTTAAAGCGACGCCAAGGGAGAGAGGGGAGGGATGCTACTGAAAAATCTCCCCATGCTCTATTCTTAAAGTCAATCTCTTTTCCGCGGTTAATTTTGGTGAATTTACTTTTTGGTTAATATTTCAGAACAGTTGAGACTAAGCATTAAATACTCTTATCTGCTTAGGTTAACCCTTCGAAAAGAACGGTTCTACTAAGATGTAACAATATTATCGGCATTTAGAGAATAAAAGGTAGAAGTTATTTATGGACCATACCTTTCTAATTTATATTTAGAAATATCTTTTGGGCCTATCATGGTTATCATTTGAATACAAGGAGGATTTAAGTTTCTTTCAATGTAGTAAAATAAATTTTTAAAATTGTTTAAAAATTTTGTTTTTACAATAGTTTAACATTTAGGAGTCATAACCGCCATTGTTTGCTCAATTGTACCGAATAAAAATATGGTATATGCGTGTTCTTCTTAAACGAGCTGAGCGAGTTTTCTGAATTCGAAATCAAGTCATTTTTTTTCCGGTTAAAACTAAAGAACAAGACACAAATATCATACTTACATCTCTATAACATCCTCACTCAAAAGCCAATAACTTTTTCGCGGTTAATTTCAAATTTCCCAGAATTCAAGGCACCATGATGGGATGCACTTTGAGCAAAACCCTCCAACGCAACGTTTCAATGCCTCATTTCCTTTTTCCAAGAAGTGGTTGGATGATAGCCCCACCCTGGTTGGATGGTTCAGCAGGGAACAGTTCGAATATACGACGCTCTGTCTAATGAGCGAAGGGGATAGAAATCGTTTCGAAATATTTCATCCTGCCCCTGTCTAATTCGGGTTTTTAACGCTGGATGCCTGGCACCTGCGAATCAGCGATAACGCTGGAACTGATGCGATTATCTCTGGCAGTCAATTTTGTTTGAAGAGCCTGGGTATAAGCTGGCTGAGGTCTAAGAAAAGAGCTTGGTTAAGGGAGTGAGAGTGTGGGAGAAAAATGAAATATGGAATGGTGTTTTGTTCTTATTAAGTCCTTTACTATAGAATGTGATTGGTAAAGAAAATTGTTTTAATAAGAAAATTAGGTGATGTAACTTTGCTAGAAAGAAACAACCGGTGTGTTACTTAGGTTCACTTCTAATAATTTTTAACGCATATTACCCTCTATTTTATACACATATTATTTTGAAAAAAGTAGAGGAGACCGGGGCTAGTTTCCCATGGGGTAAGTTTTCCACCAGGCCTTATCTTGGTTTATGAAGCAACACATCTTGTTTCACCAACAAGAATATTTCTTCACTTGGTGTTGTAGTATTGTCGTTAGAGGTGTTTTTGTGATTTTTTCAAAGTTGAGTAAATTTTTATGCTTACATTAAAACCTAAATCAAAAGTGCTTTTATTAAACTTACAGTTTCATCGTTGCGTATACTAAAAGGTGATTCCTCTCTCTACTTAACTATGTATTTGTTTTCAAAATAACTTAAACCTCTAATCTTCAAGGCACTATTAATGTCAAATATTGGCGACGGCGCAGGTTTTCCAAAATTTCACCTGGGAAAAATTCAACAATGTCTTGTAGGTAAACGTGCTCCAATCTTTGTAATATTCCAAAGTTGTAATTAGTTTTTAATGAATTACCAACTAATATAACCATACATAAAATTCTAAAGGTAAAAAGTTTTGTACCCAATTAATAATTGTCTACGCAGTAATAAAAAGAAAGCTGACAGAAATCGTATCATATTGAAGAAATATACTTTTCTCTAATAACCGTTAAGAATGGATTTAGTAGCGGAAAATCATCCAAAAACAAATGTTTCCCATAGATCGTGAATAATTCACTGTAAAATAAAAATGTGCCATTTTTCAACCAAAGTTTGAAGTCAATTGTGGCTAAGAAAAAAAAGAGAAGCTATCTCACCAAACTTCAGTACACGTTATATGATTTTTTGTGCAACTTTTAGCAATTCTTTAGACAACCCCTAGAAAAGGCACCAAATTATATCGTTACACAAAAGGGGAAGTTTCTCAATTTTCTTGATTTCAAAGTGATCAAGATGATAATGACCTTTTATTTTGCGTAATAAACTGTCTTTTTTATAAACCAATTTTACCTATATTCAGGGCATAACTTTTTGGGTTATTTTAGTTTACAATAAAATGTACATAAAAAACAACAAAATGCTTTTAAAGTGTGTTAAATATTTTCAAGAATCGTTGGAAAATTGGCCCCATCCAATTTTGGCAGTCTGGGAAAATATACCCCGTATACGGGGCACGTTTTCCAGCTCAACGTGTTTTCATTTAACCACTCGCTGACAAAAAGTGTATTTACTTTTTAGAAAAGCTGTAATGCTATTTTGTAGGTAACCAATGTGAGAAAGGCAATGATGTCTTATTTTCTTCAAAATAAATAAAAGTAATGCCAGTGCCTCTTCCACTAAAAAAACCGTCATAGGTTATGCTTTGAGATGCGAAAATTGCCGAGTTGGCTGTCTAAAAAACGACTTTGACTGTCTTCAAGCAAGTTAGTCACAGCAGAATGTTCCTTTCCCGATTCAGTTTTTTATCAGATAAGTCGGTTATTGTTCTTTTTTTCTAAAATTAAGTTAACTAAGTTATTCCCAGTTATAAAATATATCTTATAAGACACATTACCCACTAAATGATTTATACCAATTTTTTTCGAAATATTCAACTATTCTAATAAAAAAATTGTAATAAAGAATTAGGAAATCTCATAGAACATCTTTAGAGAATTTTTTCCCTTTTATCAAAGAAAAACGCATTTTTTTACAAATATATTTCATAAATAGATTCATAGGAAGCCATTGTATTGCCAATATTACATACATATATACGTATAAAGTATTGCCTTGAAAACAAATATACACGTTTATCCTTATATTACTTCAATAAAACTACACACTAAAGTTTTCTATTCGATTCGACGATATTTGAAGCGCATTGAAATGATTACAAATTCCATCCACGCTCTTCCAAAATCTAATCCTTCAATGGCCACAGAATGGCCAATATTCGAATGGAAGTTCCTGAAGAAGTTTCTAGAATTTCATGAAATTTATTTCCATTTTTCAGCCATCTTAACAACGCAGAAATAAATCTCAAAAAGCAACCATTTTTTGTTATTCACCAATACATTTCCACACGGATTTATAGTGTCGTGAGGGTGATTATTAACTACTGTGTAAAAATGGTTAAACATAAATCTAGTAAAGCCCCAAAACAGTTTTTATAAAACTACGATAAAAAAAATTTAGTAACCATACTGGGTTAGACAAGAACCAAATATTAGTACATTTATAAAACTAATTAATCAACATCAAATTGAATATATTTAGTGGTACCAAATATTACTTGCATACATTCCGTTTAATAATCCTTTTTTTATTTTAAATTACTTTAAATTACTTACTTAATCAATTTTACCAAGTATATTAGTTCTTTCAATTTTTTTTACCGTATTAGCAATGACTTTTTGAAATTTAAATCTTTACTAGTGTTAATAATAAATAAAGAAATTAATTATGGTTTTATAAATTACATTTTTTTTACTTACTGCAATACTATATTCTGTTTACATCAGGAATTTCAAATTTTTACTAAAATACAATTCAATGATCGACATAATTTAAACGTCACTCATTGATAATTCTATAAAACAATCACATTTCAAACAGCAACCATACTTTACCAAAAGCATTTTTCGTTAATTCCTTGATCCGTATGCAACGGACCAAACAAAATATTTTAAGCATTCCTCTCGTTCCTAATTCGCCAATCTAATACTCGACAGTCTTCCAATTCTTCCAAACCCCCAGACCATTCTATAATTTTGATTAGAACATTTCATTATCCAAATCAATCCAAAATTGGATTCATTATTACCGAAATGCCTGAATAGCCTATTTTAATCCATTCCTTTTGACGAATTCTTCCTTCTGCAAGATATACCTGTCTTATTATACTGGATGATGACATTTGCATGAAAGCTTACGGGTTATTGCAATACGAAAGCTCGTGTCCCCAATTAAATGGCGGAAGTCTAAGCTATCTTTTGAGCAGATTGCATGGGTTTAGTCTGTGACGAAGGGAGATACGTGGTCCTCAGGGCATGGGATTGCCTTGCTAGAATGCAAAGTTGTCACCGGTAGACATTTTGGGTCAACCTATCCTTACACGTCGTATACCACTGTAAAAAAACAAATTTACTCTTACCGTGTGATGGAAAAAGTGCTGCCATTGCCATTACATTATATGCTGTAAAGTGTATTGTGTGGTGCCGGCGAAAACGTTTGCTTATTGAATTAACTATTCTTCTCTGTTTTAACTCGATTGCTATAAGTTGATAATGGGACTTTGTACGTCGTGAACACATCATTTTCTGTAAGATAAACCTTCTAACATTGCAATGCAAAAAAATCAGGATTTGTTTACAGTGTAACTAGCTGCTCAATGCCTGAATAGTACAAGCTTGCTGTTTTAATTTAATTTAAATGCTTACTAAATCTGAAATAAGTTTGTGAAATTTTTCCTACATCAAAAAAGTATAATTTAATTTTCTTTTTTTTTCTCAAGAATTTGTGTCGTAAATAAAACTTAATTTTCTTCATTTTACGTCTATCTTTGATCTTTAACGATCCTTTATAGTTGAAAAACAATGTGTCGATATTGGTGCTTTAGTCAAGGGACTTTCTTTTGACATTGTTTCAATTTGAAACAAATCTCTGATAATTTTAGTTAGTCATTAATATCAAAAGTCTAGTCAACAACCGCTGTAACGGGTGCGAGTTCGATTCCCGCCTTTGCCCTGGGTGTATTTCCTTCCTTTATCTGTGACAGTAAAAACTCTTTCGGTGTCTGTCTTACTTGACGAAGGCTTATAAGCGGGTATCTGATCAAGCACACAAGCCGGAATATATTGTCACGAAGATCGGAATGAGTACACGGTTTGAAGTAATAATCTAATTTATTCAGCAGACAACAGGATGCAGAACTGAACTGCCCACTAACTTTTGGGACCTAGGTTTTATAGTTACATAGAATATTCTAGAATAATCGAAATAGAATATTAAAGAAAGTTCTAGAACCATCTCGATTCCAGGCAAATAATAAGTAATATTTTTAGTTTAAGATTTCCCTATATTACACGAACTGGTTTTGAATCGAACCCGGGCCGCCCGCGTGCACTAGACTATTGAGGCATCATGGCAGATTTCATTTATGCGGCAATATATGTACCTACCCTACCCCTTAGTCAACAACTTATTTTTATTCTAAATAACAACGTAGCTCTCCAACGATCCAGTTAACTGTATCTAATAACTTGTTACTGCTTTCACAACATTTTGAGAAACCTATAAATTTTGAAAGAAAGTAAACATATGCGAAAATTTAATTTGAATTAATAATGTGGAAAATATCTGAAAGTTTTCATATTACTAAGGAAATATTTTCTAGAATTTAATGAATAAATAAAGAAGGCTATACTAAGAGTAAATATATACACGCAAGTGATATATTTTCAGATTTATCTCCGCTATACCTTAACTACATTACTTTCAAAAAATAATTACTTTGCTTTCGAACTTGCAAATTTTTCTTTTTATTATATCCTAGCTCACGTATTTTTTCTTTGTAAAAAAATCTTAATATTCGTGGGTGTATTTTTAGTAAGAATAATGAAAAAAACATTTTTGCTTTTTTAATTTACTTAAGTTAATTTTTTTTCTTGGCTGGTTTATAAGACAAATTCTGAATTAATAGTTAAATAAAAGAGTTTAATGTAGTATTATATATGTGAAAAATTATATAATTTTAAAAAAAATTTACAACCCAATTATCGACCTAACTATTATTTAAAACTTGTACCTAAAAATGTGTATGATTTTTTTTATAAGATGTATATTGTAATGGTAGGAAAGACTGGTTGTTTATATGATCTTTGTCTTATATATGTAGTTGAAAAACAAAAAATATTATCATCAAATTTGATTAAGTATGAGAAATTTTATAATGATTTGTGCACTATACAAAACTTCTTCCTTAACATAATTCATAACAACTAGGGGGCACGCCCCCTTCTCGCTATCGCTCGCCAACCCCCGGGAACTGCTTGTGCAGTTCCCTTTGGATCGCCTAGCGATCCAGGCTCGCTTCGCTCGCTCACAGTTCATTGAAATATTTTAGTCTAACCTTAAGAAACATGTCCGGCAATTTTTTCGCCAAATTCGTATTATGGCAGCAAAAATCGCCAAAGATTGTATTTTAAGTGATTAACTATCAAATAGTTCAGTTTTTGTATCCTGTTTGCATTAGAGAATTTATTTTGCTACTGTTTATAAGTTGATCCTGTCCATTTCTTTCATCTTTAAGAATTCATAAATCATATTAAATATATTTTAAAATGTTATTAATCATTAATTATTAAATTAAAAAAATATTATTAATTACTAAAATAACTCATTTCTTATATTAATTTTTGTGCACATTGTTTTTGAACTTGCAGCAAACTGTTGAGTTCTGATTGTCATTTTGACTTGGCGACATTTTTCGACTGGCGCCAATCCGGACATGGTCTTTTAGGTTAACCGCCTTTAGTATCCTTTTAAAATAAAATAATTACAAATTAATGCTTATAAATTAATGGTTATTATTGAGAAAATACTTCGCTGCTTGACTAAGATCAATTTGTAAAAAAAATTGGAAACCGTGGTAGCCGTCAACGCTTAGAAACTATATATAAAACCAATTTGAATGTTTCCTATTTTATAAACAATTGTGTTTGGTTGTTTAGTTAATCGAAATTATAATTTAAATTTTCAAACATTAAACGTCCCTAATATTATGCATCTTTAAATTTAAACTTACTGATTCCATCCCAAAAGTGTTTTTTAAAAACTAATAACGAATCTTGTATAACGCTTAGAGTAAATCAAAATCAACTTTTCTTTACCGCAGTCGAAAATGTAAACAAATTCGATTGTGTTGCTATTGCAGAGTTAGAAATATAAGGAAAGTTGGAAGCCGTATAAGAGAATTATATACATATAGATTTTTTCTGCCGTATCGAACTATGTTTTGTTCAATTTTTTAAGCCATTCCTGAAGAAACACTTTTTGTTGTTTTCAGTCGGCCATTTTGAAATTAGTTGTATTTTTGTTCATTTCGATTGTTGCCATTCCAGAGATAGAAATATAAGGAAATTTGGGTTCCGTATAAGAGTATTATATATATAGATTCTCTATCAAAAATCAATTACGTTACATGGTTGCAACTTTCCTTTCCAAACGCTACAAAAATTACTACAACTTTAATTTCTATAGTACTGAAAATTATGTTTAGGTTATATCTGTAAAATCTTATAACAGTATATTTACGGCTATCTTATAGTTTTAAAACGAAAATTTAACTGAATTTTTCCCTACACAGTTTCTGAATTTACAATAATCTTTCTATACAAGAACTTGCTTATCTTCTATACTACCTTCTTGCTAACTATCCTTCTTCACAATCTTCTTGCTAATCATTCTATACTTAAGAACTTGCAACAAAAAACATTATTCAAACAAGTCCAAAAATGGTTACCAAGGGGAAATCTTACAACAGTATTTTTACAATTGCCTTCTTATTCAAAAGCAAAGACCTAATTGAGTTTTAGATTTATTTTATAAACATACAATAATCTATCTTTACGTTACGTACTCGCAACAAATAATGCATCACAAACAAGTCCCAAAAATGGCTGCCAGTAGTCATATACGACCCATCCAGACATCTCCTTATCCTTCTGTCGTTCTAAAAGAGACATAAATACGCCCTCACCCTCAGTAAAAGTGGGATTACAACCGTGGATACATTATGGAAATATATCCGGAACTAATGGACTGGAATGCGAGAGGGTGGGAGGAGGAATATGTTACATGTCCAGTAGACAACCCGTTGCTGAAGAGTTGTGGATGCAGAAATTAGGACCAACTTACCGATCAAAGATTGTAATGCCACTTTGTTTCTGGACGGCCTTGTTTTAAAATCAAGAAAAGAAGCAATATTCTTTGAGACAAAATGGTGTAATGTTCTTTGTGTGTTACTTTATTCTGCTACTAAGTACCTCAGTTGCAACTTAGGACTACTCCGATGTCCCCAGGCTACGCAAATACCCCAGGCATTGATATATATCCTGGAAAGATTTATTGGTCGGCAATGAATGATTTAGGTTAGGCAATTATTCTTGAAGGGAAAGAGGTGCTAGTTTGGAATTGAAATGATTATAATTGTAATTAGTTTGGCAATTTTCGGAATAAATTTGCTTTGGATTTAATCTTAGTATGAATTTAAAATTATGCCTCTTAGTTCCCATAGAATTTAATTCAACCTTGATGTATACAGATTTGATTCGAATGCGAAGATGTTTTTGAATATTTGTAGAAAATTTTTACTAGAGTACATTCATTTACACTTAACTTCACATAAAAATATTTCACTAGAATGTTAAAACAATCGATTACATTTTCCTGCACATTATTTTTACTTAAGGTATTAAAAACCTTGATAGTATTGGCATGAAATTTTACTTTATAACAACATCAGCTCCTGGGGGATATTTAGCTATAACCACCACCCAAATTAAAAGCAGATTAATCTACTTAATGTACTAATTTGATAAAACCTTTCCAAAGAAAAAACTTACAAAAACCTGAACCAGCTCAAACGACAATGCTTTTTTTAGTTCCAAAGATATCAAAATTAAGGCCAGGGAAACCATTCCCGAACAAACTGTAGCCCAACCCATAAGAGACAGATAAAACTCGATTAAAAGCATATGAAAGTCCCCTTTCTAGGCACCGAGGTCTATAATTATGGAAAGAAACGGCCCAAAAGACAAAAATTAAATACCTTCTCTTACAACGCTTATCTACACAGTTTTTTCTTTTCAATATACTTCTATTTTAGCAGATTTGTGGTACAAGTTTTACATGGGTTTACTGTAACAAGGTGTTGGGTTGTGGGCTTTGGTAGCATGATTTTTTTTAGACAGTGGGGTTATCTGAACTGTAAAAGCATTTAATAATAAGATACGTTATTTTTTTAGGTTTTAAGCTCTAGTATAAACTGATAACACTCAATAAATATTTTCATTGTGTTGCAAATAGTTTTGGTTTAAGGTTGGTAAAAATGATGCATTGTATTAAAAATTTGTTACGCATTTTTAAGACAAGTTATGGCTTTGTTTGAGTTAGCTAAGTTATCCCCAGTACTAAGTTATCCCCAGTAGTACAAGATGTCTTTATGACGCAGTATCTTCAAAATGATTTGCAGCAAATTTTTATAACCTTTAACTATCACCGATAACAAATTTTAATGAAGAATGAGCTTTTTATAATAAAAAATAATTCAAGTCATTTTAGTAATTTTAATCGATACTGGATTTGATCTATCAGAGAAGATCAATGAGGGGTCAAAATAAGGTCTTTACACGTAGTAAAATGTATGCGTTATTTTTCATATTTTTGGTGCATTTAGCGTAAGAAGCGTATTTTCAACTTATCCAGTTTTGAAGACCATTTTTTCAGAAGCATTAGGTTTTTATGGCTTAACTTAAACCTTTTCTAATGTGATGAAATTTATTCGGTATTTTCCTGTTATCAGTGAGTCTTTTCTACATTATCCTGCTTCGAAGGTGCAGTTTCGACTTTACCTTGGTTTGAAGATTATTTTAGCACAACCTGGTTTCGAAGGAGTCCTTCCGAAATATTATCCGGTATTAAATATATCTTTTCAACCTTATACGGTTTTGAAGACGTTTTTGCAACCAATTCCATTAATCGAAATCTCCCCAAACCCATTTCTCAATCAAAAATTCAGAAATCCCTTCTTCTCTACAACTTCTGTATACCACTGTCCTATTCAACCACCGAACCATTCTTCCAATACTCATTAGCGCACCCTCCACCCGATTCTTATAGGTAATTATAGAGCAGAGCATTGATATCCTTTCGTGATAAATGCCTTTCGTCTCACTTGGCATTAGGACCAGAGCGGATTTCTCCGTGAAACGAGGTTTGTGTCTGTAGTATTTTTTCCGCTTTGATGGTGAGTTGCTTCGATGAGAATATACATGTACAGGATACCATTCTAGATTTCAGTTTCTATCAAATGGGTTTATTGCTAAACTCAGCTTTATTTGTTGCATTAAATAGTTTTGTTAAATTTGTTTCTTGTCTTTTTTCTTCAATTTTTGGGATTTTTCCTTTGTTTAAAGATGTTTCATTGATGGAAAATTTATTGTTTTTACTAACTTAAGGAAAAATGCCAGCTTTAACTACACATAAGCCCCATCATATTCTAAAACATTTAAATTTTAAAATTGTTTCCCACAGAAACCTTTCAGAAAACAAAAATTTTAAAAACAGTACCGACTCCTTACAAAAAAAAGTATTTTGCAAAAATCCTTTCCTATTTGAAACCTTTTGGACACAAATACCATTTAAACAAAAAAGTTTCCAAAAGATATTCTTCACTCAACATTTTTTTTTTGCCATGGTAAAGGATTGCCTAGGGAAAACCCGTATCTTGAAAAACAAGTTACACACAAAAACCTTACCATCACGAACAAAACAAAAACTTTAACAGAATAAAACCAGCTCTTGTTCTTTTTCTTTCCCCATACTCAATTGCAAAAATCCCCCAAACATTTGCAAACGCTGAGTGGCAATCGGACCCGTGTTACCATGACGACCGACCTAAACATCATCTCCATGCTAATATCCCCCGGTGGACGGAACAACATTTGAAATGGAGATTTCCAAGTGGACCACTGATGGACAGGGCGTATTTGCACAGTACCGACATTGCTCTAGAGTCTGGAATGGTGTACCTATGGTAGAAGGATTGGTACACATAGACAGCCTTGTTGGATGTTGGATTTGGATCAAAATGTTGGATAATGGGTCTGTAGTTGTACCGAAAATGTTGAACTTCAGTCAAAATTTTTACTTTTACCGTATGGTAACTGATCTTATTAAAAATTATCGAGTTTGGAAGAGTAACGCTTCATTTTGTGGTTTTCCGTAAAACTATCAACTCTAAGGGTTAGACGTAGAAACATAAAAGTTATTTAAGCAACTAGTGCCGAAAATAATACTTTATTAAGCGAGTGGCTTTTATTTCACGAGACCGTAGGCGAGTGAAATAATGACGCTTAATAAAGTATTATTTGCACGTGCTTGCTTACAATATTTTTTATAATAACGTGCAAAAAGTATTTCTACCAATGAGTGATTTCATGACATCATTTAGTTTCCATGGCGATATTCGCAATTTGTGTTCTTACTTTTGTCTTATTTAATTTCCTTTAATAATTTTTGTAGTACTTGTAGTTTCCATGGAGATATTAGAAAATGCAAAAGTAATGAACAATAGAAATAGTGAGTTTCATGAAAGTTACTACTTTCGGACTTAATTTGGGTTTAAAAGTAAAGTGTCATTTCGCAACATTTAGAATGATTGATATAAACAAGTAATTTTTGCACGAGTTATAAAAAATATTACAAAATACTTTGTTATAAATACCATCTATCTAAGCATCATAATCAATATAAGAATAAGTAAAAAAAATATATGTACTCTTTAAAAGTAAGCTTCAAATGCCATAGGAGTTTACGGCGAATCAGAGATACGGTTGTGACTTTTTTTAAATAAAGGGACATTGGTACCAAATACTGTCGATTCAAATCACGTTTCTGGAATTGATGTTTGTTGAAGTTATGAATCGGTGGTTGATTCTAGTCTAATTAGTTAATTGTATTTAAAAAATCTTAAAGTAACACTTTAAAATAACCTTAACCATACAGAAAGATATGGTGTCATCGAAAGAAAGTTGCTAGTAATGAATTTAATTCAGTTTTCAAAATTACTGAATGAAAACGGCTTCCAACATAGCTGTCTTTTCCCTACTATACTCTGGAACAACTATCAAACTTACCTTTACTTCAATTTGATAACTAAATATAAAGTAATTTTTATCCACAAAATATTAGTTTAAAATATTATACACTTAAATTATTTTGCTAGACATTAGAAGTATATAATTATTTAACTAATCTTTTGAATGCAATTAAATATTTTTTCTAGCGTAATGCGTATTTTTTCTATGATCTTGTATATATAAACACTTTAATCACAAAAACATCTATGTACGACAATTTCAATTCAATTCTAAACAAATCTACAAGAAAAACTACATTCTGATTCATACAATTCCCTGGCGTACATAAAACTCAGCTTTTCCATTTACCAGGATCCTTCTTCCCTGGACTTCAGGGTTGCCAGATTTAATTTCCAAACAATAGCCAAGATAGTGCTCGAAAATAGCAAAAATTCGCTAAATGTAGCTTCTGGTGCGTCACTTCTTAAGGCGTGCATTTGTCTTTTAAAATACAAGTTGAAACTCATTCAAGAGTAAAAACAAAGAAAATGTAACTCCCGGTGTTTCACTTTATCTTCATTCTTGACTTGTTTTGAGTAAGCATTAATTCAAAAGCAAAAAAAAAAAAAAACGCTGATAAAGATTCGAGATCGATCGAAACATAACAATTTGGAAAGCATTTTTAAATTATCCAAAACAGTTTTGGCTAACAACCAAAAACAACAATATTATCCAGATAGATCTTAAATAAGCCAAAACGGCTAAAATTAGCCAAGTCTGTGAACCCATCTGGACTACGCCCCAATGAACAGCAGTCGGCCTCATCTCAATGTCTAAGCAACTCCTGCAAAAGGACATTTGAAATGTAGATTCCAGCCACTCTTCTTACCCCATCCCCGGATACGAGAGATATCCAAGTGATTTTGTACCACTTCTTGAAAAAAATATTAACAGGATGGTATGGGAACTTGGAAGACCAGGAGATTATATATGTGATGTTGCTATTTTCTCAAATTTATTTATTGTTGAGGTTTTACACCTTTTAGTTTTCAGGTTTATGTTTTGTAATTAATTGGTTGCTTTATTAGAATTGATAAAAAATATTGTTTTTTTTTTTAACTTTTCGAATCAATAATAATGGAGGATCTCAGAAGACCTGTATATTTAATTTCAAAAACTGACCCACTTCGGTCACTTTATGTTTTCATAAAGAAGTGGAAAGCAACGCGTTACTAAAACAGTTAATCTCTTTGAAAAATGTAGACCTTTACTATCCCAAAGCCGCCATTCACCTGGTATGACATGTAAGCAGGGTGATTAAAAAGGATTTACGGGCAATACCGATTTTATATTTCAAAGCAGAATGGTTTCATAAATGATTTGCTATGCACTAAAAATGTCATATTGTTCTAATAACTAAAAACTGCGAGTAAACATCAGAGGGTAAAACATTGATATTTCCATAGTTAAATTCATCCAAATTTCATAAATGGTCCACAGAAAGTTAAGTTAAATATTTCTAGTTAAGAGTTTTTAAAAGAACCCTTAATTAACAGCATCTAGATTATGGAACCCTTCCAATTGATTTAACGACAGCTTAATTTAACAAAAATCTTAACAAACATCTCCCAACAAACAAGCACAAAACCAGACCACCTAGTTCTCCTGAAATACCACCAACAGCTACTCGTAATCCAAAAAGGTGTATAAGAGAGTCTCATGAATCGAGAAACGCCGTCGAATCTGGAAACGTCGCTTTATTCCGAGCTCTGATGGATGAATCCGGACGGACAGATGTTTCTGGAAATAAGGCCCCTGCTCCAAGAAATAAAGTCATGTTACCAGGATTCCTTCTTCAGAAATAAATCTACCCGTGTGTATTTATCTCTGTGGGGTCGGAGGTACGATGCCGTTAATTATGGCGCCATGGAGGTCTTTTGGAGTAATTCCTGTTTTAATGTTTAAGAATGGGTGCCGTTTGATTTATTTTTGTTGTTCTTAAGAGGCTTACTGATGTATTTTTTAGGTTGAATAGAGAGTTTTTGAGCCTTTGTTTACTTTCAAAGTTTCAATTTTTTTTAAACAATAAATAGAAAACTCGTTTGGTTTTTCCCTCTTCAAACACTTCTATAATATAGAAGTCTATAGGTTAACATCGAGTTTGAAACATATAGAATCTATATGCGAATAAATACAGTTGATTCTAAAACAAATGCATAATTATACATTATTAATTTTGGAACAAATAAGGAGTTCTTCAAAAACTTAATGTATAGGTAGCTGATTTATCTAAAAAAAGGACAGCGTTATTTGCTTGAAGAAACACAAAATCGGAACCTACAATTTAACTGGTTAAAAATAAGTTATTACTGTAAAACTTTGTAGTAGTATGATCTCATGGAACAAAATTCTGTTATAAAAGATAATTGGTTTGGCTCAAGCAACTTTCGACTCTATTTCTAGCTTCCAAGAGGAAGCCTTAGCACAATCAAGTACGTATCTTATTTTTAAACTGTGGTGAAGTGATGACTGAACAAAAAACAATTTTCAATTGAATTTGGAATTATAGATTTTGATTTTAACTTTCTTATACATTAAACCTCATACCTGACCTTATTCAGAAGGTGTTATTATGTGAATAAAGAGTTTTGTTTTCCTCGAAAACTTTTGCCGAATCTAATTAAACCTCATTTCGCTCCCCTGCAAATTTTAAATATCATCTAATCATAATGACATTATAGGATTAAAATTCAGTACAAGATGGATGGATGTTTCCTGAAATAAAGTCATGTTACTAAAGAAACCGGATAATAAATTGCACTTTTATTCTTGTAAGGTCGGAGATCCCATGTTGTTAATTATAGGCACGGGAGAGGTATTTGAGAGTAATTTATGGTACTTTGTTTATGATACTTTGGATTTTCGTATTAAATATATTCTAATGTATGTGTTGGCTTTTAAGTTTCGATTTACGAACTTTTGAGATTTATTTATTGGTGAGTTTTAGACAACTTCGGAATTTGAAGATGTTGCATTAAAAGATAAAGTATTTTAATTTATAAATGCATATTTATCTACTAATTATAAGAATCTGTAAATGTATTTTTATCTAATAACTATAAGAACTAATTAATGTATTACTCATCTATTATTTTTAAATTAATATTATTGAGTTGGGACAAGTGACCTACCTTGGTGTATCCACGCCTATTGAAATTCAATTAATGTCAAAAGACCAATGCAAGGCAAAAATGTTATACATACAATGGTTAAATACAGATTAAAAAAAATATTTCAAAAAGTTTATAAAATTTATATTTATAATATTTGATAGATTGAAACATAGCTTTCTGTTTCGAAAAATATAATTGTTCATTCCTCAAATTCATTAAATTTTTCTTGCAATTTACTATTTTTTTAAATGTAAAAAGAGCTATTTCCAAGAAAAGAAAATCGTTGTAGCCTTTAGACTTTTCCCAACTACACATTTAATGCCAGTAATTATTTTAATAATTAGCTTTTTTTGTTACACACATCAAATCCTGAAGAGTTCTGCAGTAGCTGGAAATTAGATACATCCATATGTTCACCTAAAATATAAATGGAAGTCATATTTAAAGTTGATTATAAAAAATTATTAAAAAATATCACACTAAATTCTTATTTGCAAATATTAATTTTGAAGCTGAAAGTGATGTTGTATTTAGATTGGAAAGCAAATTCTTTGTATTTCCTCTTAAATAGTTTTAAATTATGAAGCTATATTTAAAATGTTTTAAATGTCAGGTTCCTCAAAAAATCAATAAATTAAATTAAACATCCATGTTGTTTTAATTGAGTGATTAAAATAATAAAATAAAACTGTAAAATAATTAAACATCCATAAAATATATAACAATGCACACAAATTAAAAGAACATTTTTTTTGTAACAAACAATCCAAATAGACTGCAACAAAATTTTCTATTTCCTGGCACCAGTACATTTCCTTCCACACTCTTAGAGACTTCAACTTACAATTCCACAAATTTACATTGTAGCATTCGTAATTTTTTCCACAGTTGTCGAAGTTGTTTTTTTCCCACAGAAGTCCTAATTTTATCGCCAAGACGAATGCTTTTAACCCATGCCTCATGAGGTTTCCTTCAGACACCTTTATTTGCCGCCAACACTGCAACACATTGTTCAATTCCTCATATGGGTTGGCTGTAAATTAACCTGAAGACGCTTCGCCGTGATCAATTTGTGTGTTGTTTTGAAACAGTTGTAAGACTCAACTAATTTTGAGTAAAAATGGCAGAATAGTGGTTTAGTCTTATGTAGAGATATAACTTAAATCAACTGGAAGTCCCGTTGATATACGTTTTAGTTCCAATTAATTGTAGTACAGTTTAGATGAAAAATAATAAATATGAACAAAAAATTTTAAACAGTCTAATAATACTACCTGTTTACTCGTTGTGGAATGAGAATGTAAGACATTCATTTTGTCAATCCGATTAAAAGATCCATACTTTTTATCATGCAGATTTACTCATCTTTTACTCCTTACTGCAGTGTCCTTAAGCTCATTGAAAGAACTTTAAATTTTTAAAACAGCATTTAATATATTGTCTCTCTCTCTCTCTGCACCATTACATAAATAATTTATCATTAAATCCTTTTTTCTTTCATCATATCATCTAGTTAAAATAATGTGGATCTGAGGAATTTAAAATCTAAATATTTCAATGAAGAAAACTAAATTGATAGTCGCTTCTATTGGTTTATAATTTTAATGCGATCTTCAAAACGTAAAATTTTCTTTTAAACACACAAAAACATCCTTTACAATTAATTCAAACCAATGCAACGTAATATCTTTATCTTTCGGTCTTTGGATGTTCTCCCACAACTGTTACGAAGCATCTTACCTTGTTTTACTTTTAAAAGTGTTGAAGTTTATGTATTAATGTCTCTTTGGTATGTTTGCATACAAACGGCTTCATTTTAGTTTTGTGTCTTTGCGTGCCAATGTCTGAGTCTGGCTGTTGAATGGCAGTTTTTGGTATGGTAGTCTAAGGTTTCACTATTTTTTTTTATGAAAAACTGCCAAAACATTATTTAAGAAAACGTACCAGCATCAAATAATATACTTTTATAATTAAAATAATACCAACCTATGTAATCAGAACAAATTTCCTTTATTCTTCTGCCAGTTTCAACCATAGTAATTTTTTAATAAAATGACTATGATTATCTAAGACAAATACTCTAAAGATATGTAGAAAAATATACATCGATCTAAAATAAAGCGAGAAAATAAGGAAAATAAGAAATTAGTTTACATTTGGCACAACAGTTTTAGGTTTTAAATTTTTTTAATTGTTTGAAAAAATTTAATTGATTTCCAGATTTTTTAAAACAAAACATTAAAAAGTAATAATTCATTTTATTCCATTTTCCTACAAATTAAGCGAACGTACTGTAAGTTGCAAATTCATTTTAGTGAATTAAATACATACGTATACATGAAACACATAAAATTTTGTGTAAAATACCACTCAAAAGGGTCTACCTTTCCAAAAATAGTTTTGTTCTAATCCAAAAGGGAAGCTTCAGTTAGTAAATAATGGTTATACTAACCATGGAAACCAGTTACAAAACATTATACCTCAAATTGACGATCAAAGAGATCCATTACTACAACGCCCACGTTATACCAATTCTGACATCACGACTACGTAAATCCTTCTATGACGTCAAAGGAACACGCTTATTGTTTTTTTCCTTTGAAAATCCCGTTGTTAGCAATCAAAGAGACTAAAAATCTCAAAAAAAAGGATGAGAAAAATCAAAAAATTTCGACCGTGTCATGTTAGACATTAACTCAATTTACTAATCTTTTTTTTTTCTTTTAGCTCGGCTGTGTTCTTCTGGAAACTTTATGTACTTTCAAGATGGCGGAGTCTCGAAACCATAAGAGCGAAGTTAAAGTGCGAAAATTCGATGATGTGTTATGGTTAACCGCATTATCGCTAGACCCTATCAAGTTAACGAAAGTGGGGCTTCGTTTCTGTATAAATTCGGAAAGCTTTTACTTGAAGTTTACCTCAACCTCAGTTAAGTGATTTTGAGGTTCGATTTTTTTTCTCTAATGGCGATGAAGAATATCGAATTATTCTTAAGAGGCCAAAGCTTTTAAGTGGACAGGTTAGAACAAATAACATAATGAACGAAAAATATGTCGCGAAGGAAATTATGTTAGTTTTTTCTTATTATTTATGAGCTCATATTTCACCTTTTCTGTTCTGGACTTTTAAAACTTGTTAAGCGTTACTTAAGAGACTAACACTTAAAAAAAGAACATTAGTTTGATTAATTTCCGCTTAAAATTGTCATAAAATTTCATTCTTCCAAAACTTATTACGGGAGGTGTGTCAGAAAGTGAAAATTCATTAATATTTCTACCTGCTAAATAAAGGGGAAAATCTTTTATTGGAAAATTAAATTGCATTACTTTAGTTTTAAAAGAAGTTAATTCTACATTTTCCTTTCATTAAAACTGAAATCTAAGGAAATTAATGTTCTTTAATTTGGCAGCGAAATAAAGTTTTGATGGAAGTATTACTTTTAGGAAGCTGCGATATATTTTATTTTCCTTTTAATGATCGTTGTAAGCATAAAAAGATTCGAATATACTTTGGATGAATAGTTTATGTGTCTGTTTCTTAAAGCAATGAAAGTAAGTTACAATGAACCTCTAGCTTTTAATTGCGTCTGCACCTAGAAATAAAAATTGTTTGATTTAAGCTTTGGTGGTGATGATAGTTTTAAGATATTTTGTTTAATTCTTTCAGTCATTTTATGATAAAACATAGTACTTGGTTTTAATTTATTAGTTACATACTTGTTTCTTAATTTGTTTTTATATTTGTATAACGTTTTGACAATTTGATACGTTGAACGATGGCGTTAAATGATTATCCGTCCGTTTAATCCATCAACTTTTCAAAAGAAACTTTAGTAGCAACTTTAAAATAATAAAACAAAACGCACATTATAGAAACTAGTCAGATGCTATTTAAATAATATTTGTGGAACTGTTCACTCTTCTTAATTTTTAAATTTAATTAAAAAAAATTTTAATTTGTCATTTAGTAATAAATATTTTTAATACTGTTAATTAATACAGTTTCTATGGATTATAGTTATTTGGGATTTTAAACTTATTTACAAAACATTTTAATGGAGATTAAAGATTAATTTGGAGTTTAAAATTATTTACATTTCCAGGACATTCTGGAATTTTGTCATATTCTCCACATAAAAATTGGTTTGTATTAAAGCACTGCAAATTAAAATAGCCTTTAAAAATATTTCAACATTAAACATTCACTAACAATTAGGTTGGGTTTTGATACGAACTTTTGCACATAAAATGTGTCTATTCTAATTCAATTTCAATCGCAAGGTATAATTTAAAGCATTTGTAATTTACCTTTGAATCATAAAGATTTGTATTTAGAAAAGAATAGTTTGGAATGTAAAATTTTGATATGTACGTAACTCCAAACTAAATTTATTACATCCTAAACACTTCCTAAAAAATATAATTTTATGAAATTAAACTACAAACTAAACTTTTCCTTATTAAAAGTTAATTATTCTGCAAATGGCTTGAAATGTATTTTTTTATACATTTAATAGACTTTATCGACGGATTTCTGAATTTAAAATAAAAATGAACGTTAATTCGTCATGATATTTAATTTTACGTATCGCACATGTCTATGACATTTTTAATTAAAAGTTGTATAAGTGAGTGCGCCACACCGTCAGACAAGCAAACAAAGCAATAGTTTAACCTTTAACGCGTCATAAACTAAGTGTTTAATTTGAACTGCATATAATTCCAAGCCTTTGTTTCAAATGCAGGTGGATTGGCTCATGTTATACATCCATTGTTTGTTTTTTAAACTTTAAGCATACTAAATTTAGCGGATGATTTCCCAAAATAATTTCACTGTCATGAATTCTTCGCCTTCAATATTTAACAGTTTATTCTCACAACAGCTGCTTTATAGCATCTTCTCAAAGAATGCATCTCATTGTGTTGTCGGCGTCTTTAAGGACAGAGGATATGAAAGAAATACACAGATAATATTCAGCGCTGTTACTTAATGTAAGAATAGCTTTTTAGAATGTTAAACAACGCTTATAATTTGTTAGTTTTAGAATATGGAAGCAAAAATTCTTCAACTTCACAATTGTTTGCTTCGTCAGTGTTGGTTTCTAGAAGTTTCTAGAAAATGTATCGAATAGGTGCTATTGAGCCAAGATTAACTATTACTTTCTGTTTTATACATTTTTTACTTATAAGTCAATGTTGTGCAGTTTTTGATTTTAAAAGGTCGAATACAATTTCAACAAGAAGTTCATAAAGAACTAAAATAGCCTACTTTCCTGTTACTTAAATACTTACTGAAGTTCTAATCGGGAAAAAAACTAGGTTCCTAAAGTAAATATCATCAACAGCCGTTTCTACACTAGATTTATACACATTAGAAAAAAAATCGAAACACAGCACCCAGCTATAATTTAAACTTCTAAAAGCCAAAATCAACTATTTCCTTAATATTCGTTCGCAAATTAATTAAATATATTATCACCTGCTCGTGATTTATTTGTAGTTCGAAGAATAAATATTTATTAATAACAAAAGTAATGAAACTACTCCGAACTGCATTAAAAACAAGAAATGTAAATTAAAACTAAGCATAATTGCATGCAAAAGTATGCCTTGCCGCTTTCTTGGTAGATAATTAATGAATAATCAAAGAATCAAATTGTTCTACATTTTATGACGTCATTCCAAACTGATTCATGAAATTATTATTTTGCTTCAAATATGTTTAAATAAAGTTTCTCATGCCATTGTTGATTTGGCAACAGTGATTTAAATGACTCAAAATTGAATTTCAATGCTAATTCAATGGGAAATTCGCCGACAGATAGTAGATTTATGTCCGTCCGGACGTACAGACAGACGGACAAAAAGTATGAAAGTTGGGTATCTGAGGTCATAGCTTTCTAACAAAAAAAGAATTTTTAAGATCCGATGATTAGAACCGATTTTGGAAGGGGGGTACAGACAGACAGACAAACGGACAGACAGGCGGACAGACAGACGGACAGACATACGAACAGACAGACATACGAACAGACAGACATACGAACAGACAGACAGATGGACAGACAGACAGATGGACATCAACCGCATTTCAATACCTACAGTGATTTAAATGACTCAAAATTGAATTTCAATGTTAATTCAATGGGAAATTCGCCGACAGATAGTAGATTTATGTCCGTTCGCACGTACAGACAGACGGACAAAAAGTATGAAAGTTGGGTATCTGAGGTCATAGCTTTCTAACAAAAAAAGAATTTTTAAGATCCGATGATAAGAACCGATTTTGGAAGGGGGGTACAGACAGACAGACAAACGGACAGACAGGCGGACAGACAGACGGACAGACAGACGGACAGACATACGAACAGACAGACATACGAACAGACAGACAGATGGACAGACAGACAGATGGACATCAACCGCATTTCAATACCTACAGTGATTTAAATGACTCAAATTGAATTTCAATGTTAATTCAATGGGAAATTCGCCGACAGATAGTAGATTTATGTCCGTTCGGACGTACAGACAGACGGACAAAAAGTATGAAAGTTGGGTATCTGAGGTCATAGCTTTCTAACAAAAAAAGAATTTTTAAGATCCGATGATTAGAACCGATTTGGAAGGGGGGTACAGACAGACAGACAAACGGACAGACAGGCGGACAGACAGACGGACAGACATACGAACAGACAGACCATACGAACAGACAGACAGATGGACAGACATACAGTTGGACATCAACCGCATTTCAATACCTACAGTGATTTAAATGACTCAAAATTGAATTTCAATGCTAATTCAATGGGAAATTCGCCGACAGATAGTAGATTTATGTCCGTCCGGACGTACAGACAGACGGACAAAAAGTATGAAAGTTGGGTATCTGAGGTTATAGCTTTCTAACAAAAAAAGAATTTTTAAGATCCGATTATTAGAACCGATTTTGGAAGGGGGGTACGGACGGACAGACAGACGGACAGACGGACATCGACCGCATGTCAATACCTACTTTTTCATTTTTTTAATTCTTTCGAATTAAAAAAGAAAAGTAGGCTAAAAATACATTACACAGCGAAAGCGTGGTTCTAAAATACGACGCCCGTCGCCAATAGCCCTCGTGTAGCTCTTGTTCAACGATAATTCAAACTAAACTAAACACATCGAAAGCCAAAGTTACCGTTAAGTAAAACTTTACCTCACATTCTTCCAAAGATGCTCAAATGGAAATTCAGGCGAAAACAAAGTTTAGAGTTTAAAGAAAATGGTATAATAATATGCTTAGACTGCTCCCAAAAAACACGCTTTAAAATATTTTACGAAAAAATGATAGTTATTTTATTTATTCTATACTATTACATACTATTAGATTCATACTATTATACATACTATTTAGATTCTTGAAAAGAAAACCTCCTACGACCTTCAGATACCTTTAAAAAACACGCTTTTCTATTATGCAATTGCTGTGTCATTTGTGCAGAACGCAGCTCTGTTGGGGAAAAAATAAATATTATATAATACGTACAATATTAAGTTGATATTTTTACGATAAAATACTAGAAAATTATAATAAACAAGTAGGTTTGTAACCGAATCGGTCACTTACCCGCTTCCACACAACGGTTGTGTTAAACAGAAAAAAATGCGCCAAACACAGTATTACTTCTATATTAAACATTTAATCGATAAATTTGGCTAATTTCATTTATTTTATTTCGAAAATTCAATAATTATTTCTTATCGTTTGCAAAATTATTTTATATTTCAAAGAATAAATATATGAAATATTCCTCGCTTTTAAATCGAAGCAAAACATTTAATAACAACATGCGACAACATTAAAACAATATATCACTTACAAATCAACATACAGTCAAAGAATCTCTTTTGTGAAATATATGTGACGTTATTTCAAACTGATCTATTTCGCAAAAATAAATTTCACTTAATTTATTTTATTAAAGAAATAAAGTTTCTCGAGCGATTGTTGCGAATGGCAACGGTGATTTAATTCTAATAAAAAATGGCTTCTTATGCTTTTTAAATGAGCATCAAATTTTGCGGTTCTTTAAATAATTGAAGTACTTCTAATTCGAATTTTTTTCTGAGATTTTCAATGTCTTCTAATTTCGATACGCTGACATTTTTGACGTATCACACTAGTATGTAGCATTTGTAGTTTGGGCTATGAAAGTGGGTGACAGAAGACAGACGGACTGAACGATTATAATACCTTCCACTTTTTAGGTTATAAACGTAGTGTGGAAGCTAACCAAAAATTAACAGTTTCTTAAAAGTAAGCATATACCCAAAGACCCCAATTGAGCTATTTCCACGTGCGAAACACCGTTCACATGATAAGAAGGTGTCCTGGCACAGAACCCGCTTTCTCACCCTTTTTATTACGTCTCGTAGTTATTGTTAGACCAGAGGGAGGCAAGAAACACGAGGAACTGCCTCGACGAGGATAACAAGGCACAATTAGGCACTTGTCTGGTGGCAACAATTAATTTATCGTCTGGGAGTCGGTCTGAGGATCCTAAGGAACTTCCGAGTGTTTGTTGTTGATGGTTATTTGTTTTCTGCATGCATCTGTTGGGGGCTGTTGCTTTGTAGCTTTGTGTGCTTTTTGAGGGAGATGTAATAGGAGAAACAGTTAAAGGAAGAATTAAATTGATTGAATTAAAGTTGTTTGGAATGCATTTAAACGCCTTAAAAGGCGGAAACATAAGACGAGTGATTATCTGTTCATCCGTAAATTAATAGAAATTGAGTGTTTTCTTTTAATAAACAAACTTCTATTATTTTATGATGAGACTATTAAAATAAAACCGAATTGATATTAAAATTAACAGCTATGTAAATTCTTAATAATAGCCTTTTAAGTAAAACTAAACGATATTTAATTCTAACAAATATAGCTAAAGGACTATGCCTTATAATACTATAAAATAAATAACTTATGTACCATACTAACCTTTATAATTAAAATATCTATGGTCATAATGGATAATAAAGATTAAAAAAGCATTACGTTGTATAAATAAGAAATATTATACTGTATAATAGCAAAATACAAATTATTTTAAACATCAATAAATTTTATTACAACAGACTATCCCGATTTTAGAAAGCGTCATATACCAGAGAAAATAAATAGGAAAAATAAAAATAAATATAAATAGCGTATTGTAAAAACACTTAACAAAATGTACACATTTAATTAATGGGCAATTCCATAAAAAGGTCAACTTTTTGAAACGTCATTTTTTTTAAATATTTACTAATTAGGTTTAAAAATATATTCCAAGCTTTCAAATTATGGTTTAAGAAAGCAGGCATTCGGTTTGTATTTAGAGATGTTAAATTGTACATATGAAGCAAATATGATTTGAATAAAGATATAAAGTGGTTATATTGTCTTTTTGGTGTAAAATTTAACCAATGTCGTTATTAAATCTGTTTATTTCACCGGATATCGTGTTTTTTAATTTATCATATAAAAAATACAATTCATAATAAAAATGCGAAATTAGGTTATTATCTACTTTAAATTAGCATAATCTCGTATTTGTGTCTAAACCTTTGCATCATACAAATTTTATTTTATGAAAAAAAAAGTTGTTATAATTATGTTTCAATTATAGCATTTCAAAATATTTATTTAATATGTTTAGGGGTGTTTTGTAATTCTATTATCACAATTCTAAATTTTACAGCTAAAAACGTCATTGTCTAAACATTTGGCATGCAGTGTATCATATTTAAGATATGCATTATTTTAAAAACTCAATGTATTGTTAATTCACAGAAATTTCCATTTTTAAGTACCAGGATGCCGTCGTGGTTACAAAAATGTCATTCCGTAACACAAAAAGAAGTTAGTAAAAAATAAAATAATAAAATATTTTTTTTTAAAAATTCAACTTTTTTTTATAATCTTTTAATCATTAACAGTAATATATAAACTGAAAAAAAAAACAATTTAACTTTGAAAATAGCTTTGTGGTAATAGTTTTACTTCATTTCTACAGTTCAAAATTTCATTCCGTAACGCATGGAATTGCCCTAATAAAAAAACATGATAAAATTTTTATATTTTAAATTTCTTTAAAAATTGAAGAATATCTCTTTCCTAGTACTGACAAGCTCCATTTAAGAACCTCCTTATAAACCAAAGATTCTGGTCTTATTAATACCCTATCCCAAGTACCCGATCCCTTGCTCTCTTATCAGTGCCAAGTTAGTCTATAATCACCGGAGCTTATCCCCCGCCCTTGGAGGCGCAGATGACCGAAGATTCGGGATTACCCGAGTTAACTCGGCCGAGGAGCGATTCACGAGTTAACTCGGGGTGAGATTCTCTCCCAATTCTCGTGGGGGAGACGAGAAAAATAATAGTGGTCCCGGTGAAAGCCCCTAATAAATGCTTCGTGCTTCCTAATCAAGAGAGGGGGCTGGGGTGCCATTAAATCGAAGAGGGAGGGGGGGGGTAGGAGAAAAGGACACATTATAAGAATGTGGCTGATATTTTTGAGGTGGTATACATAGTTTTAGGAAATTGTTAGTTGACTTGGATTATTTATGAATATTAAAAAGGGCAAGTTTAAAAGAAGTTTTTACTAGACATTTAAAAGCGTATCAACAAAATATCGCAACAACATATTCATCTTTTATTCCTAAATTGCGATGTGGGACAGACGTCAGAATGTAATGAAAATTAGTTTTGTAGAAATTATTGTGATATATATATATGGGATATGTGCCACCGGCTGATGCTCTCTGACGCAAAATCTAATTCCTAGCAAGTCGTTGCCAAAAATGTTTATTTTCTATACGTGCTTTAAAAATACTGTAAAGCAGGCACGGTAATTCATTCACCATTCTCATGCAGACACGGTAATTAAAATTGCACTTCTAATATTTTATGTATCTTAGATTTTTTTAAAAGTTAGTGGAATACATTTTTAAAGATTTATCGAAACCGTAATTTTGAGCAAAGAAAATGGAAGAAATAAAATAAAAAATTATTTTTAAAATACTCAATAATAAGATTTTATGGTTTAAGTGCAAGTTTTAGGATATTTTGTGGTAAATCTAGTTAGATTCTTTCAACTTTAAATGTCACTTTCTCCGACAAAAAATATTTAAACGCACATCAGTAAAAAAAGTACTAATACCCTAAAATAAAAATATTAACTGTATTAAAGAAAAACTCACCAAACCGCGTTAGCAAAGTTAATTGAAATTTCAAAGAGATGAATGAACCATAAAACGATGTACAGATAGAATGACTTTTAAGGGACAGTTTCCTGACATATGACATTCGGATAATTTAAATGTCTCAAAACTTGGCACGAGCCTTTGAAGCGTAAAGCTCTATTATGTGAAACTCAAGTACAAAAACACATTTTTTTAAGTATACTTTATCTAAAAATAACATAAGCTATTTTTCTCTTCAGTGACTTGTCGCTCATATATAAAGCGTATGGCTTGAAAAAATAGGTCTATTCTCTTAATTACTTTCTTCGAAATGTCTGCTGGCTTCAGCTAAATTTGTGAGCCTTAACTTTTCAGAATTTACTGGCTATAAAATTGCTGTCCGGACAAGAGCTTAGCTTTGCCATTGCTTGGGATTGTTATAAGGTTAGAGGAAGTGGATATGACGTCAATTTAAAAACTGGGTTGTAATGTCACGTCGTTTATCATTTCAAATATAAGTCCATAAAAATACTTGGAAAACTATTTGGTCCTATTTTTTTTAAACCTTGCTGTTTCATGAATTTATTTTTTTATAAAAATATTTTTAATACAGTGCAATTTTTCTAACCCAGCTTTAATAAAATGATTTAGTTTGCAATCATTAAATTTAAGTGGTGCTTGTGAAAGGATAGTAATTGTAGAATCTTGTATTTTTTAAGCTTTTGTACTGCACGCACAAATATTTTGTAGGTTAGTATTTTTTTTTTATTTATTGGTGTTACCGCAAATGAAGTAGCTGTAAGCCATGCTGAATGCACTAAAATAACAGTCACTATGATACATTTCTAATTTAAATTAAATTTGGGATTTAGTTGGTGATTACAATTTCGTATTAACTACTTTAAACTACCATCAACGTCAACACTTTTATCTAAACTATTTTGGTTTTTAGGGGTATTGTAATAAATTATGTGCCGAAAACAAAACAGTATCCTTCCGGGATCAACTTTTATGTGATAAAAGGGTCGACTTTAACTTAATGGTTTTTTTTGTGGTAAATGTAGTGTTTATGGGACCTCCATATAACACGTGAGAACTTTTTTTACTCATGTGTACTTCTTTTCTAAGAACTTAAAATAACATTTTACCAGACTACGGCGTATTTTAAACGTTCCATTTTTTAAATTCTTGACTTCTCCAATTCCGTTTAATAAGAAACAAATTCAGTTTTCATACCCATCTCTATATACAAACTAATACTAATTATACCTTGTTTCATAAAAAAAATTGAATCAACAATAAAATACATCGCCGACATTAATTTTAAAAAATCATATCTCGTCAACTAATCAAATAAAGTAAATGTATACAATCAAGTAATGTCCATTGTACTCTTGTCTAAATTACTTTTCATGTAATTGATCATCCTCCCCATGGTCCCAAAATGGATCCATCTTCCTGTAGTAAGCCCAGTAGTACAACCCGTCCAGTCGGCAATTGGTGACATTCATCTTAGCAGATTCATTCTACAAATTACTACCCAATGAAAGACACCGTGTAAGGATTCATTTCTCAACATTCTATTGAGTTTTTTTTTGTCATCTTTTTTCTCTTCTTATCCGTCCCGGTGAGGATGTTAGGGAGTTAATTGTTTGTTGCACCTGTTTTTTTCGATTAAACTCGAAGCCCGATCGAAATTTCAGCCGAAAACAATCATTCCTTTGTTACGAGTTGCCATACACGGAGGTAAAAAATCTGAAACTGACATCTAGAATATGCAATGTGGAACTAGAATTTCTCGTTATATGCACTTCCTATAAACTATTAATCTGAGAAATATGTAGTTCTAGTTATTTTCCTAATGTCGTACATAGGATTCCTTAACTTCTGGATGAAAAAAGTCTGTGAAATAGAACTTTTTGTCCAATCAAAACACTGGACTGCAGGACAATTATTTCTCTGTACCTCAGTTAAAATTTATGTATTTAGAAAATGTAAACTTAGATTGATTCCTTTCAGTAAAATACAGTTCTGAGAACGACAATTTGTAGGTACCTGAACTGTAATAGTTATTTTGATACAGCGGAAGATTGGGGTGAGGGATCATAATTTCTATATACCTCTAGCGAAATTTAGGGTTTTATGAACGAACTCCAATACTTCATTTAAGCTTTGTTTAATTTGTTTAGTAGCATTGGGCTGGTTTACTGCTTCACAAGGGGCGGAGTTAAAGCAGGCAAAAACCTTCTAGCATTTTTTTAGTGTCTAGAATATAGCTCGAGAAAGTTTAATCCTAGTGCCTGAGTGTAATATGAAAAAAGATAATTTCTGATATATAACCCAGTCATACTGGTACATTTTGCCACAAGAGAACAGACTAGAAGTTCTGAAGAATTCCTCACGAATCGGTTGTATCGGTTATGCGTATTTTTCAATAGATACACTCTTAAAACAAAAGAGTAAATCCACTCCTATAGGGGAAGTGTATTTTCCGTACCGGAAAGGAGTGGAAGTTAACTCAGACTGAGTTAAAACCGCTCGTTTTAAGAGTGTATGACGTAGATTGTTTTCTTTTATTTCTTTTACCCACTCCGCAAAAAGAGTGAAATCCACTCCTATAGGGGAAGTGCATTTTCGGGACGGAAAGGAGTGGAAATTAACTCAGACTGGGTTAAAACCGCTCGTTTGTTTTAAGAGTGTACTTCTAAGAGTGAATGAAAACAAAACAGAAACCTAGAATAACAATACTCCAGCAAAATTCTCCAAATTTAACCCCCACGGGCGGATAGAAGACCCGCCATTTCGAAGATGTCGGCAAAAGTCCCGAAAAAAGATGGGAAAACGGGACAAATATCATTTATTAGCCTCGTTATGACATGTTATGGCATGTATAGTAATTAAGCATGAGTAATGCTACATCAGCGGAGGTCCAGGGCCAAGCAGGGAGCCAGCAAGGACATTTTTTAGGCTCTCAAAATGCATTTGGGCGATATGTGTTTTTTGCTGATGCTCCTGCAAATTAATCTTTACTTTTTATTGGGTACTTTGGGGTGTGCTTAATCAAGGGAATTATTTATAGAATGCATGTCTTAAGAACTTGCAATGGTTTTATCTGATGATTCATGCATACCTATTCCGAGAATACCGATTGATGTCGATGTTGTTATCTGTGTACCTGGGTCATTTCAGTTACTAGCCCATTTTCTCTTTATATGAAGTAAATTTTTTTTAATATATACATAAAATTAGCACATTGAACCTGTATAAGATTTATAGTAAAACGTACAATAAAAAGGCAAACTTAGACTTATTTTAGTTACCATTTTGTATCAATGTAAAGTAAATATAACTATTTTGTAACTTTTATTAGTTTTAAATACTGTCACGTTGCATTTAGAGAGAAAAAATATTTTTAGAGCTGATTTGTATGGTTTTCTGTGAAATTATTTGATAGTGATACTAAATATGTATCAATTAACTATGTAACACATCTAAAATTTCAACAAAGGATTACTAAATACATGATAACAGAAATTACAGAGAGAAAACAACATTTGCACACAAAAAATCGGTTCACTAATATTTATATTCTTCACGACTTTTCAAAATAGGTTTAGCATCACATTTGTTCAGTTCTTTCTGATTTTTAAAACAACGCAAAAAAATTACATACGATAACCGAGGTTACATAATAAAAAGCACATACCGTTTGTATATAACTATGTAACAAATGTCTTTCTTTATTCATTACATATAGTAATAATTGTTCGAAAATGTGTCTTAAAAGGTATAACATTGTTTTATTAGATTCATGTACTCCTATGAATATATAGCTAGTTGATTCTTAGTACACCGATTGTTATAGATGCTATTTGTATGCATGTTAAGACTGATTAGAACTAGGCTTTTTCAATATTTGTAAACGTTATTAGATTAAGATGTTATACCGTTTTATATAGAGAGTATCTCATACGATATTGGGTGGGTGTTAATAGGGTAGATATGTTATGAAGTACATGTATCTGTGCGCAAATAGTACTTTATTTTGTTAAAAATAATAATTGTTATAAAATATATACTTTAAATACAAATAAGAGTATATTGTAATAACTATATATTACACCATTAGTTGGGGTAAAAAACCATTTAAATGATTGTTATTTGTAGCAAAATAAATATTATAATCCATCCATGCAGCTATTCCGAGTACAACGATTAATATAAATACTATGTTTAGATATTTATTAAGACTTACTGATAACATAACATTGTTTATTTGTATACCGATAACATAAATGCATTCGTAAAAACATACTTTATGTTAGTACAAAACTATTTTTTATTTAAAAAAATGTGTACTATGTTACATTCGAATAAGTATGATATGGATACCATTATAGAATTATGTTTTATCCAAAGCAATTATTCTTTCATTTTTTCTGATGTATTATTGTATCACAAAAATGTTTAATGCCTCTACGTTAGTTATTTGATTTAGGGAATGAATTTATTTAGCTCTTTGTACATTTGTATTGAAACTCAATTATATTTTTGTATAAGTAGCATGATCATCTGCTTTTATATTATTATTTAAACATTACATTTGTAAACAGATAAGAGGAAGATTTAATTATCAATAGTTTATAGATAGAAAGTCAATATTATTTCTAAACTTAAGAAAATATAACAACATTTTGAATAATAAGGGTTTTTTTTGTGTATTTTTTAAGGAGATTGAAAATATATTAAACCAAATGAAACCTATTATATAATTGAATTAGAGTTAGTATATTACGATTCAATTATTTTAAATGAAATTAAATAACCAGACATTTTTAGAATCTAATTGAATAGAAAATCATTCGAATAAAATTTGCCCCAGTATTGTTTTTCACTGTGCGAATTTTTTTTTGCCCCAATATTTTTCAGGTGCGAATTTTTTTTGAATAATTGTTTCTGTTGCAAGCATACTTGATTTTTTTTTTATAAAAACTCATCGTGAGATCGAAAAAAGGGGAAAGAATTTCTTAGCTTGGGAAACTTTAAGCGTTAAAAAGTCTTAACCTTTACTTTGCAATAAATCGTAACTAAATACACTCCTTAACTTTTATTTGTGTTTTTTAATCAGTATTGAAACTGCCTTGACTTACAAATTAAAATATTGTCCTGGGTTTTATACTTCCAAAGTTGCCCTTCAACTCTATTTTAATTATTTCTCTGGTATTTCACAACAAGAAGAATTTCGCAATAAAAACTTAATAAAGGAAAATAAGTCCATGCAACTTCTTACCTAACCCTTTATTACATTCATTCCTGATCAATTCCCTTATAAGCCTATGCAATTTCTTAAATAACTTTTACTACATTTGTTCCTGATCAATCTCTACTTCTTACAGAATTTCTAAGCCAAAAACAAGTAGGCTTGCAATAAAATGACCGGGTCTAGGGCAATAGAAAGCCCTATTGAAGATTGATCCCTTGTTGTTACTATTTTCACTACTTTCCACAAACTATCTCTCCCAATTTTAGTAAAAGCCTTGGAACGTGATTTTGGTCTAATAGAATCCCAAGACTGTCTTTACTAACGCATACCGAGCCGTGGTAACCTTAACGATATGAACTCACGTTCACTAAGGTATTCTGGTGAAAATATGACGGATCGCTATTTCGCTAAGAACACTGAATAGGCTTTTGAGGAAATTTTCGACTGGATCCAAAACATCTTTCTGTCCAGCCTCCTGCAAATGCAGCAATCACATGCTACGAAGACCTAATGAGGACCATGTCTCAATCGTGAGCAGTCTATGAACCTTTGGTCATATACTTTCAGATACCGAGCACTAACTAACGCATCGCATTTACTAACGCATACCGAGCCGTGGTAACCTTAACGATATGAACTCACGTTCACTAAGGTATTCTGGTGAAAATATGACGGATCGCTATTTCGCTAAGAACACTGAATAGGCTTGTTTGAGGAAATTTCTCGGAACTGGATCCAAAACATCTTGTTCTTGTCCAGCCATCCTGGCAAAATTGCAGCAAATCACCAACTCGCCCTACGAAGACCTATATGAGGACCACTGTCTGCAGATCGCTGAAGCAGTCTATGAGACCTTTGGTCCCATATAATCTTTATCCATGGGCACGACATCATCATCATCAGGAAATGTAGTTCCTTCGATTGGTCAAGGTCATCCTTCGATTGGTGTTTTGCTCCCACGTGACATTAATTCCCCAATCGAGGCTCAAGAATGAATTTATTTTCATTCAGAATTTCTGTTGTCACTCAAGACCTGAAACATGCTCACTGACATTAAATCAGCTTGGGTAAGGGAAAAAAAAGCATTTTCCAACTCGCTGAAACGACAATTTTTCGTGAATTTTGTTTTCTTTTAGTACAAGTCGATACTGAAGGATTCTAATCTCCGCTCCTTTCCAAATTTACAACCCGAAAACAAGTGGCCTGGCACAACCAAGCAGTAAAACGCCCGTTTCTAGAGCACAAGAAGGCCCCGTGAAGATTTATCTTTCGTTGCCGAGGTTACTATTTTCACTACTTTTCACAAAACTTTCTCTCCAAATTATAGTGGAGGGCCTTTGGAACGTGATTGGGGCCTAAGTGCTTGGCCCGCGGGTGTTTCGGGAAAACGCATTTGGTTTGGATTGGGCTCGAAATAACTTTCCGCGTATTGGAGCATCGATTTCTTTGCTTGGTGCGTTGGCAACGCGGGGGGTTTTGCCGGAGGTACTCATCATTATGTTCGAATTAGAATCTTTAAAGTTCGAGGTTTTTATTGCATTTGCAGCATAAATTTATTTGGATACGGGGTGGTGTAAGTTGGTGATTTTTGCTTCCTAGGTTCTGTTAGTTAAAATAACGTCATGGTGGAAATACACATAGACTGCTGAATTGATTTCGCATATGAATGTACTGCGTTTCTTTCGTTAAGAGTACAAATAATAATTTTCAATAAAAAATTATAAGTAAATAATGAATTAAAAGGCATCAGAAAATTTAGTTTGTGAAAAAATATTTAAAATAATTTCCTAAGAAGTTACTTAAAATTACTTTATATGGGTCATTCCTCACAAAACGTACAAAACCGTGACCCCGGAAGATATTTTTCACAAAATGAAAAGCAATGATTTAACTTGAATTAATTTAAGAGTATGAATAATTTATCTACTTACTAACGGTGAATAAATAACAAATCAAATATTTTGTGTACAAATTTGTGCCCACAGACTATGACAAATTATGTCCGCGGGCTGTCTTACTTCCATGTCCGTGGACTGTTTTAGTCTAGGATTATATCCTCCTAGGTTTTAGTTAGTAAATCGTAATTAAATCTCAAATTTTTAAAATAAATGTTGTTTTTTAATTGAATCGGCATTACTAGAGTATGCAAAATATGATCATTACAAAGAGCATAAATATATAAATTCTGGGAAAATAAAATGTCCCACAGAATTTCGTCATGTCCGAGCTGTACAACGTATTATTCAGCATTTATAAAAATCTAGAGATAACAACAGTACTCTGTTTCAGTCTTTGTGTAAACTTACTCCATAAATACGGTGTAATGCTACTCCTAGAGTTACCTTACACCAAGATTTACAGTCCACGATAGAAAATATTATATATGTGCCAATAAAACCCGCTTGCGTTAATTCTATTAAATGTATAAGAGGTTTATCATCACCACTTCTTTAATCTTATCAAATAAGCTTATAATTCTCACATAAAAATGCACAATTTAGAAACGCCATCTTTAAAGGGATTATTCTAGAAATAATTAGATTATTGAACTAATCTTGCAAAATTGTATTAAATTAAAAGAATTACTCATTTTGTTTTTAAGATTTTGTAACATCAACCAATTTTAATACGAAACTATTACTTGTATTAATTAGTTTAAAACTACAATTCATTAGTTTTTAAAAATGTAACCCTAAATTGAAGTATAAAGTTAAAAAATAAATTAAACTTACACGCATTTTTTGCATTCCTATAATTGCAGTTAAAATTATAACTAAATCAATTTTTTAAGTCTTTTAATGTGCTGAAATCCAAAGAAAATTCGTTTAATAAAAATATTTAAGATTTTTTATTTCAGTCATTTACAGCTCTCAATTTTTAAATGACACTCACTCTAATGAAATTCGAATACCATTACTTTCCACTTAAAGCATTATTGGATTAACAATTTACTTAAAAATAACACAAATAACATTATTAAGCATGTAAGTACAGATCTCTTCAGCAATGTACCACCACCTCATTAATTCATTTCACTTCTTCAAAATCTCCCTCGCATAAATTCGTTCCTTTTAACCATTGTTCATTGTCGAGTCTCTCCTTTCTAATTTAATTACAAACAACAATCCAAACTATCTCTTTCGCTAATCCGAAAACTCGCAGTAAAATCACCCAACACAAATTCCCACATACCGATTGAAAACCGGATTTTAAAGCCTTTCCTACAGCCTCGCCAAAATCACCTTTTCAAAATGTTGGATGGAAATGACTTATTCTCTTTAAAGAGCTGTTTTAATTAGTTGTCGTGTTATTTGTAACACACTTCAACAAAAATAAAGTATAAATCATAAAAAAAGAAATATCTCTAGAACAGTTAAAAGTCAATTTGATGGCAGTTTTTATGGCTATATTTTGATATAAAATAAATGACGCAGGTTCCATCTTATCATATTTTTATATGAGCCCCAACATATTTGGGAAAACCGAAAGCACATTAGAGGTTACTGGAACGCTCATCTCACAGCAAACCCAAACCATGTTCTCAAACCCCACTATAAAGTAAGTGTTCTTCACGCTTTTCTTCGAAATTCGTCATCGAAAATGACGAAATTAATGACGAATTCGCGACGAAATACGAAATCGTCATGAAAAGACGAAATTCGTCATCGAAATGACGAAATTCGTCAGTTTCGATACCGTCATTCGACATACTCAAACTCATCCTACTAACCATAAGTGAGAACATTAGATTGCTAAATTAATTATAAGGGGGACATTATTTTGCCTTTCAAAGAACATTAAAAAAGAGAGATCTAAGCAAACTACTCGGATTAGCTTCTCTTGTGATTGTATTAAGAAAGGCTGATTCTCTCTGATAACAAGGGAAATAACATCTTCCATTTTCCTTCACATCTTTACTACCAAAATGGTCGCAAGCCTCGTTAAGACCACATAGTGAATTGTATTCCACCCCCATACCCTGGTCCAAGGCTAATGTAAAATTAACTTTAAGGAAAGCCTCCTCTAATTATCAGACAAATTTATACGTCGCGTCGGACATTATGCACGGATGCCAGGTTTAGACGTAATTTAAGTCCCCCCCCCCCTCTTTGGATTGGACACAGGGGTAAAATTAGTGGTTCAGAATCAGAACAGAGTAAGTACAAAATGAAGATCTGCACATTATTGCAGATTTATAGATCAGGAACATTTTACATAAAAATAGGTTCTTGTAAGGAAATATGTATAATGGTTTATTTACCGGGACAAACAAAGTTCAATATTCACTCATATTTCTATTCACTTCATCAAAAATGCTTCAATACCTACAGACCTTATCAAAGGTGATACCATTAAAATGTATCGAATTATTCACATCGGCATTACTACTGGACAATTTCAGCTTTTTTATAAGAATCCCTATCTTAGTTTTAGAAAATATAAGAAAACTGTACCTAAGCCACAAAGATTTCTGGCACTCTTTATCTGAAAGACGTCACAGTTCACCCAAGAACTAAAGGGGTGTTTCTTCAAACCTAAAACAAGAGAAGATATTTATTCCACTCCTTGTTTATGCGTTTCTAATATTCTTATTTGCATTAGATTTTAATTTTTACTCATATGAACAACGTGGCTTTATTTCATTCACATCTGAAAGATGCCAAAATCAACCCCGGGAAACAAAAGGGTATAATTTAATTTTTCAAACATAAAACTATAGACAATAATACTTCTAAAGGATTTTTTTATATGTTTCAACTATTTTTTCATTAGATTGCTATTTTAAACTGTAAACAATGTAGTTTTGCTTACGGTTGTACAAGTTTGTTCCAACTTTGATCTACAAAAAAAAATCCTAAATCGTCAATTTTCGCCATGTGCCACTCTAGTTCTGCAGTACATACATCTCAAAATGAACTGATTTGAAGTAAAAACCTCTAATAAAATAATTCTTTCATATATGACTTACTCTAGTACAGCCCCGAGACACAGAATCAGAGATACTATGAATGAAGAGGATACAGCGTGCGTGGACTACCGGAAAATTAAATTTTTAAGAGGGACTTGCTCTTTTACAAGCACTTAACCAAGTACGTAACTCTGGATGCAAACCCCAAAGGCATGAGATGCTAACGTCCTTCAGAGTCGGAAGCAAACCGCTAAAAAGACATCATGGTGTTATGACGCGTGCAATGTTCCGCGAATGTGTTCTGGAATAGGAAATGAGGTAGGTTTGACCACGGTTTTGATTCAGAGACGATATGTAAATTCGTGGTTAAATTATGGCGCGGTTTCTTGGGTCCATGAATGGATAAGGACTTAATTTACTTGCTGGCCTGTTTGGCGTGTGTTTTAGCGGTTGAGTTTTGATGTGGAATGTGAATGTTAATTACTTGATGTGAGTAATTAGGATGGTTCTAGTGTAAAGTTTTACATAAACACATTAAAAATGCATAAGAGTAAGCAGTGAATTAATTTCTTACTCCTAAAGGTTCCTACTGTATATTTTGTATTGTAAGCTGGTCTAATGCGACAGTGTATTTGTTTACATGTTACTTTTCCGTGTCCCGAAGTTGATAAAACTATCTGTAGTTTGTATAAAAAAATATATATATTATGTATACAATATAAAATGAAATCGTTTTTGTATTTGTAGTAATAGTTAAATATTAATTAACATTTTCGTGAAAAAAAACTGGTTCGCGCTTTATTACGGTTAACATTTCTTTTTCCTTGTAATTAAGTGAAACATAAGTGGCACAACATAATTCTTCAGCAAGCATTAGTAAACTTATTGCGAATAATCGAAAAACGATAGATTAACAAATTACATAAATCTTGTTTTTTTTGTTAAGGTTAAAATAATATGCAATGTCGTTAAGCATACTTATAAAATGTTAACGAAGTTTTTCCTATCCATTAGCATAATTCTATCCGTTTCACGCACATCGTCATAGCATTTAAAAGCTTCGACAAAGCCTCTTTTTTTATAACAAATTAACAATTAGAAGCTGTTTTCTACTTTTAAGAGGGATGGTCAGTCTCTACAACTAATTCATTAGGTTTCAAATCCAAAATTATTAATATTTTAAGTTTTAGAATTTCCTAAACACTCGAAAGATGGCGATTCTATTTAAAAACTTAATCAACTAGGAACTAAATTACCGTATGCTATTTTCCCTTTAAATTTATTTTACTTTGATTTTGTAATGATTTTCATAACTGGTGAAAAAAATTGCATTTCAAAGTTGGTATTTCAAAACCAATGTATTACTTCTATGGAAACAACCTACGACTGATTATCTCTCTTTTAAATACCATTTATTACAATTATTTATAGTGAACTTTCCTATTCATTTTTTAGCAAAATACTTAAACAATAGCTTCCTAAATGTACGTATTCCACCCTTTAAATTCCTCCGAAATATAAATTCTTAATTGCAGTGAAACTCATATAATGAATTACACGCATTTTCCATCCATTAGGCCATTGTATCCGTTCAGCACACATCAGCATCATAACATTTCAAAAATCCGAATATAAACCTCATTTTGCAACAAACTAACATTTCGGAAAACATAGGCTACTAATACCTAATCCCATTTGTAAACAATTACAATACAGTTTACAGAGAAATTTCCAATTTATTCAGAACAATACCTAACCAATCTCTACCTAAACTTGGGTATCCTCGTCGAAATTGAAATTCTTAATTCCAGCGAAACTCGCATAAGGAATTACACGCATTTCCCATCCATTAGCCATTGTATCCGTTCCGCACACATCAGCAGCAAAGCAGAGTATTGTGTTTAGCGGCCAGGTTTGCTGATGGCTGAAAGCGGCCTATTAGAATAATGGCTTTAAATGACACACATTTGTCATTGACAGATTAGTGGCAACATTTACCTTTGCCTGTGTCATGCGTTCCAGGTTTGCATAATGTAAAGCAGAACTGACTGCTGGACACATCAGTGGTCTGTGTTTACGATATTAGAGTGAGTGGATGTGATAACGAAGATAAAGCTGTGATTTGCAGATTGGCTGTAAATGTAATATTTATTGTGTTTGAATGTTATAGTTAAAGGATTTTGTCATTGTAATGGATATGTTTTACTTTTTATAGAGTTCACATTAAAATAAATTTCTTTCTATTAAAAATATTTAGTTGGGTTTTTTTTAAATTAAAAAGCCATTTTTTAGTAGTTTTGATTCACATATAAAGCTTAGTTTCGTTTGTAATACATTTTTACATACAAAAAACATTTTATTAGTTGGAATTAAATATACTACAATTTCTCAACTTGAAAAAAAAAAAAAAATATCTTTCCAAAAGTACTGAAAAATATTCATTAAAAACGCCTAGTCATACTCAAACGCTGTTTTTCAATGCTGACGAATTCAGGATGTATCAACGAAGAGAAAGCTGGTATTTTCGGAGTGGCTGTAAATTTAATATATATTGTGTTTGTCAGGTTTGAGCAAATAAATATAACATTTTACCATAATGACATTAAGGTGTACGTATACACTTGAACTTTTTTTCTCTAATATTTCACTTAAAAATCCAATTTTTTTATATTTGATATAATTCATAAGTTTATGAATGTACGCGTAAAAATATTTAAAAAAAATTTAAATGTTAATTAATTAATTATCATTTTATGCATTAATTAGCATGTTTTTAAAACACTCATAACTCAAGAACTAAATAACTTAGACCTGTACAATTACCATGCAAATTAATCACCAATTCATTCTGAAGCGCATGAACCTCAAATTAAGTTTGTGCCTCTTTAGTTTTTTATTTATAATTTTTTATAATAAGCAACATTAAAAAAATCCATTTTTTTAGAAAAAAAATAACTTTGACATGCAATATAAAATGAATTTAAATACCAAATCTTCTTTTTTGAGGTTCACGCTCTCCCCCAACTTATTCCACAAATAAATAAACCATTCGTTTGACAAAATGTTAATTTTAACTTTAGTTATCATTGTTTAAGCAAAGTAACACATGAGAAAAATGAAGTTTTGAGAAAATTGAGTTTAAAGGTTATAAGAGCTAACTAACTTTCATAGTTTGGAAGATTAGAAAAACCTCTGTAACTTTTTATTAGAGTGTAGTATCAGTACAAACTTTACATCATTTTAAAGAGGAAGAATTGGAAATTCTAATTAACTTAAAACCAAAAAATGCCTAATTTGGTTATTTTTAGCCTTTTCTAGTGTGTATGTATACCTTAAGGAGTAATGTTATAGTTTAATTTTTTAATTGTAATGAATATATTTTACTTATAATAGAGTTCTTATAAAAGTCAATTGTTTTCTATTAAAAATATCTTTGTAAAATTAAAAAGTCATTTTATTAGTTATTTTTATTCACTTAGGAAGCGCTTGGGTTAGTATATTTTTATGTAGACTCATCCAAAAAAAATAATGGAGTTTGAATTAAATATACTACATATTTCTCAAAAAAAAAATGAAAACCAAAAATGTTTCATATAAAGTGTCATAAAAAAATATTTATTAAACACACCCAGTTGCATACTCAAACACTGAGTGTTTAAGGCCGAATTCAGGAAAAAGTTCCTTACAAACCTAAAACACACCCATCAACTTTAACGTTCGCCAAGCATCTTAAGAACTTCACCAACTGAGGTTTTAAATGCATATACTCTTGGGTTTCTTTGTTTACTTGGAGATTTTATCCCAGTCGGCAAGCCAACCGTAGGCGACGCCCCATGTCCCTTCGCTTCACCGTGTCGACATCCAGCCACCTTCTGCCTGTCACAACTAAAGCTCGAGAAGAAAGAAAAGAGCATCATGTTGTTTTGCACATGGTATTACATGTTATGAGTAGAGCAGTTAAAATAGGGTGCATGTCTGTGGTGCGAGATCATCTTTGTTTGTAAACAAGCATGTTAAAACAATAATCACTATAGTCCTACTATTAACTTTTAAGTGACGTCATGTGGTCAACCCGTTTTAGAAATAGACTGGTTCAGTACTTAGGGTGCAATAACCTAGAAATTGAGAATTGGACTTTATCTATTATTATAAAATATAAAGCTATGGTCTCAAACACTTTACTGGAAGGAGGCTGTAACGTTAAAGTGTATATTGCTTAGATGCTTGTTGTTGTTGTTTCTAATGCCACTCGGTAACCGAGCCCGGAGTAAGGAACTACCCGATTTTAAGGCGATGTGGGGCGGCTTCCGTTTTTATTGAGCGCCACAAGAGAGGAAGTCCGACTTTTGCTCGTCAGCAAGACACATCCGTTTTACAGGAAGGTCCCTTTCACACATCCATTCTCACTCACATATCGGAATTTTGATCCAGATCAAAGGCCAATAACCCCCTGACTGGTACCCCCAGAGGTATTAATTTGGTATGGGAACATGGTGGACTTTGTGACCACGACATGTTTAACGTGCCCCAGCCACCATTAGCAACACGGCGGTCTTTAGCCGAATATAAGCGCCGACCAAGCAACCATCAGAATTGCAAGCACCGCCGAGGACAGAACCCACAACCCTTCCGATGCGAGCACGACGCTTCACACGACTGAGCTACCGCGGCTTAGATGCTAAATGTAACAAGATACTTGGGAAAAGTTATCAAAAGTCTTACCACATATGTGTGGTTATGATTAAAAGGCGACACCACCTCATGCTTCTTACTTCTCACTCTTGACTTACCTTAAACATTAAAAATAAATAACTTTTGAGCATTCATTTTGGATTTCCGACTGATTGGGATAAAGGGAAAAAGGAAACATACAGAAATAAAAATTAAAAGACGGAGATTCGGCAAGGTTAGTAGGATTAGAGCAACTGCAGTGGTTGGGGTGGGTAGATATATATTCCGGCTTGTGTGCTTGATCAGAGACCCGCTTATATAAGCCTTCGTCAAGTAAGACAGACTCAGAAAGAATTTTTACTATCACAGAGAAAGGAAAGTACACCCAGGGCGAGGCGGAATCGAACCCGCACCCGTTACAGCGCGCAGACTGCTAGCGTAATGGTTCAAACCACTCGGCCATCCGGACCCCACTGCAGTGGTTATAAAGAGTAACAGAAGTACTTAATGGGAGTGGAGGGGAATTGAAAACATCAAAATAGTTTTTTTAGATAAAAGTAAAACGTTTTTTTTTAAGTAAAGGATTGTGTTTTTTAAAATGGAAAAATACACATTGCTTAAAAGAAGCATTACCATGTAACAATTGTTCTTCAAAAAGATTATGGCCTCACCACTCCTGTCTGAAGCATCGGGCATTATCCCACAGAGGAAGAAGAGACTCATAGTGTCAGATCTTTCGCAAGAACCTTCAAGAGAACTTTCTTAGAGTTGGTTCTCTTTTTCGACGTTTTTCCGTTGTTTTTTAGTTGGTCCGCTGTCAGATTATGGTTGATGGTGTTGGGAATATAGGGCTCACTCGCCACGGGTGCTGTGTCAGTGAAAATGTGGCCGATTCGATAAGTTTTGTTGTTGTTGTGTTTGGAAAGATATCGCAGCGTACAGCCGCAATCGTAAATTGACTGGGGAATTGGCTTTAGAAATATAAGAGTTATTTCTGAAAAGGTATCGCAGAATTTGGGATATAGTTTCTGTTGAATAAAACATGTTTTAACTGAGAATTAAGCCCAAACTGTAAAGTGAAACAAAATAATTAGTATGGTATGATAAGTTGTCCTATTATAGAAAAGGTTGAATATATATTTATTTAAATAGTACTATTTAGAGTTTTTTATTTCCTATTAATTAGTTATTTATTTGCCTATTTTAAATGCCTATTATTTATTGCATATTTTAAATGACAAGAAATATTTTGTTGACCAAAATTTTATAAAAATTGGAATTCATTTTTACTCATTTTCTTTTTTTTATTTCTAAATAACTATAATGCTAGGATTTTTTAACCAAACAGTTTGGTGTTATTATCATCCTTAGATCCTGGCAAAAATATCTTTTCCTTAGAATCAATAATACATATTAACTAACAAAACAGCGTTTTCTTAAAAATGCAAAGAAAATTGATCTAACCTCTTTTGAAAATGAGCTCTTCAATTGGGGACCCACTAGCAATACTGAACCACACATAACTTTTTTCTTAAATTTCATTACAAACGATTTAATGTTTGTTCAAGTTTAACTATTTTGATCGTTATACTATTATTTTTTTTAACAATTTAGTAATTAAATTGTTATGACTCAATTACGAAAAAACGAAAGCCCTTAATAAAGAATAAACTTAGGATACTAATATTATTAAATAATTTAATACATCTATGAATAAATTATTTGGTTAGATTTGGAGCTCTTTGTAAAGGCTTCATTGACCTATTCGATAATCGAGTCATAATGGTAGAGCAAAACCTTTAAAATATATTTCGATTTCTTTCGAAATCTACTGTGTAATCTGAAACAATTTTCTTTTTCGGTAAAACAGAGCCTTCAAAAAGTACCACTATGATAGAACATAACCCTTAAAGTATTTTTCCCCATTTATACGTTAAAAACCAAGCATGGAACCCAAAATCTATTTCCTCAACACCCAACCCGGATCATTTACCAAAAGATCTACATTGATTCTTCCTTTTCTATTTCCCCAAATCCTGATTTTCCTCTTAGGATTCCAACATGACCGATCCATCACAGAGCCCCTCCTTAGAGAATTTTTTTCTCTTACTGCCGGAACTGATCAGGCAACCGGACAATAGACGGCTGCCCCATGAGACCGACTGGACTTTGCCGGACCCGGGGAAACCCCTTTGGGTCCTGCATCGAGATCTAGACCATTTTCATTATCCGATCCTCCCGGACAATGGACATGGGATAAAGGAAGAATTTATGAAAGGCATTAGATCGATCTTGGTATAGGAGTTTTGATAGATTGTTGCGTTATTGGGATTGTAATAGTTATGCTATATCGTTTTGTTGTTGGTTGTGGTTAGGAATAATTAGTTAATAGGAGTTACATGTAGTTATTTTTGATAAAATCAAGTTTCCAATGTCTTATGGAGTGTCAAAGTTTTTTCCAGTTAAATGGGAGAAGAGAGAATTTTTGGAAGGTATTGGATCTTCAGATAAATAAATTGTTGTGGTCTTTGTAATGGCTATAATGCACTGCGATGCAAAAGTTTAGACAATGACTTCATTTAGCTGTAAAATTTAGAATTGTGATAGTAGAATTACAAAAAAACCCTAAACATATTAAAAATATATTTTGAAATTCTATAATTGAAACATAATTGTTTGATTTGCTATAGCAATAATTTTTTTCATAAAATAAAAATTTGTATGATTCAAAAGTTTAGACACAAATACGAGATTATGCTAATTTAAAGTAGATAATGGCCTAATTTCGCAATTTGATTGATGAATTGTATTTTTTTCATATGATAAATTTTAAAAAAAAGCACGATATCTGGTGAACTAAACAGATTTAATAACAATATTGGTTCAATTTTACACCAAACAGACAATATAGCCACTTTAAATCGTTATTCAAATCATATTTGCTTTAAATGTACAATTTAACATCTCTAAATACGAAATGAATGCCTACCAGTCCATCACCTTAAAGTTGGCACGAATTCGTGGATTTAGAGACATGCATTGATCGATTTTCTTGGTGAAAAGTGCAGTCTTATATAAAATCACAAAATAGTGACATGTTATTCTTCTTTGCACTTTAGTACAATGCAGAGATAGTCACCTCTTCAAAAACGACAACGTATGTTGTTAATGGTAATGGAATAGTTAGTTGATATAAGTTAAGTATAGTTTCTTTTAATGTAATAAAGCCTCCAATATCTTACGGAGTGTCAAATTTTGGCTGTTAAATGGGACAAAAGAGAATTTTTGAAAGGTATTAGATCTTCAGATAAAGATTGTTGCGGTTATTGTCATGGTAGTGATTATGATTAGGAATTGCAGCTGTTAGTAATAATTAGGACAATTCAAAGTCTTATGCAGTTTTTACGCCGTGTTGGTTTAATGGGTTAACTTGTAAAAGTAATTAGATATTTCATATAAATAATTATATATTTTTTATACAGTTCTTATAATTGTAATGGTTATGATAATGAATGAGTAGTATTAATCAATTATGAGTGGTGAATAAGACAAATTATTTATTAAATATCAATTATCTTAGTTAAAGCACGAAAAATGTGAGTTATGCACTTGATCCTTCATTTGATAGGCTATTGAGATTATTGTAGTTGTATGATTATCTTTATAAAATGTAGCATTTTGTTTTCAGTGGAAGTAAGAAATAATCAATTCACATAAGTTTCATTTTTTTTAAATCAAATCAAACTTTCAACGTCTTATGAATTGATTGGGGTAGGGGGAATCGGATCTTGTTATTCGGAAAATAAGTGAAAATCACACCGTTCAGATATTATTCGGAGATGACAGCTTATTGTTGTATTACTTTTAGAAAATTTATAGATCTTAATTCGAAAGAAAAAAATATGAATTAAAATTATGTTTGCTTTGGTCAAATCCTAGTATCCCTTTCGGTGAAACTTGGCAACATTTTCGGAAGGCGAAAGATTTGCATTCCATAAGTTTTTCGATTTTTGTTATTACTAAACATTTCGAAAATATTGAGTTTTTACACATTTTTATGTTGATACTTATTTAAAATAAGAATCTCGAGTCGACATATGAATTGTTTGTGGGAGCAGTTCTGTGACAGTTTATGTTACAAACCTACTTATTTTAAAATTACTAAATATCTCATGAGGGTTAAAGAGAAAAGGTAGTTTGGGTTTTACAATAAATTTATCTATCCCTCATATAAAAAAAGTGTTTATTTCAAAACGCATTTGCTGTTTTCTAAATTTCAATTGGTTAAGTTTTGTACTGTTTAACTGATAATACCAAAAAATCTTATTTTACAATTCTATCTTGTCTTACAAACTTTTTTTGTCAATATAAAAAATCGGAAAGCTTTTTTTATGTTATTTAAATTCTAAAGTAAAACAAAAATTACCAAACATTATTTCATTTCTTTTCCTTATACAATCTTTTAGATTATAGAATAAACGATCACGAATAAAGTTCAATTAAATTTATTCGCAAAATTTTTTTCTGAAAAAACTCAACCGAATATTTAATTCCAAGAATCAATGCGAGGAAGAGGGCAGAGAATAAAAATTTTTATCATGGAAAAACACATTTTTTCATAGTTGCTTTACTATTAACTTTAACAAGAATGGCAGGAAGTAACATAAAAAAGTGAAAGTTTATGTTGTACCAAGGAAATATTTCCCCGCTTGTAATTCAATATGGTGTTCGTTTCTTTTCATTTGGATACATTAAAACTGATTAAAAGATTATATGAAATACAAGGTCAAATAATATTCTCGGATTCCTAAATATACCACCTCTGATTATTTTTTTGTGACTGAGAGAGAAAAAATACTGCTTTGAGATAGAGAAACTAACGTGTATGTTTTCTACAATTGAGATTAAATTACTCGAAGAACACGCATTGCCTTGTGTGTTTTATGAGCATGGCTTCTTTACTACGTTATTGAAAGAGAAAATATTTATCTATGCTTAGTGTATATGAAAGAATAATGTAATTCAACGATGTAAATTGATTTAAATAGATTTATCTTTACAGATTCAAAGCTGTGGTATTCGAGATTAATGAAACAAAATTGTTAATTTAACAAAACTTATGTGTATTGACCACATCTAATGTAATGAAAAAAAAGGCATCATATCAAATGTGTTAGAAAAAAATAATATATTTCATCTATATTCTCTATCTTTGTCTTTTTCCTTTTTGGAATAAATATTGGTAGAAAGTAAAGATGATTCTTGGATATATTTTAAACTGATTATATGTTAGTTATGAAGCATTTGTATAGCTGGCTTCTCTGCATATATGGCTGCTACATAGCTGCTATGGTCCATATTGACAGCGTTACAATCGATAAAATATGTAATTTATTTAATTTATTTTCTGATTCAATACATTTGATGACGCTTAATATGTTCGATACACCTAAGCGTCGTTAAACTAAACAATTTTTCATTAATGTTTAATACAACAACTTTAAATTCGTAAAGCTAAATTTATTCAAGTCAATTTACATCGGGTTCAATTACATTATTCCTTTACATACACTGTGAGCATAGATAAATATTTTCTCTTTCAATAACGTAACAAAAAAAGTCATGCCCATAAAACACAAAAGACAATTCGCGCACTTCGAGTAATTTAATCTCAATTGTAGAAAAAACGTTCATTTCCCTATCTCGAAGTAGTATTTTTTCAGTCACAAAAAATAATCAGAGGTGGCGTATCTAAGGATTCCGGGAACATTTGTCTTTGGATTTCCAATCGTCTTTTAATCAGTTTTAATGTAGCTAAATCGAAAGAAACAGACGCCATATTGAATTACAAGCGGGGAAATATTTTCTTTTCTTGGTACAACATAAACATTCAGTTTTTTGTTATTACTTTCTTCCATTCTTGTTACTGTTAATAGAAAAGCAACTACAATAAAAAATGTTATTTTCTGCCCTCTTCCTCCCAATGATTCTTGGAATTAAATATTCGTTTCTCTTTTTTTTCAGAATAAACGGTCTTGTATGAATTTAATTGAACTTTATTTGTGATCGTTTATTCTAGAATCAAAACGGTCTAACGAGGAATAGAAATAAAATATATATTTAGTAATTTTTGCTTTACTTTAGAATTTACTAGAGTTAACCAGTTTTTCGATTTTTTATGCTGACACAACGATAAAAAAAACTTAAAAGACAAGACGGAAATGTAAATTGTTTGAAATAAAATATATTTTAATTAAGATTTTAAAAAAAAATTATAATCTGTTAAACTGTACAAAGCCCTACCAATTTAAAAAACAACGAATGCGTTTTGAAAGTAAACATTTTTTCATGTAAGAGATATACGAATTCAATGTAAAATAAAAAAAAAACTTTTCTTCATTCCTTATTATATATTTAGTAATTAAAAAAAAATTGCAATTTTTCATTCTACTTTACTTTAAGTTTCTATTATGGTCTAACTACATTTCAAAAAAATCTAAACTTCATTTCGTAAAAATGCTGTTGGATTTTTCGCTATAAAAATAGTATCTAATGTGCAGTAAAATCTTTCCTTGGAAAAATTATTTATTCAACACACTGACACTATACTCTTAAATGTGCGTTTATGTGGCTGAATTGTTTATGAATGTTATTATGATTTTTAAAAAAAATTGATTCATATTATTTAAAATAGAAATTAAAGAGAAATGTTCTAGTAATGAAGTAATAACCTAAAATGTTTTCCGTTTAGTTTTTAGAAAAGTTCTACGTGAGTCGAGTTTATCGTTCACCTTACTAAAAGGCTCTAATTTTGTACCTTGATCGATAGATGACGAACTTTAACGTTATTTACATATGTGTTATTTTATATAAATTTAATTTATATATACGTTGTCTCAAAACAAACAGGCCTAGAAATTGGCTTCTGTAAACTTAACTAAATACGAGGTACTGGCCCATAGTAGTTTAAGGTTAAATATTACAATATTTAGGAAAATTCAAAAATTATTTCATAGTCGAGAAATTAATCACTGAAACAAATCTGGTCAATCTAAAAATAACCTATGCATAAAATAAATATAAAAATATAAAAAAATAATAACAATTTCATCTTATTTTCTCAAAACAAACAATACGTTATAGCCAAGATGAAACACATGCATTCAAATAGACATACGAATATCACAAACCCACTCCAATAAATGAAATTGAAATATCTTCAATATAAATTGGTTCAGAATACCTACGCACAATACTCATGCATCTGGAAACAGTGATTGAGATAGTAGCAGGCTGCAATGCTTCATTCACATCTTAATTAATAACTGAAGATAGCGTATGAGAATTTTGTGCTACATCCTTGAAATTTATGATCAAGGATCGAGAATTAATAATTACTTGCGAATCTATGCGTTGAGGAGTGTAAAGTAATCAATCTTTGAGTGGTTTGGCTTAAGCTAGTGAAATGTTTGTAAATAGTGTTTGTGATTTTGTTAGTTCTAAAGTGTATAAGAATGTATACAAGTTTAAGATACTGTAACTTTAAAACATATTTTTAACTAAGCATATATTCAGAGAATATCAACAACTATCCTCATGTAAGTAAATATTATCAAATAATAATGTGTATCCGCCTTTATGATAAGTTGAAATATTAAAAAATTAAACTATGCTATATGTGTGAAAGCTAAAGTAATTTAAACATATTAATTAAAAGAAAGATTTTTATTCTCATTGAAACTACGAAATTATTTTAATTTGTAGTTGTTTTCTCATTTTCCATCATTGATTGTATCATACATAGAGTTTTAATGTGGTGTAGTAATTTTAGTTACATTGTGTTTTACCAAAATGTTAGTAAAATTAAGTACAAATAATTATTTCATAAAACACCGAAATATACGATCACATTTTGTTGTTAGGAGCACTTTTATAGTTTTGTTAAAAACTTAAGAATTTGAAAACTTTATAGTAAATAAGTTTTAATATTATGTCCAATTTTAAGTTTTATACACAAATTTCTTTAAAAACACCTTCTCTGCTTCAAGTTAAAAAAGAAACATTCTGAATTTTAAATAGTCATTTTCTAAGTCAAATGGAAATACTCAATAAACATTTTACACGCAAGTCATAATTGGTTAGAATTTGATATTTTTTTCTGCAAACTGTTCTCAGTGACAGTTACTACCCTAAAAACATACTCGTTTAGATCTTGAAATATATTTAGAAAAACTTCTCTCAAATAAAACGTACACCCGCTTTTTAAAACGGGTTTTCTAAATTAGTTTAACTTTTAAAAAAAAAATGGCTTATTTTCTCCATCGTAAGGCAAACACAAGGCAATTTCACGCCTCATCAACATTTTTGCTCACAAAAAAATCTAACCTTATATTAATCCATCGATTTTTGACCAAGAAAATTGCAATTTCAGCAAAACTCAAAGGTAAATATAAACTTTTTTCTCTTTTGAAGAAGTCTCTTTTGAAGTTTTCAGACATCCTTGTTTGAGGAAAGTAGTAATATTCTAAGAAAGTTCAGAAAAAATTTATGGCTTCTGAGTATATGTTAGTTATAACTTATATTGGATCAATACAAAAAGATTTATTTGTGTTACTTATACCTAGTGTATGCTTTATGTGTAATAGAAAAATAATAAAATTATCTAAAATTAAAATTAAAAACTCGTTAAAATTATTTTATAGAACATTTCTTATTTAAAAGGCCAAAACAAGGTGTAGAATCCATGTCTTCATTCTTCAGTGACTTTAAATTATCTTTCCAGATTTTTTTTGCTTCTCAGTCATTCAATGCAGTGTTTCGAAGCTGAAGAGCAATAAAAGAATTCAAACAAAAAAATTAATTTTGTTTACTTAATTGAATTTTTTACTTGTTCCTCATAAAATGTATTCACTCCATGGATATAAGTTTTTAATGCTCTAAAAAAAAAATTGGACATGATAGTCTCTGAAGTGAACACACTTTTTGAATTAAACAATAATTTAAATTAGTTTTTTTCAATAATAAACCTTGCTTTTATTTGTTTCAAATCACTAAAAATTGCAATTACCGTTGCTGTAAAACCATAATTGCGCATGATCATAAAGTCCACTCCGTGGAGACTATCGCTTATTCAGTTTACACGCTAATTATGAAAATGTGCATTTACTCGTTAAAAATAGACAAACTAAATTGCTCATGAAATATTTTAGAAAAGTGGGTGAAAGTAGCACATATAACTTTGATTGTTTTTCAAAAAATTTCGTTATTTTTTTTTCAATTTTGCCCTGATTTTCTACCTTTTAGACTAGCAATGACCGAAAAACATAATTTCAATGACGATCAAAATGAAATTTTGATAACCTGAAGCATTTGTGAAATATTACTTAAACATTTGATTGATTATATTAAACTAATGATTGATACAAAATAAAATTACGGACTTTTGTAATACGCATACATTATTTTTCGTATATAGCTTTACATTAACTATCTTTTAACATTTTTTGTACAAAAAGAAATATCAAAACTAATTTATGGCAATAGTTGACAAATTTATTTCTTCTCATGATTTCTTCGTTATAAAAGAAATTTTTATGCGAACTAACTGCTGAAATATTTACTGTTTTTTGAGTAGTGCAATATTAAAATTAAGTACTTCGTAAAAGGGAAAACATTAAAAGAACCTAACAGAAAAACTCTCAATTGTTTTTACATCCAGGGCTTAAACGTTCCTCCCACTAATTTCCAAACCAACATTCGCTAACGACTTTCTGGATAAAAATTAATCAGCAATGCCAGGGGTCTCCAGACTTTCTTTCTTGGGGGCCGGCTAGAATATTTTCCGAATGTTACTTTCAGAAACTGATTCTCAAATGAGAGTATTTTTTTCTGGAATCGTTTTTAAGAAAATACTCCCGGCGAATTTTTCAGCAGATTCAATAAAATATTTCCTTACTATCTTAAGGAATCAAGTTTTGTAAAAGGTAACGAAATAAATCGTTATTAAATTCATTGCAATTAAGTATTTTAATAGTATTCAGTTAAAAGAGAAAGCTAAACATCTCTTGCCTTTCTTTCACTTCTTGTGTTAACCTTCTGATCATTATACCCTACTTTTTCTGTAATTTATGCACCGGTTCTTCCAGTAATAACATTATATTTGGAACTTTATAAATATTCTTTTAATTCTATTTTTCTTAAATGGAAAGGAGATTTTAAGCATCATAATTTTTAAAAAATTATAATTAAATTTAATTAATACAGAAAAACGATCATACGTTTTTTGCCCATTTCTAGGCGGATCAAAAGGTTTGTCTACGATAAAGTTTTCACTCTGGCTTTGCTTTTAAGTTTAGCAATTAGTGATTCTTTAACATGACAAAAAAATTATTTCTACTGTTGATATCACTTTTTCATATAATACTGTAATATTTTTAAAAATGCTAAAAAATCAATCTAATTTTTTTAAAGAAAATGGTCAGGACTTCTTTATGAAAAAAACACTACATTAAGTGCAGCTAATAAAGAAAATCCTAGCACACTACCCCAAACAAAACCAGATTTTAGCAGGCCGGATAAAAATAAACTTGGTTTGGAGACCCCTTTCGCGTATAATGGAATATTTTACACTCTTTTAAAAACACTTTTTCTGTAACCACTCTTTCCGTTTTTTATTTGCCAATCCCCCATTTTAATGATACGTAATAGATGGAGAAGTTACCCAACAACAATATACATTTTCTGCAAAAAACTTAATGGCTAAAAAAATAACGGCATGTTGAAAGCAAAATTATCAGTTTCAGGCCATAATAACTTCACACCCATTAAATACAACATCAATTATAAACCTTCCTTACGTAGCCACCCAATGAAATACTGCCGCTTTTTTTTTATACGTTCCTTAATTTTTAATGTCAACTCTTTGTTTGCGTTCCAAAGTTTGTGAAGCATATTTTTTTTATTAATTTCATCTTTTCCCTTGTTTTAAATTTTTAGCTCTCCAAGTTTTAATTTTACAACATCGTTTGGGGAATCTTATTGTCTGGTGTCGAGAGTAACTATCTAACCTCGAACCCAGCATGAATTTGGCCTTAATTATCATCTGCCATTTTTTTTCTCTTTTGCATCTTTAATTTTTATCAATTTAGTATTCAAACCGTGTTTCGGAAAAGCTGTTATGAGGAGGAACTTTTAAAATAATGCAGTTGAAGTGTTTATGAGGGTGTGGAAGTTGTGAGAGGGGAGGATAAAAGAGCATTCACGAGCAGTTTTGAAGAAGCCCTTAATTTAATTTTGGTATGTTATTGGGAATTTTTTTTAGTTAAAAATTTCGTCGCAAGTTTTCTTTTCGATGACATCGATAAATTTAGCGTCATTAGATTTTTCCAATAGACTTTCTAACGTGACTAGATTAAAGTTAAACTAATTTGTCAGGTAAAGTTGTTTTGTATTTTTTTTTAGATTAGTTTTTGTATTAACTAATATAAAAACGACTTTCAAATTCCAAAGGCAGAGCAAAAATGTATAAATTCATGCAACAAATAAAGAAAAATTATCATTAAAAATTCTTACAGAAAATAAATCTCATGTTTTAATAAAATTTACTTTCTAATATTATCCTAACACAAATTTTTTACAGTTAACCACACAAAAAATGGTATCTATGGAATTTATTATTGAAATCAGTTGATGATTAAAAAAATATAAAAAAAACTCCTTATTTCATTCCTTTAAAAAAGATTCTTAAGATTGACTTTAATGTTCTTGAAATAAATATTTAATACATACATTTCCATTATTTTCCCCATTCCAGCCTAAAAATAAAACACTACACGAAGCCAAATCCTTAGATCCAATTTCGTCTGCTGGTCACCTACATGAAGGGACTTACCATCCCATTTCCGATTCACCCCTATCCAGAAATAAATCAATGGAACACTGGCCATTACATCAGAGAAATTACCAAGATCCACATCTGAATACACGCCATCGGAATACTTAAAATCGCCTTCCAAATTCCGAATAGTGGCACCGCCATTTAAAACGGCAATAGAAGGGAAAATACCCCACTTTATAAGCCTCGGCAATAACGATCCAATGAGTGCACTGCGCACGAGGCTATTTCCGTCCTAGTTGCCATTCCGAACGAACTAATTCACCCGTATAAAAGTTTTTCGAAATTGAATTGAAGAAGAACAACTAAAAAAAAGGTCGCGGGAAAACAAATATCAATTTAATAACAATTCGCGCAGGGGTTGAGAGTTTTCTTTAAAAGCAAAAAGGGAAAGCAGTAGAAAAACCAGGATATCAATTTATTGTTAAAAATAAGTTTAAAAAAAAAAGAATTATACTTGTGCTTCAAATTCAACTGTTTTGCAGCGATAAAAAATTCTCGAAGTGTTACGCATTGGTAGGTTATGTTCCTTTCTTTTAGTTTTCTAGTTGAGGTTGAGAGATACAATTTCCTGTTCTGTGAGGTTTTATTGAAGAACGGGGAATGTTCCAAGAAACTTATCTCCGTTCTCTTAAAATTGTATTTTTATGTTTACAGGCTGTATTAGACTGCAGTGGAATTTTAGATAGTGTTTAAATTGTACTTTTTTTACTTTTATTTAACTTTTTTTATATGGATGTAGTTTTAACCATGATGTATATTTAGGATTTAATTTACTCTTAACTCAATGATTACAGATATTACTTTCGCAAAGTAGAATAAGTAAAAGTAGCAGGTTTCATTAAATTTTACCTTTTTTAATATGGATGTACTTTTAACCATGAAATTTATTTAGGATTTAATTTACTCTTAACTCAATGATTACAGATATTACTTGAGCAATGTATAATACATAGTTAACTGATAATTCCTAAAAGTAATATATTCAATAATTATATCTTAACTGCATTATCCCATGCGGAATTCTAAATAAATATAAAACTTTGAAACGCGACAAGCAAAGAAATTAAATATAAACTTTTGGGATAGGCTTCAAATAGTTCTAGATACTTTGATACAGAAACTTACCAATTTTAACCATTAAAATGTGTATTCATCAACTAATATGCACCAACTGCTATTGAATGAGGCATTCAAAAAGTAAGCGCCTACTACTTTATGCAACGTTAATACAAACTTAAAGTGCTTTTCGTTACTAACATTCTATTAAATAAATTATAGAACTTTTTAAGTCAAAATAAAAAAAAATTCATAATCTGATATTTATTAAAATTCTTACTTAAAATAAGGTTAGATTTTTTTTTACCAAACTAATTTACGTACAAATTTTTTTTAGATATTTATCTTTTCGTAGTTTTTAAACGTAAAAAATCCAATTTTTTTAAGCAAATACAAAGTTTCCTGTTATTTAAAATTTCTTCTCCGTCCTTTATTATGATAATCCTTGCACTTGCTTAACTTTTTCCCCAAGATTGCTTCTGGTAACTTGGCCCAGATCCTGGGACCATTCATGAAAGCCGCACTTATCAACCACACTATGAATGAAAACTTTTAACCAAAAAAGTATTCCTTTTCCTGTATAAATGAGAAAGTGAAGTGGAAAAAAATTTCCCTCACACGAAACTGAAATCGCTCCAATAACCACATCTCTCCAGGGTTGCCAGTTGGCATTTCCAGAAAAAAGTCTCTGCTCAAAGATAGAAAAAATTAGCCAATGGGCATGTTTCACGTCGCAAGTGGCAACAGTACCAGCTGTGGTTGCTGGGTCGGCGCTTGTATTCGGCTAAAGACCGCCGTGTTGCTAATGGTGGCTGGGGCACGTTAAATATGTCGTGGTCACAAAGTCCTCCATGTTCCCATATCAAATTAATACCTCTGGGGGTACCAGATCAGGGGGTTATCGGCCTTTGATCTGGATCAAAATTCCGATATGTGAGTGAGAATGGATGTGTGAAAGGGACCTTCCTGTAAAACGGAAGTGTCATGCTGACGAGCAAAAGTCGGACTCCCTCCCTTGTGGCGCTCAATAAAAACGGAAGCCGCCCCACTTTGCCTTAAAATCGGGTAGTTCTCTACTCCGGGCTCGGTTACCGAGTGGCATTAGAAACAACAACAGTACCAGCTGTATTGTTTTCATATTTGGTCTTTAAGAATTACATTAGTTTTGCAAAATATATTTTTTTTTTACTGAAACGAATGTTGTGTATAAACATTTCGTTTAGTAGAACTAAAGGTTTTTTCTGTTCGTGAATCACGTTAAATTGCTGTCCCACAATTTCTATTAATTTCTCCTCAAAAGACAAAATATCATCTAAATCGAAGTTTTCCAACAACATTGGAGTTTTGGTAATGCTTTGCATACTTTAAATTTAATAGAATTAAAACGTTATCTTTAATAAATAGCAGGAATAAAAAAGTTACACGTAAAGAACTCTAAAATAGAAGAGCAGACGAAAAAATTGCTCATTTTGAGAGTGAAATCGAAACAACCAATGAAATCGCAGGAAATGCAAAAATGAAAAAAGGAGAGTTACATCATCTGAAACAACCTCATAGTAATTTCTTGTGCGTCGTGGCTGTACGCTTAATAGGTCACTTCCTGTACGATTAATCATAGATGAACGGATTTCGTCTTTAAAAATAACACTTGTTGTGCGTTGGATTGCCAGGTACGTCACTTTCGGCATGGGTTAGCTAAGTAACCACGCATTCATAAATAAACAAAACATCAAAATATTTTAAATGTTAAGATTGGTTAAGAAGTGTGTCTTTGTGACCAAGCACACCAGCCTGAAAATATATGTCTATCAACCATTATGAAATAACAATCTAGAATCTTTTCAAAAAATTTGTCAAATCTCTGGTCAAAATATTTTTGGTTAATGATCTACATTTTTACTAACCAACCTTATCATATTTAGCCAAAATGGCTAATATTAGCCAAATCTAGAAACCCTGAATCTCCAGGACAAGAGTGGTTTTTCTTTGGCGAAATATGAAACCACACAAAAGGGAAAAAGAGCTAGCTGATGGGGAAAAGGTTAGCCCGATCTTCCCTAAAAATGCTCTTCGTTTGTTGAAGATTTTCCCTGACTTTTTATAAAGAAGCAGAGTTGTGTGGTGAGAGTGCTAGAGGTAATTTCTATAGACGAAAATGTGTTTGTGTAGCACAAAAATCCGAGAGTCCTGTATTTCTATGTGGCGATTTTATTTCATAGTAGTTGAAAAATGTTGTGGAGTTTGTATTCAGTAAATATGAACAGTCTTACTCATCTCTCTAGAGCATTGAGATTAAAATCTGTAAATACTAAAGGCTGGTACGATAACGCATTTGCAGCATGAGTGTAAATGACTTTGTGCAAAATTTTTTTATTTCTATGACTCAATGTCTAATAGGACTTTAAGTAAATTTATAATTACCGTTTGTTTTAACTTCAGCAATGTTTTTATAAAAAAAAATTGCTTCGTTGTTTCAATTTCTTTTCATTAAAATCATTTTCCTATATTTTTTTAATAATCGACGCCTTAAAAATCAATAATGTAGTTAAAATCTTTAAAAGTGTACTTCAAAGAAATATTAAACTCAAATATTTTTAACGCATGCTACGGTTACATATTTAATATAACCGGAGTAAACACAAATGTATTATTTTAATACTATATTAACCCAAATATATGATTTTAATAATGTATTAACTCAAATAAATTATTAAAAATAATACGCTCAACATCATAAAATTTCTTTTACATCGATCTAAAATTGGTAAAGTAAATTGTCAGAAAAATAGTAGGTATATTTACGTATAACACACAAGTTCTTGATCAATACACTTTATTCAAAAATAAAAGAGGGAATTGAGTAGGGGAGATTTTCCTTTTGTCGTTGACGCTTTTAAAGAAATCCATTTTTAAAAATAAGAATAAAAGCGAGTTTGGATAATGCCAAAGAGCACTCTAACGCTAAACGTTTACACCCAATATAATGAAATATCTAAGACATAAAATGCACGCAAGCCTTCAAATGCATCGGATGAACATACAAAAAATGCGATTGGGGAGCTAAGAAAGAAACATCAACCTCAATACAAAAGGAAGTGTTTTAAGAAAAGAAAAAAAGAGAGAGAAAAATAGGAGATGCAAAACTCAAATACAAAGATATTTCTTTTTAAGTGAAGCGTAGAAAACGCCCGACGAGTGTTTTTTAATGTCGCAGAATGAAAGTTTTCTCTTCATACTTCGGAAAGTTTTCTTTCGGGAAAAGAATGGAAAGTGGTAATAGTGTATCTTCGAATTTCCGTTCTTGCCCTGATGCTGTTTCCTTTTCCTCCAGTGTAAGCCTTTTTTTCCCGCAAAATGGCTCTAGTCAAAAGGCAAGGGCCATTCGAAGCGATTTTTATTTTGCAAAAAGAAAAATATATATGTGTTCGTGTTTATTTGAACATAGCTAAAATATTTTGAAATAAAACAGAATATAATTTTTATACATAAGTAGAACTTATTTTTTAGGTTCTCAAGACACGAAGTATTTATCTAAATGTCTATTGAATAAGACGTGGGTTCTTGTAATAGTACTATTATGATGCTAATTTAAAGGTTCCAATTAAAGCAATTCTGTAATATCATAAGATCATTAAACGTTTACATGCAAAATCAAAACTTTGTTTATAAGTTGAGATCAAAAATTTTATTTTAAATGGTGTATCCAAACATTTTGCATTTTAAAGTTTTTTTTCAATTTTTTGTTAAAATTTAGTTTTGTTAATTTTGTTTGTTAACAATTGCTTAAATTAAAAATTGCTAACTTAATTAATAAGCTTAATAACTCAAGAATCTCAGCTCGAAACGTTTGTTTCAGATAAAAACCAAATAAAATTAGTTCATTTTATTCAGCTACATTTAAACTTCTGCTATTATCATTACTTCCTATGAATTTCAAAACTATTTACATACATAATCTTACGATTAGTTTAAAATTCAAAAAGTAATCAACGTGACGCTGTCCTCTTTATATCAGACATTAAGGTATTTTTCAATTCAACCCGATTTTCACATCACGCATGCTAACCACCATATTGCGAAACTCAAAATATTTCTATCCACAATTCCCCTAACTCTAAATACTTTGGGTTAACTACCAAAAATATAACAACGCTATTAAATCTACCTTAACTACCACCTACTAATTACTTAACCCCAAGTTTTGCAATTACCACATATCATCAATATCTCCCTTTTATTGTGTTATATGTATATGCGCCGGTTGCAATAGAAAGTGAACCTTATGCATTATAATTACATGCCTTTACATTAGTCTTTTAACCTACAGCTCACTTAATTATGTGATCTTCAAGAACTGTTTTCTGCTTGTGATTCATGGAGCGTCAGAGTTTAATTGCAGAGATAATCGAATCGTCTTTCAACGAGTTCTTGATTCCAAAACGTTGAAAAGGTTTAGTTTTTTTTTCGTTTCCATACTAAATTTAAAGAAAAGAAATATACACAAAAAATGGTGTTCATATCTGTCCATCAGCCAATTTAGCAGCTCAAAATATGAATGCTTATAATTTGTCGAAAAATGTAGCTTTTGGAGTAGAATTCCTTTCAAATTTCTGACTAATATTAAAAACACCACATTAATTTGCATTAGACACCCTTAATTGTAAGTGATTAAATGTAGAATTTAAAGCACAAATAGTTATCATTGAAAACCAAATTGAATGGTTATTTTAATTTAGATTTGAAAATTTAAATTTTTAAAATAGTACTTGTATTTAAAACAAATTTTTAATTCTCAAATGTTATTGTAAAAAAAAAGTGTTTAAATTAATATAGAACTATTATATATGTATGCTGCAATCTTGTTCAGATTAATATTAATAACAATATTTATATTTCATGTAGTTTTAACAATAAATAAAATTTAACAAAAATGAGTTTAAACATTAATTAAATCCACGGAAGAAATTTCAATAAATTTCCCAAGTGGAAGAGTAAAGTTTTTGTAAGAATGAGCACTTTTATTTACAAATTACTAAGTCTATGTAACTGTAGTGTAAAACACAATTTCAAAAACCTTTTTATATTGAAAAGCAAATCAAATAGGAATGTTGCAGATAATGTAACGCTCTTGTTTTCATTTTTCCTTCTCAGTGATTTCATCCATTGAACAAGCGCGAAAATGTTGAACAAATGAAAACAAGCGCGTTTGTTTGTTTCGGTTTTACTCTTAAAATGACAGTCATAGAAGAAAATAAACTTTTCGTTCTATACAAGCTGATTTTAACAAATAATTTGTACTACAAACAAGTTGACATTTAAAAATTCAATAAGTAAAATATTCTTAGAAAACTTATTTACGAATAACAAAAAATTTTAACAATCACTTTTTACACACGTGTCTATCGCTACACAAAGGGTAATTTTGCATGGAATTTGCCAAATATTGGGATTTGAATGTCAAACTCTTGAAAAAATTGATTCATTGAGACAGTAACTTTTATAAAACCACTTCGATATTCTTACTTTCAAGTTCTTAATATGAAATATATGATAACAAAAGGAAGTTCAATGGGGTTGAAAATCCAAAATGGTAAATTTGTGTTTTCTACACGTTTTGGAGGGTGGTGATTTTAAAGTAATAAGTGGTTTTTGAACATTGGTCGGTCTATCAGAGAGTCTGTCTGAAACCATTATTTTAATTTAATTTTTTAATGCGATTTTATACTTCTTTGTATTTTTTTATAACTAATTCTCAACATATTATTTTCATAGGGTTATTCATTATCCATATATTTTATTGCTAAAAAATTATAAATTGGAAATGGTTCATAAAATCCTTCCCGTGTCATTATTCAACGAAGTAACCATTAAATATATTGCTATTTTTAATTTCGACATTCTATATTTCAGACCAAAAACTAAGTATTTACTTTATATTTTAAGGCTACTCCGCACACATCACCATAAAATAAGTTTAAAGCTTCTGCGTTTCATTTATGATTTTGAGACACCAAGAAAAAGCAAAACCAGACGTTCCAAATGTCTGACGAATAAATATCAACTGCAGTAAATACTTTTAGGACCAACAAATAAGATATTTTAATAGCAAGTTTTGTATGCGGCTTTTTTTTTGTAGCTGGGAATTTTAACATAATTATTCCATTTAAAAGTTTTCTCTTCTTTAATGGCAACAATGATATTTGAATTGTTTTATAGATTTCGGATAGAATTCTAAAATGGAAAATTTAGGTCTTCTAAAAAGCAGTTTTAGATCCAAATAGGAATATTAAAATGTATTATATTATCTATAATAATAAAAGAAAGAGTCTGTCTGTGTGTCTGTTTGTCATCGGATCGTAAAAGACCTACTTATACTGCCCTCAGAAATTCGAAATTTTTAAGATAGATTCCCTTTAATATTAACGTGTGCACCTGAGGCTTAGTTTTTTCATATTTGTTCCATTTTTAGAGAAAATTCGAATTTTCTGAAAAAAAATACACCACTTTCGCTCAAATACGATCATTTTTTCTCTTTCCTGATGCCATCGGCTGAAAAAATTAAATAAAATTTTTAACGAAATCATTTAAAATTCAAAATGTTTATTTTATTCTTTTGCCATTACTTTCAGAAACTAAATTCATTATTTGAAAAATAATTGACATGTTTCAAGTGACGTAATTCCGCCAGTCTTCATTCCCGGATTTTATTGTGGGTTTATTTGATGATTTTTCATTGATTTTTCTGTTGACTGCATGTATGCATATTTAAGCAATACATGTATAGTTAAGCTATTACTGAACTATGATGGTTAATAAAAGTCATCGCAATAGAGCTATTAATGTTTTATGTCTTTATTTTTTCGCCAAATACGTTGCCAAACTCGCCAAATTATTAACTAAAATTTGCCAAATAGGCCATTTCTTTTATAAATAATTTATAAGCTGGTCGGTTGTTCGAAGGCCATTGTGTTAGAGCTGTGTAATGGGTGTGGGTAGCTATATCTATTTTCTCGCCAAATTATTTCCCAAATCGCGCCAAATGAGCTAAAAGGTTTTATGTATTTATGAGGGAATTGTGATGACATTTATGAGTGCATTTTATAGCGTATTTTTCATTTGGAAATTTTAATTTTAAGGCAATGAAATGGGATTTTATAATTATTTATAACGAGCGGAAACAATAAGTTTATGATCCTATAACAGGGTATATGGTTCACATATTTGGAATCTATTTGATATATTTTTATTCCGTGCGAAGAACGGGTATAAATTTGCTAGTATATATATATATATATATATATATATATATATATATAATATATATATCATATATATATCATATATATATATATATATATATATATATATATATATATATATATATATATATATATATATATATATATATATATATATATAATAATATATATATATAATATATATATATATATATATATATATATATATATATATTAATATATATATATATATATATATATATATATATATATATATATATATATATATATATATATATATATATATATATATATATATATATATATATATATATATATATATATATATATATATGTGTGTGTATTTTATTTTAATCTGACACATACATGATATTTGAAAAAATGCGTGATACAATAATAATCATTTATAGTAAAATAACAATTTAAATAAAACTTTAAATACAAAAAAATACCTTTTGAATATTTAATTAAATTTTCTAGTACAATTTTTAAACGATATAAGGATTTTTTTGTATAAACTAAACTTAATTCTGTATTTTCGAAAATTAGCTTAAGTACTTTTTTTAGTAGAACAAAAAATTTTAGGCCAACAAAACGCTATTCATCTTATTGAATAAACTTTAACAAATTATTTCCTCATTAATATTTCAAGAGTTGGGCTTCCATTGCGAGTGTAAATTTACACACTCCAATTAAGAATACTGTCATTAATAGTTAATATATTCAGATGAGATGCATTTTCAGCAACTTACTATGCGTACGTTTAATAAGATTGCGGAGCTGGTTATTTAGTTTGGGTACGTGAAAATGTGGAGAGCTGCAATTTTAGTCTGTGTCTAGAGTCTAGATAGCAGACAAATTATTTTAAAGTGATTTCAGATATTGCAGCACATTAGTGTGCAGTTTAATGTGTTTCATAGTTTGAAACTCATTAGTTACATGATGTTCCATGAAAGGTAAATTTGTGAAACTAAGTTTCAAGAATTTATAGTAGTGTTCTTGAATTGTTTTACTTAATTTGATTGAAATATATTGTACTTAAATGTATTATATTATAATTTAAGTACTTAATTTGATTTTCATATATTGTACTTAAATAGGTTGGCCACATACTGCATTAACAAAAGTTTACTTCTGTAAATTTGCACAAAATTGAGATCTTGAAAATTAAAAAAAATACAAATTCATTTAAAGGTTTTTTAAATTTCGAACATCACTTACCGTAATATTTTCTCGTCAGAAATGTATAATATTTTATATTATTCGATACCTCATGAATAATAAAATCGATTCAGTAAAACCAATAAATTTCTTTCTTAAACAATATTTTTTTTATTCCAACTACTTCCTCGACCAACTTCTAACTTATTTCCACATACAATTCCCCTTACAACTATATTCATTTCTTTATGACAAAAAAAAAATCAATTCTAAGGCTTGCCGCAAACACATAAAAATCCTACCAAAAATTCCGCCCAACTAAAGTAAACGTCGTTGCCACGTTTTTTTTATAACTCTTATTATTGTAAGAGATGAAGTGAAGAAGGGGGGAAATGGGAAAGGGTGGTACGAGATGAAATCTGGCAACACGAATGTTCGACGAGAGGCTTGCAGACGATTTCCAATACCGACTCGAGGAGTGTGCTAAGACAGGGGACTCTTTATTGCCTCTTTTGTCAATTTCTACCTATAGAAACTGATTTCTAGTCGGGTGTGAAAAGGTTTAGTCACTGGGGGTCGTACACCAAATGCAGTGGATTTTTCTATGAAATCCTAGAAATAAATGGGATTTTTTTTTCAGAAAAGTAAACACTACATTATTGTTTACAAAAGTTTCTTTATATTGCATATTTATAGATACTTTTATATAAATAATAAAAATATAAATAATTAAAGAATATGATGAATAAGAATCTTAAATATTTAAAGAACATCATGTAAACAAAAATCTATAAAAGAGATCATCACGTAAAAAATAAACCTATAATAGAGATCTTCATGTAAAAAAATATATCTATAATAAAGATCATCATGTAAAAAAAATCTATAATAGTGATTATCATGTACAAATTAAATCTATTTATTTAGTAATAGGAAGAGCTGGTTACTTATTAGTTATTTTAAAGAAAATATTCTATTGCATCTAATTTTAAGTTTATACTAGGATATGAAGGCGATAATATTTTAGCTACTTTTAAGAATTAGTTGTTGGATTTACCGTTAAGTTTAGAAACTAATCAACCAAACACAAATTGAGTTGAGGAAGCTTAACCAGTATTTTTATCCTGTACACTGTTAAAAGTTTTGGCGCAAGATTGCACCAGAACCCTGTAACTTTCTAGCTTCCACCACTGTTTGGAGCGAGAATTTACCAATTTTGTGGTAAATCCATAACTTTGATACACCACAAAAGTGGTGAATCAACGCTCCAAATAGTGATGGCAGGTAGAAAGTTCCAAGATTCCTGTGCAATCTTGCGCCAAAACTTTAAACTACACAGGCTTTTAGAGAAACATAAAATAATTTTTTAAAAAATCCTTCTCGAACGTTTAGAGACAAGAAAATAAAATCTTTATCAAATTTGAACTGAATAGCCAAAGTAACTTGGAAACCGAACAAACTCCACTGTCCACCATCACCAATTCTTTCTAATCCTATCAAACCCAATAACCCAACTCAAGCTCGATAGAAAATCCCCCAAATCAACCAAAAGTCAAACCCCTTTTCACTCGACTAAGCGACCCCTAACCCCTAATCTAAGTAGAAGAAAATGCCTCCCTCGCGAAAACAAGAGGACTTTTGAAAAAAAAAACCTCCCCTCCCCCAATATAACTTGAAGTAGAGATTTCGTTGAGTAAGTTTGACACAATTGCATTTAGTATGCTTTCACATTGTTAAAAAATAAATCTATGTTCCAACACGAATTGGTGTAAATTTGCTGGTTACAAAAAACGTTACACAGTCCCGCCAAATTTTGTAAATGTGAAAATTTCCAAACTTTGGTACATACGAAAATTCCTAATTTTCGTCAACCTATGGACATAATTTAGTGCTCATTGCTAGAGGCTGGCCTAATTATGGCTAGAAGTTACATCAAAATTTTGGAATTTTTGCTTGCACTACTAATTGGTAATATTTTCCAAATCATTTTGTAAAACCAGCAAATTGACTCCAATTATGGGGAAACATGGTTAGTTAAATTTCACGGTAAAAAACTAGATTTAAAGTTTCGGTAACGGTTAAACCAAGGAAATACCTTTTTGGGAGTCAAGGTTCGATTCCTGTGATTAACTGTCTGATGTAGCCTTAGACCTTATAGTTATGAATAAGTAGTAGAAATATAATTTTAAAAATAATTGAAGATTTTTTTTTACACTTGCTTACCTATGGTTTGTTGCAATGGAATAAATGATGGTTATAAATACTAGTAGATTTGTAACGTCCATGGTATGTTTTTATTAATACTTTATAGTGCAGTGCATTATATCATTATTAGTTGTAAATGAATTTTAGTCTTGGATATGAACTTCCTATCTGTATGATGTATGCTAATAACAAATGTATAAAGAAGGCAATGGTGAATAATGACTATTGAAAAATGGAGCTGGTTCTATAGGCAATGTTCTTTATTATCAAACGACTACAGTATTATTTTAAATATCTTGGTTAATAATAATTGAACATTCTTAAGTTTCAAATTAAAATCTAAACTTGTGGCTAATTAATATAACTTATTTAAAGGCTGTACTTTTTATGAAAAATATCTTGTTGTACTGCTGTAATTCAAATGTAAAATTCACTTTTCTTTAAAATGCTGTTTATATTTCTTGTCAAACCAGGCTAAAGACATTCAGTGCCTTGGCGCAGTCAATATCTCTTCAAGTTCCTTTTCTCTTTAAGTACCCTCCAGTCTGAAGCGTAGCCTGTGTCTCCCGGGTCTCGGCCCTAAGTCTCCGTAATCCTTGAACCAATAAAACACTAGGTATGCTGTTATCCGACCATGAGGGGGCGGGGGGTAGACTTTTCTGATTCTTTTGCTGATGTAGACCCCCTTTTGGTCTTTTGCTTGGGTCTCCTATAATCCTAATGGCTTATTGGGGTATCGGGAAAGGAGCCCCACGCCATCTCTTGGCGGGAGGGAGAAGTAGGTAGAGAGTGAAATAGTGATGGTTAAATGACGAATTAGTTGATTAGCGTATTTCAGGGTTTCAACGCAAATAATATTGAATTGGGAAAAAAGTAGAAGCGATGTAAATGTAGTACTGAAAGTTATATTCAGTCTTCATAAAAAAAATGAGCGTGATGGAGGAAAAGGATAACGTAGGAAAAATTGCTAAAACGTTTGTTGCAGGATTGCTACGGAATCCTGGAACATTCTAGGTGCCACCACTTTTTGCAACGTTGATTTACCACTACCACTTTGGCGGTGTATTAAAGTTATGGTTTTACCACAAAATTGGTAAATTTTTGCTCCAAATAGAAGATAGCTAGAAATTTCTAGGAATCCGGTGCAATCTTGTGCCATTCTTTTTTTACAGTGTAGATTTACGTACTTCATGATTCGAGTGCAAAAAAAAACGTCGAATAGAACAAAACCTAGAACAGATGTAAAGGTAGCACAAAAAGTTATATTCTGTCTTAGAAAATAAGTGTAATGTTGGAAAACGATAACTTGAGGTTAGTAGAACGAGTGTTTGTCTTTTTAAATTGTGTATGTTACCTTCATATCTATAATATTCCTATTTTCCATCGTAGCTGCACTGACAGTTAACAGAAACTTGTCGTCTCAAAACAATTGTCAATACAAGTGCTGATCACAATTATTATTTATATAGAAGATAATTTCTATTTTCTGGATTGAATTACGCTGCAATTTGCATATAAACGGCCTAATATTTATTCAAAACATTTTCAATTTCAAGGTATTACTTGCAAGTTTATATCACGAGTACAATATCGACAAAAATTCGGAGTTTAGAGGGGGGGGGCAAATCTTATCAACAAAGACAAAGGGGGTATTTGATATATAAAATGATTTACTATTCCACTCTCTGTCATGATATAACATTCCTAATTAGTAGAAGTACATCACAACTTATCATTTAAAAAAGTAATAATAATTATCTAAAATTAGAACAGGAAAATGTAAAGAGGTCATACGATGCCACCTTAGACTAACTTAAATGTAACTCCAAGAGAAACGATTAATTATAAATCTAAAGCACCTATTAGAATTTTTAAGCAAGAAATAATTCCTAGGTCAATACTTGCATTAAGAAGACATATGTTAAACTGGTAAGCGTTTCATACAGGTGATGTTAACATTTAGTCAACTAGTCTTTTCATTGGTAGTTTAAAGGTATTATGTCATCACTAAAAGATGAATAAATTTTCAGCAAAACTAAAAGCTACAAGACAAGTGAAGCTGATTTTTCATTGAATATTAGAACCAAAATTCTTCTACTACTTTTTCAATTTAATGTTTCGTTTCAATTTTGGTACAAATATTTAAACAATAAAACTTTTTCTATAACTATACAAATAAAACTTTTTTAACCTATAAAAATTTTTTTTAATCACACATCCCCTTATTAAAAATGTGCAATGCATAACAAGATTTCATAAACTAATTTAAATAGGTACTTTACAAGTTAAATAATATACGTTAAATGTATCCAAACAGTACATATTTTAAATATATACATTTAATAACTTTTTAAATTGCACTAAATATGTAACAAACGATTCAGTAATGAGATATTTTCTCAGATATCGTTTATTCAAGAGTTTTTATTTCAACAATTTCATACTGTTTAAAGAAGAATAACACAGTAAAAACATTTAATATTGCTTTTATTATGAAAAATAATCAGCCTCCACTCCATTCGACTAAAAAGACGAATAACTTTTCGAAGGCAATTTTCTCATACAATATTTTCTCAATTTCAGTCACGAATTTGTTTGAATCCTATAGGGATGGAACGTTAATTTCTCTCTGCGAAAACAGTTTCTGTCTTTTCTTGCTATTCTTTTCAATTTTTCATCAAAACAGTTCTTCAAAACGTTGTTTTCAATAAAAACAATTATATTTCATGTGGGAGAAGAGGATGCTGAAACAAAATGCATGGCAATGTGTTGTAAACGATCGCAATATGTTTAAACAAGTGGTTTTCATACTGATATTGGAAAAGAAATATTGCGAAAGGCCTTAAATGTAAAGTAATTCATGTTGAATTAAAAAAAAATTAGGATTCATGGCAAAAGTTTAACTGGTAATATAGTTATGATAATATATAGCTTTATTTTAAAAAGTTATAGAAACTTTTATCTGTGAGTTATAAATGCCGATTTATAATGTGTTTTTAAGATAGTGATTATAGTGTATTTTAATAATTTTACCAAAAAATCCGATAAAAAATAATTTACTTAAAATTCAAGAATTCAAAATTATGAAAACCCATAGCCCATGCTTTCCAAAAAAGCAGCCACTTTGAAGCTAAGGTGTTGCCACAGATAAAAACAATAACAGTTTTTGATGTAAAATTTTTACAATTCAAACCTTTCTAAATCACACATATAAAAGTTTCAACTGTAATAAAAAATATTTTTTAAATTCACCTGAGGTATGTATTTACATGGAGCTTAACTTATAAATTTTGAATGAACTAAAATGAGTAAAGTAATTCAGCAGTAGTAGTACAAAATACGAAAGGAGTAAAAAAAGTACGTAAAACTAAAGTTGTTGTTGTCGTGTAAGTGAATATCCCACGGAAGATGGTTGCCAGATACTCCAAAGAGCACGTAAAACTAAAGTATTTAGTTGCGTTGGGTGCCTACTCAGGTGTCGGCTCGTCACTTGACTGTGGTTCTAAATTACGACGCCCGTCGCTAATAGCCCTCGTGTAGCTCTAGTGCGACGATAATTTGAAACCTACCTACCTACTAAAGTATTTAACACTTTACTTACAGTATTATAAACTTTAAAATAAATGAATTTGAAAACAGGATCAAAATCACACACTTTTAATTCTTCAGCATCTTTAGAATTCTTTTTATCGCCAAAATCTTGCTGCGAAGTCAAAACTTGCGATAAGTACACGATCCCAAACAACCTACACGCAGCGGGAACAAGTTTCACGTAGAGAAGAATTTGCTATGTGCGGCATGAAAAGCAATCGCGAACAGCGAAAGTTAATTGAGGTTCGACATCGAATATCAGCATCGATATAAATTCAGAACTTATTAAATTGCATCGATGTCTAGCAGAATAAAGTTGTGGAGAAAATTGAAACCACGGTTTTCTTCGTGGTAGGGGTCATATGCAAAGTAATTTTCATGGCGAATTTATGGCTACGGCAAGGAAACCGAAGTAAACCGATGGACTTTTCAGCTCGGTCTTGAAGGTGGTACCTATCGCGTTGCTTTCAAACAGGGAACCTGTATACTGTCGTCGAGCGGGGATGAATGCGTAGTAGACTTGAACGAGATAAGCATGGTAGTGGTGCTGCCCTCTTCCGTGTCGCATGGGGAAGCATAGACTTTTCGGCTCGGTGTTCAGGGTGGCTCCTACCACCGCATCACTTCAGGGATTTGATCAAATATTTGGAATACAACACTGATTACTCAATACTTACTGATTTCAATACAATATTTTCAATAAGATAACAATATTAGGTTAGGTTGTTTGCAGTGGTTAGTACTAGGTCCGTGTTTGGAATAAACAAGCTCCAGTGTGCAAATCAAGATCAATGATTTATTTATGAGTTAAACACATGAATTACATATCTACGAGGGGAGACCCATCTAGGTAAATGGACGCTACGCAGTGACAGGGATAAATTAGAGGATACCTGAGGTCGAAAGTCAGAGTTCGTGGGATTCTGGCCGGAAACCGCCGTGATCATCTTGGCGTAGGGTGCTCGGAGTCCGCTTGGATTCGCTCCCGGGTTAGGAGCGCTGGACATCTTAGGCAAGAGGAGCGCTGGACTGACGATGTGGCTCCGTGCGGGACGGATGCTGGGAACGGGAAGACCGCTGACGGAGACGAGGTTCCCCGCAGCCCGGGAAGAGGGTGGGATAGAGCCCGCGGCCTGACTCGGACGCGACTCAGGCCTGACTCAGGATGAGAGGTGGGGAGAGCGGAGGTCGGAGATTTTGCAGGCCGTCGAAGCAGAACAATTACTGATAACTTTCAAAGTCATTCAGGCGGTTGGAAGGCAAGGAATTCAGAGTTCCCTCATTAGTTGAGGGACGGTCGTGAACGCTCCCCTTTTCTGCATAGATAAAGGGAATAACTAGTAGCGACACTATCACCCCTGACCTCCCACTTACAATTCCCAGACATGGTAACGCATGTTGACTTGTCATTCAAAGTAAGGGGTCAAGACGTCAAGCGGGGAATGTCACCCTTGGCAATATTCTTGGTAATTTAGAAAATATATAAATGTAGATCATAGTATCGGATAAGAAAAGCGTGAAATAATTTTCACTTTAATCGCATATAACGACACAATACATAGGTAAATTCGTTCACTACCAAACTAGAAAATGGGGAAACTTCTATTATCCGTTCAGTTTATCAACAAATAAATCATTACATAGGCATAAGATAATTTATAGATAAAAATATTAATAGCAAAATTTAGTTTTGCATTTAAGAAAAATTCTTAGTAAAATGAAGGAAATTAGTTATCTACTTCTAAATTTTATAGGTAAACTATTAACAGAATATTACAAACAATACATACCTTCATTGTATGTAAATGATTTTTTAATTAATTTTGATAACAAAAAATTGAAGCCACACCATAGTTGTGCCAGAACTATAAAAAGTTAAATAATAAAAACCAAAAACATATTTATTAATATGTACAGTAGGGTGGCTCGAAAAAGACTTATTTTCGAAAATTAAAAACGGCTAGTGCGGAAAAGTTGCCTTTTGGCAAGGCCATTAATGGGGTAAAATCTTAACTAAATCAGAAAATATCTTCAGGTGCCCAAATGACCTTGAAATTTAGCCATTTTCTAAAAAATCGGCTAAAATTTGCCGAAATCCCTATAGCTTCAAAATTATAAAGGATAAAAATTATTTAATGAAGAAAAATAGTAGTTTGACACTAACTTGCGTTTAAAACCAAAACACCGTTAAAAAATTCATAATTACTGTGTCTAATGACCCGTGAAGCGGCCCCCTGCTTAACCCCACAGTATCTACATAAAATGTGGTAAAACGGTGCAGCTGACCCGAAAAATATTGTTTAGATTTCTGTCAAACAAAAAGAAACCTCCCAAATATTTTATAGATGTTTTTAAATTTTAAAAAGATGTCTGTGTCATTTCGATAAATTTCCAGCAGGCCCGTCGCCGCGTGGGCAGGGGACTGCAGCAGTCACCTCATTTGTAGCTTCTTTACAGCACTATTTGCAGTTTTCTAACCGACATGTGAAACTCTCCGGGAAACTTTTCTTCAAAAGAGTTCAAGTTTTGAATTCTACCAATCAGCCCACAATAGTTATGCACCCATAGAGGCCCATCAAAAGGGGGCACATCTGGATTATGAAGCGCACTATTTTAAATAAAACGCATCACATAAATCGACATTTAAGTTCCCCTCGGAATGCATAGAAACCCACATGTTAACATTAAATCAATCGTCAAGTACCCACTTGAGGAGGTTCTGTTTCACACCTCCCTCCCTCTCACCCCCTATTAGTCTTGTTTGATGATGGGACGTTGGCATATGAGTAGTCAATATTGCGAAGAAATAGGAAAAAAAACTACTGCCTTGCGAAAAGATGCCAGTAGTAGAATTTCTGAAAATTGAATAACTTAGCCGGATATTGATGAAAATCTATTAAGTACAGATCAAAGATACCTTTATAATATGTGCATTTTTATTTCTGAAGATTCCATTTCTGCCAGACTAGCACACAAAGATCCAGGGAAACTAAACCATTCCAGATGGTTAACCACTGCCAATAGAATTTTACGTTTGTACGTTGCAACAGTGGAACCATCAGAAAACTTTTAGCATAATTTGTCGTTAAGGTCTATTCAAGTTCATGTTTTGAAATAAAAACAAAGTCCTCACATCAAGATGACAGTCTGCATATATTTAACATGATAAAAAAAAGTCTCGATATTTGCCTGATGATTATAAGAACATAGTTCATCAAGCTATACAAAGAAATGGATATGTTGGACATCCGGAAAACATTTTTGTCCATGATAACTGACAGCAGGAGGCATGTTAGAGAACTTAGCCTTCGCAGAATTCTAAAGTGCAGAAAATTGCCAAAAGAAAGACCATATTCGCAGATTTGAAATACCTAAACTTAATTTTGAAGCAGAAGAATATTTCGATATGATTGATTGGAGTCACGTTGAAATTTCTGAGCCTCCTCTAACATCCAACATTTCTGATGATGAACTTAATGCCATGATATTTGAGGTTCCTAATGAAATTGATATTGTAAAATATCCATGCCATACACAAGCAGTAGAGGCTTCTGCTGCAGTTTGTGGACATGATGCACGTGACGGATTTATAAGATCCAGAATTGCATCAAAAAATGCATTGCCAACATTTGAAAACAAATGTCAGTTCCTGAAAGCTATATGAGAACTTTAAAGTACATCTATGAAAGTGAGTGAGGGTGGTGGAACTCGATTTGCAGCCACCTCTACGTGGTGAGTTCTGGGTTGTTTTCTGAAACAAAAGTTGTTTTCTGAAAGAAAACAAGCAAGCAAAGAGCTGCATAAAAATTAGTTAGTACTTTTACTAATTTTCATGTCAAAATACATTTTTCAAAAGGAATCGCAACTGAACCATCAATAAACGCTTATCGAGCGTGACCATCTCTGTTACCTACCTGTCTGACGGGCCTGTAGGCAAGTCTAATAGATATCATTTCAAAATTCAACTCTTCTATATGTTGCTTAGATAGTTTCATGGTGTTAGATAGAAAACCACAAATAGTTCTATAAAGAAGCTACAAATGGGGTGACTGCTGCAGTCCCCTGCCCACGCGGCGGGCCTGCCGGAAATTTATCGAAATGACACAGACATCTTTTAAAACTTATACACATCTAGAATAGAAAATATTTGGGAGGTTTCTTTCTGTTTGACAGAAACCTAAATAATATTTTTCGGGTTAGCTTCACCGTTTTACCACATTTCATGTAGATACAGTGGGCTTAACAGGAGACCGCTTCCCGCGTCATTACATACAGTAATTATGAATTTTTTAACGGTTTTTTGGTTTTAAATGAAGTTGAAGTGTCAAACTACTATTTTTCTTCATTAAATAATTTTTACCCTTTATAATTTTGAAGCTATAGGGATTTCGGACAAATTTTAGCCGATTTTTTTGAAAATGGCTAAATTTCAAGGTCATTTGGGCACCTGGAGATATTTTTTGATTTAGTTAAGATTTCACCCCATTAATGGCCTTGCCATAAGGCAACTTTTCCGCACTAGCCGTTTTTGATTTTCGAAAATAAGTCTTTTTCGAGCCACCCTAATGTACAGATTATATCATATCTACGAATCCAGATCTTAAATGCGTCATTAGAAAGACTTTTCTGAAGCACAATTTTTTGGGGAAAAAGCCTTCTTTATGGTTTGCCCTCATTTAAATAAAGAATTCCAATTCAAATGCACGAACTATCTTACTATATATGCCTATTCACGATAAGGCACGACTGGAAGTCTTTGTTCTGCAGCACTACTTATCGAAGAGGCTCTTTTTGATTGGCCCCAGGTGGATACGTATTCAAAATTTGAGAACTGGAGCATGCAGCATTTGTAAGTAGTCACCTCTTAGTCTCTTTTGGCTTCCCTTGAATAAATGAATAGATTAAGTTATTATTTCCGAAATATCAAATGATATAAAGCTGTTGGGATTATTTTAATAAATATAGTTTTATTAAATTATTAAATGTTAATATATACACTTCTCACGTCAATACGTCAGCATATATATTTATTACATTTCGGTAAACCGTTTCTTACCGTAAAATAACTTCTTGGATGCCATCAGGGTCTTTGAAATTTTCAATGAAGTATTGCATACATCATGAAATGTATGTTATAAGTTGGAATTCCTTTTAGTAAGGATTTAAAATTAAATCCTTTCAACTGTCATAGTTTTAAAAAGAAAATCACATGATTTTAAGATGAGTCTAACTTATCAGCAACGCATTTCCCCCCTAAGCACACAGGAACTCTGTAAAACGTTCTTTTTAACTAGGTTCGTTACTTGACAGGAAAACTGCGCTGTATAGAATGCGGTGTGCAGTTGAATTACGCTATGGGGGGTTACGAGTACAGTTGTTTTGTAAACTCTGTTATAACAAAGGAAACCAATTCTTATCGAAAACAATCTTTTAAGATTGATTTAATTAAATAAAAATGAATGAATATGTCATAGAATTTGCCAAGCTTAAAATCTTGTAATTTCTTGAACGTGGACACTGTGTTTATTATTTTTCTTTTAATTTCATTTTTTCCAAATTTATTTTTTCTTTCATATTACTTACTAAGCACTTATTTGATTTAAAATTTTATATAAATACTGTTCAAAAAAATTTATTTATAATCTATTTATTACAGAAAAAAAATGCAACTAAATTTTTATTGAGAACTCAATTTTTATTAAGCATTTAATTGGCAATTTAATGCTTCAGAATTAAAGAATAATTTTTTATATATTAAAAGCTCCTATTTTCTTGAATCATATACTAAAAGAGTTTATCTTATTCAACTAAACAATTAACCTTTTTTTCCTGTGAAATCTCCCCCACTCTATTGAATTCCTCTTATGAGTAATAATAATGTGATAATTTTGAAATCTCAATTTCTTTGCTCTCTAATTTTTTTGTGTGTCTCAAAAACAAGAAGTTTGCATTTTTAAAGCTAATAAGCTAAGTGGTCTGCCGTAGCCTACTGACTCATCTTCGTTTCTATTTCACTTTTGGGGCAGTTCTAGATATTATCTATGCCGAGTGGCTAATCTGACTATCAACCCCGTTGTTAACTCCCCAATCATGCTTGGTTCTCATTTATCGACCTCAGAGGGAAGAAGGACTGAGTGAACCCATGAACTACCTAGATTCGTAAACGAACCTGGATCAACGGCATGGGAGTCAGGCGCGAAGACAACTGCGCTACCATGGCTACAAGCTAACAAAAACATCGCCCATTTTTGAATTATCATGAATAGTGTGCACTTTAATTTATATTTAAAAGGTATATTGGTATACTTAAACAAATTTTACTATTTACTTTAAATCTGGGATATGATTTTAATACTAATTAATAACTTTAACAACACGAAAATTAAAGCATAAAAGTTTTCTTAAATATCCTTCATTAAAATTAGTTTCTGACGTGGTTAAGCTGAAGTATCCAATTTAGTGCCAAACCTCCAAAAAAATAAATAACGAACTCTTTCATCAATATTTTATTAAGCAAAAATTTCTTTAGAAAAGCAGCCTCTTGATTGAATCAATAAACAGCCTTTGGTTCCTCATTTACTCCTAAGCCGATTTACCCTATATCTAGCTTGGTTCGACAAAAATGTTTCTGACATTTCGAATAAAATTAGTTTATTTTTGCACTTAAGAGATTATTGAGATTGGCTGGCGATATTGTTTACGAGACCGATTTCTTTTTTTACATGAAAATACACCCAAATACTGTTTAGTATTGAAAACCTACCACAAAAACAATAATCAAATTTGATATTTTTAGAAAACGATGGTTTAAAATTACGAAGCCAGCTGCCGAGAGCCCTTGGGCAGTAAACACGTTTCACATCTTGAACGGCAACAGGAGTGCTGAATGAAAATAAATCTTTTCTCGAGCCTTGAAAGATGAACCAAAATCATCTAGGAAATAACACCGATCGAAGAAAAAGCAGGAATGAAACCTGAAAAGGGCACGTTAAACAAGTCAATTCTAGAGAGATTTTAATCCAACCAAACAAAATTAAAGATTATATTCCTACGTCAATACGCATATGTGTTGCCCTTGTACTAGGAATCCCACCACAACCAGTGAGTTCAATTATTTGGGTACTTTTTGGTTGGTTGGTTGGTACATGTATTTCCGACTTGTGTGCTTGATCAGAGACCCGCTTATAAATCTTCGTCAAGTAAGACAGACACTTATACAATATTTACCGACACAGAGGAAGAACTTACACCCAGGGCGAAGGCGGGAATCCAACCCGCACCGGGTACAGTGTGCAGACTGTTTGCGTAAGGGTCTGCGATCTTAACCACTAGGCCACCCAGGCCCCTTTGGTACTTATTTTGGTGTTCTTGTAACCAATACAGCCAGCGCAATTCTTCAAAAATCGCCCATGTTGTATTCTAAATTAATACCCGAGAACACTGGGACAGACTTTCACGTTAAATCTGTGGAATCAAAAGTCTCGACGGCGTTACCAACGATATCGCTTGAAGTTCCGTTATTTATCCGCTCAGGTGTCGACCTCTTCACTTGACTGGGTTAAATCCCCTTATAAGGATGATAAGAAATAGGCAGCCGGAAACGATGAACTACCTTCTATCCAGCCAATGTTATGATGAGTTGTGTATGAGTCTATTTCTTAAACTGAGCGAAGCAATAAACCAGCTTACACAACCAACCAACAACCATTTCTGAACGCCGACCCGGCGGCGCAATGGTTAGGGAGCTAGCCTTTGGAAGCCTCTGGGTTCGGGTTCGAATCCCGGTAAGGCATGGATGTTTTGTGTTTGTCGAGTATATGCGGAGTACGTGCTCATTAAATCTGTTGGGTCCGAAAGTCCTCCAAGTTCCCATACCAAATCAATATTGGGTGACAAGCCAATTCTGGGGATCCTCTAGTTGGCCTCTGTCTCTAAAAAATTAGATGGATCCACTTATGTGTGTGTGTTGTCTGTTGTGTCTGTCTTAATTGACGAAGGTTTATAAGCGGGTCTCTGACCAAGCACATAAACCTGAATATATATGTCTACCAACCAACCATTTCTGAAACAAGTAGAAAACAGGAACAAAAGTGGTCAGTCTTCGTTAACCTCTGCAATTTATAACCAGTATCACATTGTGAGTACATTTTTTATATTATTACTTACATATACTCATCCACTAGATCCGTGTGTTATAGGCCAGGAATTAACAACTAAAGAATTGTCTTATTGCTGTTTGTGGATTCTTTATTTGATTGTAAACAAACAATTTGAATTAATTTTTAACTGGTTATTCATGGCATAATACACCCATTGCATATTAGATATAAAAATTAAATATGTTTCGACTTAGGTGAAATATTTAGCATTGTTTTGCAATCAACTCGTGGTTCATATAATTGCTGACCAAGAGTACTGTAATTTTATTATTATCATTCCGTGATTTGTTTATAAAACAAGTTATTTCTGCCACAATATAAAATCTATTTTTAAAAGAGGAAAAAACTGGAACAAAAATGGTTTTATACTCTACCAAAATTACAGGAACCACCCTCAAAGTCGAAACGTGACAAGAATAAAATCCAACTGACAAATTTATTATTAATAGGAGAATTTCTTTTACGTTTTCTATTTTCTTAAATATTACATACTACCTGCATGATGAAGATTTTTCATGCAGAATTATGCAAAAATTGTATTTGTCATGAAAACTTTCAGACAGCAGACACACAAAACACAAATCGGTTACGGTTAGTTAAAAAATCAAAACAATTCGGCTTTGCTACTTTACGAATACGTATATCGCTTTCATAACAATAGTTTAATAATTACATTTTATTTTAAAGTAAATCTAAAACAACCAGAGATGTGTCCTGCAGCATGTGCTATCTACAGATTTCTAAATATTTCAAACAGTGAAATAGTTATGTAATTTGATTTGGATGGTTTTTAAGACAGTAAGAGTAAATACAGTTTCACTTTAAAGATTTTGCATGTTTTATTGCTTTATTAAATTAACAAACTTTGACAGTTATTTGAAGGGGAAAATTTTATCTGTATAAAAATACATTTTGTAAGTTGGTGTATGCTATTCGCATGTTAAATATCTGACGAGTATATCCATTTGTTGGTCAAATGACAAAACCGCGAATGTGCATAACCACAGAGATGAAAAGCTGGATACTGATAAGCTCACAGCTTTCGAAACCGCCAACTCCTAGAATTTTCTCATTTGTAGTTTTGTCATTTCAACGACGAATAAAATTGAGTGCCGACACGAGTCACTGCATCGTATCTTGATCATAATTCAAATTTCCCTATACTAGAGGGGGGAGGGGGGACCCAGCCGGTAAGGTTCTTGGCTGGCATGCGAAAGCTCCACAGTTTTGGTCCGGACATTGCCAAAATAAATCGCGATCTATAAAAGGTCTGTGCAGCCAAAAAGTCCGACGAATAATACCTATTAAGAGGAGTGCGTGTTAAATATGCTCCAAAGTCTTCGCCCACGATGTCGCCCTTAAAAGTTACGTTAAGTGTCGATCGGTACTTTACTGTGTATTTAAAATCTGATGCCCGTCGTCAATAGTCTTCGTGTAGCTGTAGTGTGACGATAATTCAACCTAAGCCTTATATTAGCAACGTTATATCTCCGTAAGGAGCCTACTAACAGAAAGTCGATTCCGTTTGTGAAATATCATTTTTCTCAAAATCTGTAAAATATACGTTACAATTCTATAAAATACGCGTTACAATTCTGTAAAATACGCGTTACAATTCTGTAAAATATACGTTACAATTTTGTCAAATAAAAGCAACGCTATGTGCTGATGAAGTGAAAGTCATTATTCTCTGAAAAGGTTTGAAAAAAAGCACAGAGTAAAAAAAAAACCTATAAAAGATTAAGGGACGGTTAATTTTTCCCAGTCATCACCTAGATTTTTTTTCTCTCTTAAAGTAGTCCCTTTTGTTAAAGAAAATTAAAGCTTCAGCCTCGTTTTCTGCTAAAAAGACAAATGATGGCGGATAGATAAAATAAAAAGAAAATCAAGAAAAAACTTCGCCATCACCACTTCAGCTAAACTCTAAACGATGGCTTCTTTTCTTGAATCGTCACAGATCGTTAGGAGCTCTTCCTAATGTATTTAATAAAACGGTAAAAAAAATATTTTATAATATATATACACGCTAACTCCCATTTCTTTTCTTGCTTTATTTTTGGAGGTCTTTTCCAACTTTTGCACCTAGATTTGGACAGCACATGAGTCAGTCTCTCTTTTGAAAAACCATTCAGAAATAACAAAAATGTGTAGTGTTAAAAAGAAAAATCTCTTTAAAATATCACTCAATATTTCACACTTTACCCCTTTTTCACTTTTTACGGGGAGGGATGGTATGACATTTTTATGCCTCAGAGCCACACGAGCATGAGTCCCAAAAATAAATTTCAGCAGTTCAACCATTTGGAAATTCATTCTCGGTATCTTAATTCTCTGAGGGATAAACAAATTGGCTGAAGTGTAAACTTATTTTTACTGCATGAGATATAAATTAAAATTTCTTAAAAAAATTTAAGATTATATTTCTGTAGTAGATGGCCCCTTCATGCTTAAAATTTTAAAATTTAATAAAATTATACATTTATAAGTTTTTTTAATTATGTATGATTCTGGAAAACCTGACAGTCAGGTGACGGGTTTATACGTCTGTATCCCTCAGAGGATTAACACATATCAGGTTCTGTCTTGCATCAGTCATCCTATAGATGAATCATGCAGAATACCTAAACAAAACAGAAAAATAAATGCTCCGGGCATCGGGTTTGGTTGAAATATTGTTGCACAAGAGCTATTTGCGACGGGAGTCGTAATTTAGAATCACAAACAAAGGACGATACAACACCTGAGTAGGCAACAACCGCAATTTTTAAGCACGACATCGCGCGCGAGGACTTTGAAGCATATTTAATGTGCATTATTTTCCCCTCTACTCGGGATATTATTCGTCGCGCTTTCTTGGCTGCACATACCGTTTATAGACAGGCAGTTATTTTGGCAATGCTCGGATCCGAACCTGTGACCTTTCGCATGCAAGGTAAGCGCCTTAACTACTGGGCTCTCCAGCTCGTACATCGGGATTGGTGCACTCCTATCATCTTTGATAGAAGGAGCGATAATAATGTCTATACTTTTTCGAAATTTCTATTTCAATTTGCAAAGTCTAATCTTTGTGTGTTTCAATGGGTTTTAAATTTCGATATTCGTTATACGCTGGAATTTTTTTTTCTGGGTACAATGTTAGTTGGAGCAACAAGTTTTTATAAATATTTAAAATCATTAAAAAAATACAAAGGCATAAACAAACATTACGAACTGTTTGCCTGCTTTGTTGGCTTTGGATTCGTAGCTAAACAAGCGTTTCTTTTTGTATTTAAATAACTGAAGAGTTTATTTTCAAAACTCAAATTTTCCAAAGTATAATTGAGATATAAGGCCCGTTCCGTTCATTGGAACTTCGGCAAATTGAATTTACTATCGTCAAAAGTCTCCAATGAACGTACCAAACCCTATATCTAAGTTACACATTTTATAATGTGAGCCTTGCAAATTTGCTCATTTATCTTTGTACTGAAAAATAACTAGATTGTCAAGAAATAATAAATGTGAATGTGGTTAAAATGATTAATTTCAATTAATTTATTATTATTTTTGAAGATACTTATTTCGATTTTGTCAAAATATAAAACTTAATTTTTCATTTACCTCAAAAAATATCCTTAAGTGAAAACATTACGACAATTTTCCAGGCAATGTCAAAACACAGTGTAAACATACACCACACCCTTTTCCATTTATACACCTATAGCCCTGGTTAATATAACATGACTTACGTCTGTCTTACCCTAAATTCGTGCTGAAGACCAAACGAAGAAAAATGTTAAAAACAAAACGAAAAAATACTGGAGTATATATGGGGAGGGAGCTAATATCCGATAGTAGAGGGGGGGGGGGGTGGAGAAGTGGCGTTAACGTGTATTAAGAGAGTTTTACCGAATTCGTGAGATCTTCGAAAAGCTCCTTTCTGAGATCTGATTTGATGACTGTGCTGTTATAAATCACAGAGCTAGCAGCTAGTTTTGGAGGGAAGTGATACAAATTGCAACTAGTTGGCTTCTACTAGAAGAGAGGGGAGTGTATTTAAAAGTTTGAGGGTACATTCTGTTTTGTTATCTTGTTATCAACTGCTTTATATTTGTCCATCTGATTGAAAATGTTCAATTTCTAATGAATCTTTAAAAAGCTCGACAGGTGGACAGGAAAGGTACGAAAGCATTAAATTAAAAAAATTAAGCACAATTCTTCTTAAAAAGATGCAATATGTTTTGCACTTAAATACTACCGTACACTCTCATTCATTAAATGTATAGCGTCATAAATATTCCATTTATATTAATTATATTGTACAAAAAATAGTTTTATACCTTAATTAGTAGTTAAGAAGTTTAAAAAAAATATTGTAAAGTCCTGTAAAAATTTTAAAATAAATATATCACTTGATTTTAACGTGCATTAATGAACAAATTAATTACATGCATTTTAACTTTCAGTTTTAAAAAAATATTAGCGTCGAATAGAGTAATTTTGTAACTGTAGAGTAACTTGCCCAATAATTTCAAGCTAATAACTTCTCATTAAATACACTCTTTAAAAATGTGCTTGCCTTTTTCAATTGGCGGCAACTCTGCCTTAAATTTCGAATAAAAAATTATTCAAGAAGAAAGTCGGGACTATTTATGCTTGGGACAAAATTACCCCATTTGACGATAAAACAACTAATTTGTTATTTAGGCCTTAGTAAATTAACAAAAATTTAAAAGCGCAACATTTAAACTTTTTATGACCAAACATTTCGAAGTGGTGTATTTTTATAAATAAAACTGTCAATGAATAAGGTACTGACAAGCAATGAAAGAAACTTTGAAATTATAAAAGTCCTCAGACACATTAAATAAAAGCTAATTTCTCGGTTTTTATTAAGAAATTAGGTTTATTTTACAGCACAGAAAAATTCTTCCCTAAAATAAACAAACTTCAAAGTCGAAAAATATCTTTTTTCAAATATGTAGAAGGGGAAAATAACTTCAAAGCTTATGTTTAGTTGCCAATTCCCAGAGTTAACTTTTTAGATGGTTTGTAAGAAATTTTAACTTCATAAGAAATTAGTACCTTAATTAGAAGTTTAATTAAGAATGTTTAAATTTATTGTTTTATAAATAAATGATAAAGACTAAACATAAAAAATATGTTTGAGAGTTAATTTTAATATTAATCAAATTTAAATTAAATAACCTACTAATTAAGTTATTTTTAAATAAATAAAATAGTTTTAAAATTACTTACAATGAATATTCAATTATTTTTTCAAAGCATCCTTAATTAAATATCTTCGTTTTATTCAAAGTTTGGTGCTTTTCTTTAAAAAAAAACTTTTATAATTAAACTAATAAGCTAAGTATTGTTTATACTTTTTAGAACATTAGTATATTTTCGATTTAAAGGGAATTTGATATTTTGAACATCAGTTCATTAATTTTTCTTTATAAAAGTAAATGAGTTTTTACACGGGACGTGTACCGATTTTTATACAAACACCTTCATTTTAAAATATTTAAAAATCTATTCAAATTAGAGAACCTTACTTCAGGTTTTAAACTTGTATAATTCTTTCTATTGACATTTTTTTCCTACTTTATTACTACCAAAAGCTTTTGCTTGAACAGATAACGTTTAGTATAGTACAGGGTGACCTAAAACAAGTACCCCTTTTCAAAATTAAATATATAGACAACAAATATGGATAAAAGAATGGAGAAAACCTCATGTTTACCTGGCAGACAAGGATTTTTTAGTAAGTTTTAAAATTATTAAAAATAACTCATTAATAAAGGGCGCTGTATGCTATTCACAAATATTTAAATAAAACAGTTCGTTGTATGAGGCAGACATTGAAATTCGTTTAAATATACTATAATATCAAACTAAATGAAATAATTTGAATGACATACTAAGCCCTCATTAGTAGCTTTTTGTACTAATTTTGAAACTTGCGTTAAAAATAATTTAACCTTCCTTCTTGATGAAAGAGCAATTTGCCTCATCATTCTATCTGTCGTAGAGATATTTACTTTTTGAAATGCGGTACTTACTGGGTACCCTGTATAGTGTACATACTAATCTTTATGAAGGATAGTCAGATGGAGAGGTAATGCATTGGGTATGAAATCGCGAACTTTTGCGAATGTATTAGGCAATTAAGTATTTTTTCGGTGTTTATGAGAATCGTAACAACATCAAAATAAAACAATTTGAAATTAAAATATCATCCGATTATTTAATAATCAATTGATACTGTTCGAAAATATCTGTATATAATGGATTATTTGTTAACCAACATAATATAGACATCCCTTTCTACAAAAGATAGGATTATGTTACTTCCAGAATGTGCGAAATACACATTAGCTCTGTTGTCTCTATCTAGAAAATATCCAAGAAATGAACTGAAATAAACACAGATATCACTTGGAGAAAAAAGCCCAGAATAAAAAAACATATCCACTGCTCTTCGATTCCTAAAAGAAGAAAGTTTCTTTCCACGTTGCCAGATTCAGTTGATACTTTTAGAATAAAAAAATATATTTTATATTTTTTTCGGGTATTTATGCTACGACAGAAAAAGTTACGACCAAGATTCGATCAGTCCCTCAATGAAGACAGAATTCATCAAGTTGCGAGTCTGCGAATTTTTCCTCTTTTTCGAGACTTATGATGATCTCGTAAAATACTTTGCTGGACTCGAATTTGATGGCATGATTTTTGAGATGAGTTATGCATTTATTAAGCTAAGGAGTTTTTTCTGTTTTTTTTACCGAAGACTTTTGTGACAAATTTCTAGTCATTGGGAAGTTTGCAGCCAAACTTCTGATTTTTCGCCAAATAATTGTCATGACTTCGAACTCGAAATTATAGGAATGGACTGCTATGGAAAAATAAAAGATAATTGTTATTGGCATAAAAGGCACTAAATTGTTCCTAAAATTCGAGATAAAATTGTTCATTTTTGAAAATACATGTTTAAATGGTGCATTTATTAATAAGTTATCCACTTTAGTGTATGGACAACAAAGTAAAAAATGTGGTAGAGTAATTTATTGTTTTCAGTGCAGATGTTTAGTGCACCCTTTATATATTCTTAAAGATCTATATATCAGTAATAACTGTTTAACGTAAAATTTATAACACCACCAAAACCCAACCTTGGCGACATGATATATTTTTATTTTTAGCGTTTAATCGAAAGCTTGGCGGTAAAGTCCCCGATCACTAGGAATTCTAAAACTTTATGACTAAATCTACTTACGAATCTTATCCTGCAACATTAAACTTTATTATAGTTATTCGGATTTTTTTCTGTTGTATTACAACGTAATGCATTGGAAATCTTCGCCACAAAAGCAATAATGAGGAAACGCATAAAACATTATTTTTACTCGTTTTTTGTTTTTGGTTTACGACTCGTATTAGTATCGAGTAAAATATTTTGGGCAAAATTTATGGCAAGTTCTTTGCCAAATGATGTTTTGCTCCTGTGTTGCTTAATAATATTAAAATGAGTTTCTTTGTAAAAAAACTACCCATGTAAAAAATAAAAAAAGATGAATATTTACTGTACTTATATTCTTTCGAATAATTAATATTTAAATAACATTTCTTACAATGAATTAATGTATTATAATGAATATTTATTCAAATGACATTGGAAGCATTAATAAGTATACTTTATTTAATGTGCATGTAATTATGTACCAGTATTTACACAATTAAATTATATTTATTCAATTAATGAATTAAACTTTTAATGCCTAATGTGTTTTAAATAAATGAAAATTTGCCTTAGTAAAAGAATTCTATTAATTATGTTATATCACTATCTAATATATTTCATACATCACTTCTTTAATAAAGCTTATTCAATTTCTTCTACTTTAAAAAAAATGTATATTTTTCTACAAATATTTTAATTAAAAAATTTAATAATATTACAAATATTTAAAGTAAATAAGTTAATTTATTGGTAATTCTAGGAGAAAACAAGTAGGTTTGTAACAGAATCAGAGACATATAATAGAATGGACTGCGCATTGACAAACCTAAAGCGATCCCCTCATGGGTCACGTGATGGGGTAAGATTTACCCCAGCACGTGATCACGACCAGTTGGCGAGTTTTTTCACAACGACTTGAGCATATGAGGCCGACAATCTAGTAGTATGAAAAATAAGTTGGGAAAGGGAACAAAGATGAATTGCTATTTCGGTGAAAAAGATTGCTATTTTTGGCAAATTATAGCAGCTGTTTTAATAAAAAAAAAGCTAAACATTATTTTTTATAGTTATATTATCGTGGATCTGATCAATGCATGTGGCGCAGAAGGCTAATTCGAATTTTTACAGAATATTTTTATCAAGAAAATAATTCCTGACCTTAAAAAGAGCTTATAGAATAATTTACTCTAATCAAAGTATAGGTTTTTAGGAATAAATTACTATAAAAATACCTATCTAAACAATCTTACATGTAAAGTATCACAGATCTTTTTTAATTTATGTTTACATTTTATAAACTGCACAAAAATTAGGCATCTAACAGAGATAAAACGAATGGAAGCATATATTTCTAATTGAACACAACAGCAAATCCACGTGACTTGGACATTGATGTGAGTCACCATTGCGGTTTGCCAGGTTAGATTTACCTGATTTTCAGGTCTGGCGACAATTGGCATAGTTCTAACGAAACATGAGCGATAAGTTGCCATATGTTGCAACCTTTCTCCTCTTGGCGATTTTCATGATTGGTACGCTTTTAGAAGCTGCTTGACAGAGCAATGAGCAGTCCAGAACATAATCTGTCACTCAGCCGCTTCCACACAACATTTGTGTTCAACAGGAAAAAAAGTCGCCAAAAACAAAATTAATATTTATTTTATGAATTATATTTTTTGAAAATTCAATAATTATTTCTTAAATAATTATTATCGTTTGCAAAAATTAATTTATATTTCAAAGAATAAATTTGTTATATTCCTTTCTTTTAAATGGAACCAAAAAATTTCATATCAACATACAAACAAAAAATCTCGTAGTGAAATATATTTGACGTCATTTCAAACTGATTGATGTCGCAAAAATAAATTTCTTTTAATTAATTATTAAGGTTTCTCGAGTAATTGTTGCGAATGGCAATGGTGATTTAATTCTCAAAAAATGGCTTCTTATGCTTTTTAAATGAGCATTAAATTTTGAAGTTTTTTAAATAATAAAGTACTTCGAATTCGAATTTTTTTCTGAAATTTTCAATGTCTTCTAATTTCGATGCGCTGAATTTTTTGAGGTATCACACTTGAATGTAGTATTTGTAGTTTGGGTTATGAAAGTTGGTGACAGACGGACAGACAGGAGGACTGAACGATTATAATACCTTTCACTTTTCACGTTACAAACGTAGTGTGGAAGCTAAAACTGGAACTAGTTATAAAAAAAACCGAAAAATGTTCGGAACACTCTAAAAACCGTTTTGGAATCCTGCTTTTACATCAAAAGTTTAAAAAAAGGAAAATAACTAGAAAACCGGAAAATAATTTTGTCAATTAATTTCTCAGAAAATATTTAATATTTATTTTTTGTTAAGCATTATTAAGTTTCTAATTGTAACTTAATTTTTTTAATATTTATCATTATAAAGTCGAATTCGATTTTTTTAAAAACATGGTTAAAAAGGTTAAAAAAAAGTTTTTAAAAAACAAGGTTTCCCTAAAACTTCAATCGTTCCTAAATCGCCGATTTTTTAAAACAAAAAATTAACATGTTTTCAAAAAAGTAGGTTTGTTACAGAATCTGTCACATAAACCGCTTCCACACAACATTGGTGCTCAACAGGAAACAAACTATTTATACACCACAGAAAGAAATTCGCCAAACAGAGCCATTCGCCAAATTTAAACGCCAAAATTAACTATTTTCATTAATCTTCTTTCTAAGATTTATTAATTAGACTTTATCGTTTGATAAATTTGTTTGAAGTTCGAAGAATAATGATGTAATTTTTTTAAATAAATATCTTTGAGTCGCTACAATTTCCCATTTACATTTTTTTCGAAAATTCAGTTATTATATATCGTTTGTTAAATTCATTTACAGTTAAAAAAATATATAATCAGTAAAATTGATGCTTTAAAAATAAAAGCAAAACTGCATATTTTTTATGCAAAGTTAGAATTATCTATGCATATTTCTTCATACATATAGAATGAACCATCAAATGAACTTTATTGTCATATTACAACAATACAAATTGAATTATATCACATAAATGAATATTCTTTCAAAAGTTTATTTTTATTTTAAATAAAGTTTCTCGTACTTTTAACGAAATGGCAACAGTGAAAATATTGAATAAAAATGGAATTTGCATGTTATTTCAATGTAGATTAAATTTTTAGTTATTTAAATTTTAAATAAACTTCTAATTTAAATTTTTTAATTAAATTTGGAATGGAGCCTAGCCTGATTTCTTGATTCAAAATGACGTATCCCACTTCTTTATGAGACTTACGGTTCGTTCTGTAAAAGTGGATGACAGACGGACTGAACGATTATAATACATTCCAGTTTTTACGTTATAAACGTATTGTGGAAGCTTATAATTGAATTAAGGAATAGGAGTAAATAATATTTACTCTCAATACTCTAATGAATATTATGATTTAAAGAGATATTATAAGATATATATATATATATATATATTAAAGTTTAAATTTTTAATAATTAAAATTCTCTTTTAAATAATATAAAATGCTTTACTAATAATTAATAAGACTTTGGCGGTATTGAATATAAAAAAGAAACATTACATTTTGTTTAATAGATTTGTGTTTGCGATAATTACATGATTTTATTTAGCGAAGTTCAGTTATTTAAATAATAAAACTGGAATTAATTTATTAGAAATTATAGTTCTTTAGTTTTTTTAAAAATACTAAGTAATAATATAATACGTAAATATAATAAGTAAAACTGCACTGTTGTAAAATTTTGTTTCCTTAGCTTAAAAGATGAATTTTATTGTACTTGCACAACTCACTTGTGTAAGTAGGGGAGAGTGGGGGCTAATGGGACAAGGGGCTAATGGGACATGGGGCAAAAAGTGAAGAAAATTTACTTTTTTATAAATATTTCTACACTACAACATTGTAACAGTTAAACTTCACATTTTAACAACCAAAGATTAGCCATTAAAAGCATGTGTTGAAGTGGAGAGAAGAATCGTTGTTTTGGAGAATCCAAAGTAAGTTAAAAGTGGATCTATTTTCACACTTTTATTTAGAACATACACACACTACAGATAAAAATCCAATTACAGTGGTGCAAAGAAAAAACAGACAAATATAAAACACGAAAATAAAACTGCAAATACACTAAAAAATACTATTAAAAGACATATAACCAGTTAAAAATTCGAACACATGTAGCTTTAAAATTTGTAAAAGACATATTAAAAATATCCAGATCATTGGAAAACTTATTGTATAATTTATATAGATACAAATTTGCAATGACCTTTGATTTTGTAATAGCGTTAACAAATAAACGATGGTTTCTTAAAAATCTACATGGAACAGCAAAATGAACAGAATTAAGAATATCAACACAATCTATTTCATTATTTAAAACTTTATAAAAGAACAAAACAAAGAAAAGATCACGTCGGTATTTAAGGGTTGGAACATCGAAAGTATCCCTCAAGTAGGTAGAAGATATGAATTGAAAACTCGTATGTGTGTATGCATGGGTGTGTTAATACTTAAAATATAAATAGCGAAGGGACTTATTTTGAATTGGTTCAAGAATCGAACATTTATTGTTATAGTAAGGATCCCAAATTATTGAACAATAATTTAAATTTGAGAGGATTAAGCTAAAATATAAAGTTTTCAGGGCCTTCTGACTAGTGAATTTTTTAGTTTTTCTTTTAAGGAAACCAAGAACTTTTTAAGCTTTAGAAACAGTGATATTAATATGATGAGAAAAGTCGAGCTTTGCATCGAAGGTAACACCAAGATCCCTAATGAAATTAGATCGAGTTAAATCGTTGTTGTTGATTTGAAAGGGATAAACAAAGGGAACAGACTTCCGATTAAAACTTAGAACACTACATTTGGAGATATTGAGAAGTAAATTATTACCAATGCACCAATCTTACAGGTGATCAAGATCCTTTTGTAAAAGTTTAGCGTCATCTGAGGAATGGATTTACCTGAACAATTTCAAGTCGTCGGCCAATAACAAGAAGTCACAAAATTGTAACTGATCACATAGATCATTAATAAATATAATGAATAATAAAGGCCCCAAATTGGACCTCTGAGGAACACCCGAGTTATTCGTAAATTTATTAGAAATAGCATTGTTGAAATATTCATAGTGAACGATTACTTAAATAAGAAAAGAATTAACCATTTAATGAGATTATCATGAAAACCAAAACCAACTAATTTTCCAAGTAGAATTCCAAAGTCGATCGAATCAAAGGCCTTTGAAAAATCGGTGTATATAACATTTAGTTGAAACCCATATTCAAAAGAGGAATAAATTTTATTTGTAAGTCAAACTAGGTTAGTTAGTGTGGATCGTTTGGGCATGAAGCCATGTTGTGCAGGTGAAATTGAGTTTTTAACCTGTAAATAAATTCTTTTATACATTATTTTTTCGAATTTTTTTGAAAATGGACTTAATATGGATATAAGTCTATAATTTATACAATTACTTACATCACCCTTCTGAAAGACAGGAATAACTTTAGTAAGCTTCCAGATATCAGGAAAAACGTTAGATTTCAAAGAAAGATTAAATAAAATGAGAAGAGGGTAAACTAATAACTCAGCACATCCCTTCACAATAAAGGAAGGTATTTGATCAAATCCAATAGTTGAAGAAGATTTTAACTATTTGATTGCCGAAACCACTTCCTCTTGAGTAATAACCGAAGAATTTAATAAGTCACAACGATTACTTAAAATACAAGAGCTATTTGAAATAGTTAGAACTTGATTTATAGACAGTTAAAATAATCAGCAAAAACATTGGCAATATCTTGATCACCATCATAACACACATTATTATAAAATATTGTATTTGGCATGAATTTGGTAGTTTTAAAGTAAGATCAGAATTTCTTGGGTTCGAAAATAAGGCAGTTTTCAGTATTTTGTAAATATACGTTACAATCCTTTTTTATATTATTCTTAACATTAGATCTCAAGGATATAAATTCCTCTGAAATACTTGCATCCCTTTTTTTCAGTAACAATTTGCGTACCTTGGCTTTAGTTCTCAACAATTTTTTGCTTTCACTTGAGTACCAAAAGGGAAATTTATTATTACTAGTTTTAGTAGGTATAGTATGGTTAAGAATAGGATTTAAATAACTGTAAAAGACAGAAACAGCAGAATCTACATCACTAAAATCATTTTAAAAATTCCAGTCAATCTCGGATAGTAAATACCACAGATTTAAGAAATCAGCTTTCTTAAAATCATATTTAACAATACCATGTTTATGCCTGTTATGACGAATAGGTGCGAGCTTTAAAATAATGGATAGTGCAGGATATTTAACCTCAAAAACTAAAGAATATGAACTGCGATCCACTGAAATATCACAGAAATTAATATTAGATAGAATAAGATCCAAAAATTTATCATTACAGTTCGGTACCCTGTTAAATTGGTTTAGGTCATGAAATTGCATAAAATTAAATAAAGCTCTAACGTATGAATCAAAAATATATTGGTTACAAAAATACCCAAAAATAGATCAGTTAAAATCACCACATACAAAAATATTATTGTATGACCTCAACCCTTCAAAAAATTCAAAAAACTCTAAAAAACTATCATAGTTAGTATTTGGAGGAAAGTAAACAACACATAAAAGCATCTAAACATTATGATTTAAAATAACAGATATACAGAGGCATTCCGGTTTTAGTTCACCAATAATTTTTTCCACAAATAAGAGCCTCACCACCAAGAACTTTTGAACTAGTAGCGGAATCTTTTCTAACGACATAATATCGATCATCAAAAATTTCAGACGAGGAAATTTGATCGTGTAACCAGGTTTCTGTAAGACAAAAAATATCGTAATCTTCGGCAGCAACGGAAATAAAAAAAAGTCCGATGTTTTTGTTCGCAACCCACGAACATTCTGGTAATATATAGATAAACAATCATTATAGTTCTGTAGAGAGGTAGTATTTTTATCAGACGGATCATCTGGATCAAGAAGTTCATTTGGAGATAGTCAATCGGAGAAAATTTGATCCTTTTTTAATCTCCAATAAAATTTTGAAACAATGCATCCATCTGGCCATATAGTTTCATCCAGTAAAATATTAATATCAGTCTCAAGTACTTCCACATGGAATGACGAATAGCTATCGTGTCTAGTTTGTAATTTGACACACTCAAGGATACTTAAATTTAAAAGTTGTAAAGAGTCACTTACATCTTAAGCTTTCGTGGAGGGGTTAAGTCTAGAGACAAATAACGCTGATGTCTTGGGGAATGTTGTAGCCGATTGCAGTTTTGAAGTCTTTCCAGTTCCACTAATAACAGTTTTATTTTCATTAAGTTTACGAACATGTGATTCAACATTTATTGACCTAGCTTTCAAATCAGAAGGTGCAACTATTTCAACGGAGTTACTCTTGTTGTTTGTTTTGGTGACGCTTGCGTAACTAGCAGGAATATTGTGAATTATTTCCTTATTTTCATGATTCGCAAATCTAATGTTGATTTCCTGTTTCATGAGCTTATACCGGTTAGCCAGCTCATCAAGTCTTGACATTACGTTAGAAGAAGTTTTGGTAGCAGAAGTATCAACCACAATCGAATTGGACGAAGAAGAGTCAGACTCATGCTTTTCAAGAGTGTCCAGGATCTTTTTAAAAAATCATTTTTATCAGATGTATAACTAGATTTCTTATCACACACTTTTAAGAAAATTTTCGAAAGAACATTTAAAGCAGAACTCTCTCTCAAGAATTCCACAATAAAATCAGGAGGTCGAAAAACGCCCACACACTGACTCGCCGCCATCTTGATAGATTCTTGGCTGCCAAATCCGTTTGTAGGATCCACTTTTAAAGTATTAAATAAAAACTTTTCACGAATTAAACTATAGTTTTAGGTAGAATACATATCATAGATTAAGATATTATATGTCAAATACTGTGGTGAAATACACGTGGTTCTGTGCTGGATCATTTATAAATAATAGCACTGTGAGGTCTAATGAGACAGAAACTGTGGGGCAACAATTAACAAGAAATTAAAGAGTTAATATGAACAACAAATAAAAAAAATTACGTTAACCAAAAGGTGCATATTCACAATGATTTTTAAAATAAAATTTTAATTTGACAAAAAAAGCAATTTAAAAATAAAATAAACAAATATTAAACGTATGGGATTCTCTAATGGGACACAAATAAACCTAGGATTTTTATGCTTTTCTTGAATAATCTATATAAATCTCTAATATCGTATTTAGTGAAGTTGCCAAAAACTTTTTTAAACTTTAATTTTAAATTTTTTGAACTTTTTTCGTCGTATAATAAGTGAAAGTTCAAGTAGCTTTATTGATGACACATTTTTTCACATTTCCCTGCAATTTCATTTATTACATCTCAGCAGAGCTTGTTGAAGATAAATGATTTGTTGTTGGTAAAATTTGCTAGAAAGCAAACTATTCTTTATTACGTTGGATTGATTTCTGAAATAGATAGCGATGAACTTCGGGTAAGCTATTTAAAGATAAAGGTAGTCTTTTTAAATTCACGTAATTTGAAAAAGAGGACAAGTTTGAAATAAACTTTAAAAGATTTAGTTAAAACTATCCTTTTCAATGATTCAACAAAAATTATGGGAACATCTTCGATTTTGAGTTTTAACTTTGATATTTCACCTTTCAATGGGAAATAATTGTTTTGAAAAAATAAAATTTCATTATGTAAATGGTGTTCGATTAAAAATTTTATTTTCAGGTCATTTTCTGATTCATTTTCCAATTTTTAAAACTGTAATTAAGGAAACATTTACCATGTCCCATTAGCACTGCACCCTGTCCCATTAGACCCCACATATGGGGGCTAATGGAACATTTACATGTTTGTTTAAAATGCTCACCGACTAAAATATGGTAACGTTTTAACATCTGCCGAATGACTTTTTAAGTAAACGTATGTTCAGTTTATGAGCTTGTAAAAGAAGAAATTAAAATTCCTGTATTTTTTCTGAAGTACAGAGGTTAATAAAAAAAAATTGTCCCATTAGCCCCCACTCTCCCCTACAATTAAATTCCTCTTTTGTTTAGTTTATTTTTCATAAAAATTAGTAATTAGTATAATAATGTCAGTAATAAGTACGAAAAACAGATTATTTTAAACTAATAATTAGAGAAACTTTTAAAACAATTTTTTAATAAAATACGATCAAAAGGCATCTAAAAGTGTGGACATTTTATTTGAAAAATTAATTTTCCAAATTTGAGTCATTTATAAGCAGTAATGAAAAGGATTTAAACGTCAATAAACTTTAAGGCTTAAACATTATTTAGATTTAGAAGTATTGACTTTTAAGCTTAGAACTCATTTTCTATAATAATAAGAAATAACAAAACGTCAACATTTTAGAAGGAAATGCTTTCTAATATTCCATTTTACGAACGAATCCCAGTCTAAATAAAAATACGCTTGTTGCCAATATTCATACAAGAAATATCGGATACTTAATATCACGTCACACATTTTATTCTTCTCTCAATATCGAAATGCCAAACAAAAACTATAATCGATTAACCATTCTTAAAAGACCCGTGAAGAATTTTCAAAGTGTGTTCTGTAGACTGTAAACAAACTATCGAAATACATTTTTAATTACAAGTTCCGTAGCGAATAGAATAGGCGTATTTTTTTGTTACACACATGGTTTGGTAGTAAACGGAAAATTTAATTAGATGCATATTGATTTTTATCGAAATTGCTTTAACCTATCAAAACAAAAGCTATTAAGGATTGTGCCTTATATTTTTTTTTCAAGCTTGATGTGAAAGTTTTTCCCAATAAAACTTCTTATCGATTATATATATATAGTTTTTATGAAAATGACGTTTGCTCAATAGTGAGGATGAAAACGAAAATGGGAAAAGTCGTCGCCTGTGTATGTGCTTTTTCATTTAAAATAAGCGTTAATTAAAAATTTTGGAGCGTTAATTAATTTTATTTATAAAATCATTAATTAACGGACATTGGATTATACTTAAGGTAGTTGGAAATTTAATCTAGTTATTATGGTAAAATTAATGTACATTTTCTCAAAAATTATAAATGTTATAGTTTAAAGAATGTATTTTGCTTTTTACTTAGAACTGCAATAAGAAAAAAAAGTTAGGATGGAGTTACATTTTATTGCATTTTTTAAAGAAAAATAAGTTTTTCATAAGAATAAAATCCAATCAATAAAAATTTTATTAATATTTATTACTTTAATACAACTTTGAAATTGGCAGGGGAACCAGTCGGTAAGGCCTTTCGTGCCATTCCATTCATGCGAAAGGTCCTAGGATTGGCTCGGGCAATGCCAAAACAACTACCGACCTATAAACGGTCTTTGCATCCAAAATGTCCGCCTAATAATACCCCGTGTAGAGTAGGAGCACATTAAATATGCTCCGACACCGTGACTGATGTTATACCATTGATAAAGAAGTTTGGGTAAAAAAAATACTAGCATAGTAAGAAATGATGTTATTAAGTTAGTTTTGATATTGCTGGTATTAACCCTTATACTCACTACTCTTACCCTTAACTCCCCTTTAACCCTTATACTCCCATTTCAATGCCTATATCCTTCTTTACACAATGATTGGTAACATACCAACTTTATTATAAACTAGCAAATAAATACCCGTTCTTCGCACAGACTAAAAAAATAGTTGGATTTTTACGTCATAATCCTCTTGTAAAATTTCGGGTTTCGTGTGTTTGTCCAATCGTTCTTAGATATTGTGGTGCGATAAACAGATGAATGGCATATAATGCCTATACAATGGACGTGTTTCAGATCTTGAGTGACAACATAAATGCTGAATTAAATTAAATTATTTCTTGAGCCTCGATTCGTGAATCAATATCACGTAGGAGCAGAACACTAATCGAAGCACCAGCCAGTCGAAGAAAGAGAAAAAAAACGAAAACTAGAAGGAAACAATCCAATTGTAAACGACCGATCAGTCGGGAGTAGATCAAGACGAATCGCTGATTTGGCGAAAGAGTTTGACAAATAGCAATTTGACAATTGCTGTTTGGTAAGAATAATATAAATATGTATCTAATTGTCATTTTATTTCGCAATATATAAGTTGAATACCTGAAAAGTTTGTTAAAAGATTTTGCTTTTGCCCTATTATAATTCTTGATAACCGAAAGCAATATTTAAAATCATGCAATTTCTAAAATATACGCCGAGTCGTTGTTCTAAACCCAAGTGACCTAGAGAATAATATCAATCACATCTTAAGTTTTCCAACTTTGGATCTTCTAAGTAAATCTTAGGCATGTTTCAATCTGTGATTTGACATATGGCCACAACTGAGCTCTGCCGTTCCTTTTGGACACAACATGATCCAAATGAGCACCTTAGTCCAGCCTCATAACTCTTATCCCCCTCAAAGTTGTCCATTTCAAAACAAGTCACCCGCCGACAAATCACCCGAAGCATTTCAAACACAACTCGAAACAAGTTTTATCTATGAAAACTCCAACTCCGATGGAAACGGGTCCATAACTCATCTCAAAAGATTATCTTCTGGGCTTATCGACGGATTTGAAATATGGCCACAGTCGATTTGACCGGAGACCATGAATTTCAAGCGTATCTCTAATCGATGGACACGCACCTATTCCTGTGTGTTTACTATGTGCCGAGATATATTCAGAAGACTCTGGCAGAAACACACGAGGTTGTGTTTGGGTTGTTTGTAGATAACAGCTGATTAGTACGTTGGTGTCTGTAATGCTTCCGAGTGTATATGTCTATTTTCGTTCTCAGATGACATTTATGACACATCCAATTTGGAGATGCAATTTTAATCTACTACATTTTTCAACCCTACAAAGTGACATTTATTTTACAAGAAGATATTGACATGTGAGCTACCCTCTGAAAAAACTTGTGTTAAAACAGCACAAGAGGCTACTTCTTCGCAAGTATGTTGTAAAAATGGTAAAATTACAATATGGAGTTCTTTCATTACAAGATTGCTGGTGCAAGAAGACAACTGGCGATCGCGAGAGGAGACGATCATTATATCCATGCGCTATTGACAAAAAAAAACACCTGTAAACTATATTGTTCTGAAACATGTGTAACAAAATTATAAAATTTGTTTCAAAGTACTGCAAAACATATTTTTTAAGCTTTAATGTTTTGGATAAATAGCCGTATTATAGAGCAGATGCTTAACTACATTTCGAGAGAATACATGTGTGCTGAGTCTTCAACATAATTTATGTGACAATCATCCTTTATTATGTATCCGAATTATACAATTTTGGTCTTGAAAGTCAACATAAGTTTTTTCTGAGTTTAGGACCCAACACAACCCGAAAAAAAAAAAAACGTCACTTTGGTTTGGCTCACTGATTTAAGGTGTTTATGTCCATAAGGATGTATTTATATATATTGTGTTATTTTTTGTCTTGCATGATTAGTTTATAAGATGACAGGCACGATATGCACAGAATGATGTAAAGGACCTTGAATAAACACCTCAACCAACCAGTGCATAATTATTTGCATAATTATAAAACCGCATATTTGAGGAATTGTATTTGAATTCTAAAAACCCATAAATTATTAAAAAGTTATAGTTCAAAATTCCAATTAAGAGTAAAATAAAACTTTAATTAAAAAATAATGAAGCCATATCTATATTAAAAAGCTACGTTTTCAGTGTCAATTACTTCTATAATGGTAATGAAAGTAATATATGGTAATGAAAGTAATGCGATGGTGTCGGAAATCTAAAACGGAGATTTTGTTTTCTCTGCACGTTGTGGAGGTTTTCTGGAAAAAAAAAAGGGTTTTGAACATTGGTCCTTCTGTGTTGAGCTGTCTGTCTGTCTGGAACCACTCTATAGCTTACTTCAACATCTACAAAGAGCTTATAATAATCTAAGCCTCAAAACTGGTGGCGATACAGAAAATTTGCTTTTAGTTATGGGGATTTTTCCGAGTCTCCAAAAGACCTAAGATGCCAAAAGTAGGCCAGCCACACTAGAAAAAAATTGCAAGCTTTTTAAACTTGCTTATCCTTTATCCATCAGTTGTTAAAATAACGTTCAAAAGAAAGTGTGTATTACTTCTTCAACCTCCTTCCAAGAACCCCTTTACCCGATGCTTATCGAGGTATATAAAAGGAATGGGTTCCAACGGATAATGGCGTAGAATTTTGCGTCGTTTGATTTTGCAGATAATGGGACCTAAGTGCAAATGAGAAAGGTGAAATATATTGCCATGGTCCTTTGGCTGCGACAAGAGGCGAAATTTACAGTGCCTGGCCATTATTTATGAAACTTGACCTTAAGTCTTATTGGGAGACATAAATATTAAAAATGGCGTTACTTGAGTATTGGAGAACTACTCAAGGTAGCATTAAGATTCGCATCGGTATGAAAGCTTTTGGATAAAAGGAAGGGGATTTCAACAGAATTTGTCCAATTTTTTTCCAAAATATATTATTCTTTCTTTCAGCTTTTGTATTATTTTTGCTTTTGTTCATATGACGAAAAAAACATAGTGCATTTTTTTCTTAGAAATATAAACAGCAGGGAAAAATTATTATTCAGAGTGTTTACAAAACTATCTAAAATTAATTTTAAAACAATATTTCAACAGTTTACATTGTGATTAACGTTTAGGCATTTTAACGGGCAGGAAACAAGAAGGCATTGAAAATCAATAAATTAAAGTAAAGAAAGAAACTTAGGTTTCACTTGCTCAAACAACTGTAACCAAAATAAATCCTTTTTAAAATCTAAACAAAACACGCCATGCATTCCAAATAATTCCACAAAATATTTCAGCTTTTAATACAATGTATAAAACTAAATCGATCAAAACTAACTCAAATCAAAGCTATACTTCCTTCCCAAAGATAAACTTTACTTACATTGTGTCTGAATACTCGCGTGAACGGAATCACTTAGTGTCTAGGCTTGGCATGAATTACGATAACGGACTTCTGACGTCACAATGACGTGGATATCTTACTTTTCCTGGACTTCCAATCGCCACGTGACACGAGTCGTTTAACCGTCGAGCGAGATCCAGGGATTTAATGTTCCGTAAGATAGGGGATCTGCTGCACACGGAAAAGGCAGTGCCACTCATTAAATTTCGACTTCCGTCTTATCAATTTGTAGCTTTTCTCGCGCGAATTTGTTTGAAACAATGCTCCGTGTAGAATGTATGGATATAAGCGAGAGAAGGGACAGTAAAATATGGTTTTAAAACTGGAAGTAATGCCTTCTCGACAGTCGTTGAAAACTTTGGAAAAGATCTGAGAACATCTACACTAAACGTTAGATTAAAAATAAAGAATCCCAGTTATAGTTAATTACAGTTTTTTATGCATAAAGAATGAGTCTTCCCAAAATGGAAGAAGATCGTACCTTTCCCTTTTTGTCTGTCATAGAATTTTCTAGAAATAAACATTAACGCTTAAGTACGAGGCTCTGTATGTCGTGGCATGTGATTGAATTTGTGTCTGTTAATATTTTCTTTCGTGTACTTTACCAAAATTAAGGTACGACTTAAGGTGTCCATAGGTAAAGTTAACTGTCAAGTGATGATTTCAATATGAATTCACAAAGATCACATTAATAACTTGGTAGTGGTAAAAATTGAACAAGATGATTACGTCGTCTTTGTCTTTTAAGCCAAAAGTTTTATCAAATTAGAAAATCGTGTTTAGAATCTATTTCATTTGAGAGACTGTAAGACCCTTTACAGCATCAAAACCAAAATATAAAATAAATATCCTATTGATCAATCCTTATTCACTGGAAATGGAGCAAGTTACTTTTAAGAGTAAATTCTTTTTAATATAAGTATAGTTGTACGATCGATTGTTGTGAGGGGGCACTAGTGAGTCAATTCCGTGAAAATGGCCTTCTTATGCTTTTTAAATGAGCATTAAATTTGGCAGTTTGTTTTAATAATTTAAGCACTTCGTACGTCTTTTAGTATCGAAGCTCTGAGTTTCTGGGCGTATTACACTTGTCTTTACCTTTTATAGTTCCGGCTATAAAAGGTTAAGATGACGAACAGACAGAGATATAGCCTATATAATTCTAATTTTTACGTTATAATCGTAGTGTAGAAGCTTATAAATACGAAATAGAAATAAAAAAGCAGACATAAATAGTGTGGCAAAAATATTGTATTGCATCAACTATTTGTGGATCTTTTTCAAATTTCATGTCAGTGAATTCCCAATTATAATTACACAATAGTTTCCATTTCTAATATTAGTCTATTTCCAGCCAAGTATCAGTTTTTAATTTTTATTTGAGATTTTCCTATTTTTATAATACTCAAATCCAAGTTTTCTTTTCAAAGCAAATCTTTTTTCAATCCATTCTCAATTATTTTTTATTTTCCCATAATTATTACCATCCGTGCTTCCACTTCTGTGTTTCTATTCATCCGTGTTCCACTTCTGTGTTTCTATTCATCCGTGTTCCACTTCTGTGTTTCTATTCATCCGTGCTTCCACTTCTGTGTTTCTATTCATCCGTGTTCCACTTCTGTGTTTCTATTCATCCGTGTTCCACTTCTGTGTTTCTATTCATCCGTGTTCCACTTCTGTGTTTCTATTCATCCGTGTTCCACTTCTGTGTTTCTATTCATCCGTGCTTCCACTTCTGTGTTTCTATTCATCCGTGTTCCACTTCTAGTCGATTTCTAGTCCAGTCAGCTTCCTATCTCTGATCTTTTTTTAATCAATGTTTATATTTTCAAGGACAGTCCATTACAGTCCAATTGTTGTCCGTTTTAACAGGTCTTTTATTCAGTCGTTATTCTGGCTGCCGTCCAATTGCTGTTTTTGGACTAGAGTTTAGTTTTAAGAAGACTAACTAAAACTAAAAAACTCCTCGGTGCAACAGCCCATTAGTGGGTCAAGGCCTGCCGGGCCCATTTCAGCTTTCGTGACCAAGGGCTCTGGTATGCTAGGCATATGTCCCGTAAGGTGGTCAGCCTCACGCGTAACACCCAGTGTTTAGTTCCCAAGCATGCTTGGTACCCTTTATCGACCCACTCAAGGATGAAAGGATGGGTCAGCCTCACCCAATCCGGATTCGATCCCCGGACCTGTGGCATGGCAATGCGAAGTACTACCACTAAGCCACTGGGCCTCTAAGAAGACTAACTAGTACTCTGAGAATGATAACTAGATTATTGTCTCGACCTGTATCCCTCTCCTTCGCTTCAAATATAGGGGACACACTCAAAACTCTCTTTTCCGAAAGGCTGCAAAAAAAGAATAATCTGTAAATAATATTTATAAATATTTGGTACAATGTAATAGCCTATTTATTCCTTGACGACTTTTAACGAGCTTTAAAATTTGACTTAGTGTTGCCAGGACCTGCCAACTATCCGGGTTTAACCCAGTAATACCGAATTTTTATCTACTTTTTGAATGTCCATGCCATACGCTGTCGGGTTTTCGAATGGGGAAGCTTAAAACCTTCTCTTGGAGCTGAGAATCCTGAAAACTCCTTATTATCGAGTTAAACGCTGATAGTTTGCAAGTTGGTTGAATTAATGTCGAACTAGAGCCACAGTTGGCAGGTCTGGGTTGCTATACCTATTGAGTTGTATGAACTAAGAATATTTACTACTTTTTGCCATTTTCAATACTTGGCAACGTAACGCAAATCGCCAAATCGAGTTATACCCATTATGTTCTAAATATTTAAATATAAATAGCAGTACAATTAATATGTATTAATAAAATCATATATCACTTAAATACATATTACATAGCATTGAAAATAGTATTACTATATTACCGGTTATAAAACATACAAATGAATTCCCCAAAATACAATAATGAAATCTAAAGAAAATTATAAAATCAACAAAATAAGGTATGTAATTCATACTTTTTAGAATAGGTGTTACTAGCATGCAAATTATTAGCAATTAAAAAACTTGCTTGCAAATCCAGAGGGTTTGCTTTTTTCCAATTCATAATTTTTTTTATTTTCATCTGAAATCAATTTTCCTGCTTGACCACACATATAAGTTAGCTATATACTATTTCTTGTCTGATCGATCGTCGAACCAAAGGTTTTAGAGTATAGAGTATTAACAGAGCACCTTCAAAGTTAAAAGATCCTTACGTTATGAGCTTATTCCTTTTCCTGGTATTTTTGCATTATTTAGTAAAAACATTGTTTCATTTTGAACAATGTTTGGTGCTAAATTAAAACCCATACTATTGTTGAATTTTAGCAATTTTTAGCCTACTTTTCTTTTTTTAATTCGAAAGAATTAAAAATTTAAAAAAATGAAAAAGTAGGTATTGACATGCGGTCGATGTCCGCCTGTCTGTCTGTCCGTACCCCCTTCCAAAATCAGTTCTATCCATCGGATCTTTTTTTGTTAGAAAGCTATGACCTCAGATACCCAACTTTCATACTTTTTGTCCGTCTGTCTGTACGTCCGGACGGACATAAATCTACTATCTGTCGGCGAATTCCCCATTGAATTAGCATTGAAATTCAATTTTGAGTCATTTAAATCACTGTAGGTATTGAAATGCGGTTGATGTCCATCTGTCTGTCTGTTCGTATGTCTGTCTGTCTTTCCGTCTGTCTGTCTGTCCGTATCCCTCTTCCAAAAACGGTTCTATCCATCGGATCTTAAAAATTCTTTTTTTGTTAGAAAGCTATGACCTCAGATACCCAACTTTCATACTTTTTGTCCGTCTGTCTGTACGTCCGGACGGACATACTTCTACTATCTTTCAGCGAATTTCCCATTGAATTAGCATTGAAATTCAATTTTGAGTCATTTAAATCACTGTTGCCAAATCAACAATGGCATGAGAAACTTTATTTAAACATATTTGAAGCAAAATAATATTTTCATGAATCAGTTTGGAATGACGTCATAAAATGTAGCACAATTTGATTCTTTGATTATTCATTAATTACCTACCAAGAAAGCGGCAAGGCATACTTTTGCATGCAATTATGCTTAGTTTTAATTTACATTTCTTATTTTTTAATGCAGTTCGGAGTAGTTTCATTACTTTTGTTATTAATAAATATTTAATTATTCTTCGAACTACAAATAAATCACGAGCAGATGATAAATAATATTTAATTAATTTACGAAAGAATATTAAGGAAAATAGTTGATTTTGGCTTTTAGAAGTTTAAATTATAGCTGGGTGCTGTGTTTCGATTTTTTTTTTCTAATGTGTATAAATCTAGTGTAGAAACGGCTGTTGATGATATTTACTTTCGGAACCTAGTTTTTTTTCCCGATTAAAACTTCAGTAAGTATTTAAGTAACAGGAAAGTAGGCTATTTTAGTTCTTTATGAACTTCTTGTTTTATTTCTTCTATATCTGTTTTTCATTGTTGTAAATATATTTTAGATGGACATTATTCCAAAGAATCATTTTGTAGTTCGGTTTTCACATACTTTTTTCTTATACTAATTTAAATTATTATATTTTGTGAGATAATCTAAATTATGTGTAAATAATAAACATTCTAAACGGCTTACATATCTACATATAAGATAATAGTAACAGTACTGTTAGTAAGAAGTAGTTATAAATTTAAATTTTAATTAAGAAAATGACCTAAAAATTCACCCTCTCAAATTTCATCAATTGCAAGCAAATGTGTACCATTTCATATTAGAGTCAATATATCATACAGTCACATTTACACGGAAATTTCCAATATTCTCAAAACCCAACAAATAAGCTCTTGAAGTTTTTTAATCATGATTAAAATTACAAAAGTTCTGTTTCTTCATTTGATCATTTGCTTATTTTTAAAATTTTCCGCACATGCATGAAACAAACAAAAGTTTGTTTAATAGTTTTATTGGTGATATTTAATATTTAGTTGTCCAACTAGAGTGTGCGTGCATCTACTACAAACAGTGCAGTGTTTCAATCGTAAGAGATTAAATTATAACATCACAACTATATTTTTTAATTTTTTTTCAATAGTTTGGTAAATACTAACTTTTGAAATATGTGAGCTAAAAAAGATGATACTTTTTCTAAATCTTTTTGTTTATACGTTTCAATACATTTTCGTTCAAACTCTTCATTTAAACAAATTTTCTGAATTACAAACACAAGCACGCTATTCTATATACTAGTTAAATATACATTTTAAATAAATCCCACTAACATCATCATAACCACTCAAACTAAAGAATTACATATTTACATATTTCATCAACAGCTCATCCTTACAAATTCCTACAAACGCATAAGCCGCTCTGTCCATTTCAAAGGGATATCACATTACACAATCACAGTTATTGCTCGTGCACAACCACGAGATTGTGTGTGTCACTCGAGGGAGATGAAACGGCCATCACGCGCAGTCCGTTAAGTTAATAACATATTTATGCCGCTTTTGGCCGCACGACATTCGGGTAAGCGTGTTGGCAACTCATCTGGGTTGTTGTTTGGAAGACATGGTTGGTGCATGAAAGGGGTTGAAATAAGATAAAAATGCGACATGGTCAAAATTAATGGGTCAAAATATAAATTTAACTTTTATATAAAATAGCGTGCTTGTGTCTGCAATTAGAAAATTTGTTTATATGATGAGTTTTGAAAAGTGAAGATATAATAGATTTCTAAATACGCCCAAAGAAACCAGGTGCATCCTGGTGAATGAAGTAAAAGAAAGTTGCTGCCAGGTCAAAACCAATGCACAAACTTGTTTGCCAAATGAAACATTAATCGCCTCCGTTGATACAACCCACACTCACGCGGAAGTGCTTCGTTCCCAAGCATGCTTGGTCGTCAAGAGTATGATCTAGAAATAGAATGAATGCAATAAGTATAATTGAAAACAGCGTACTTAATTTTGGTATACAGGGGCTGCACAAAATAACGTTGCAAACTTTGAAATTTTTTTTTTAATTACATTTCTCATGAATTACAAATTTGTAGACAATTTAGTTATTTTAGTGAGTCACTTTTCAGTATTAAAGAGTTCCTTCTCCCAGAAGAGGAAAATAGAAGGGATCGTTAGTAAAGTTAAGAAACGTGCATTTACATTATATAGAGAGACAGCTCACATTATTTATTAAAATATTCTGTATAATATTAGTACCCCTACAGAATTTCAGCTTATTTTTAGATAAATATTAATTTTAAAAATACTAATATCTTCAATTGTGCTCCAAAACATTTTCTATCTTTAGATCCATTCTAAGTACCGTATAAATTACATTAGCAGCTATACTTTTGCGCAAAAATATGTACCCTAACACGTGTGTTTAAAAAAGTCATAACCATTTTACATACTTCTTAATAGTTTGCGAGCAATGTAAAAAAAATTGAATTGCAAACTGTGTACATGTTTAATGTTTATCCACAACCCTTGTACTTTGTTTAGCTCTTATCTAAGAAAAATTAAGTAATTAAATTAATTTGTGAAACACTTTTGGCACAAAATAATGATCATATAATAAATTTATTTAATTCTTCAGAGTGAACCATATTTGACATTATCTTTAAATGCGTAGAAAATTTGTGAATCAATTTTGGAAATACGTTCAGCATAGTTAATTTGATAGCTATTATTTAAAAGGTTATTATCTTCTAAAAAGTTATTATTTATCTTCTGCCATTATAAAACATCATTTAAAAAAAGGTAGTAATATTCCATTTAATTTTGTAAAAAAAATATTCAATTTTCCAAAATAATTCATTTGCGTTGATAAATTCAATTTATAAACTATTGAGAAGTTATTTGAAATTATATTTGACTATACTCTCACAAATACTTCAACTCATATCTCCAATTCAAATATAATTCTACAATAAAACCCTTTTGTCATTCCCCATTCCAAATCCTTCGAGAACACGTCCCCCTTTATTTGATTAGTGGTAACATCGAAAATCGTGTTGCCATTACCTTTTCCCAAATTAATTTCCCGCGCATCGTCGTTGCCAAGCCGCCAAAGAGAAAATGTATTTAAATTATTATCCAAACAACAACAGGGAAAACGTTTTAACGCATTTCTAGAATTCGATCTTTATCTGCCTTTCCCGTTGACGAAATAAAACTTTAAGTTATTTTTCTTTGAAAAAAAGGACTTCTCGCTATGTAAGTTTAATTGAATCCTTCTAATTTGATTACTCTGTATCGAATGGCAAATTACATTAAAATTCTCCGAGGATTCTAGGAAAGGCCTAAGGCGACGTGCATAATCAATTATGCGCAGTAATTAAATTACAAATATTGTGTTATCAACAATACTAATCATTCAGAATGAATATTAGTTTATAAATTGGCTTGTTCCAGGTGACATAACTCCTTCCAGCTTTCATTCTTGCTTTTCCTTGATCGATGCTTTAATTGGTGCTCTGTTGCCACTAAACACCTGAAATATGCCCATTGTCTAATGCGTATGTTTAAGAAATTCAGGTATAAAACTAAATTTTTCAATTAAAAAATTCATTATATATTATTGGGTTTTTGACTTGTAAATGTTTTCATTAAAAAAATGCAGAACAAAATGTAAATTTACATTTAACTTAAGCTATTATAAATGTAAATTTATGTCATTCTGATAATTAAGTATCCATTATTTCAATGGGGTTGTTTCACGGAGGATCTGGCAATAGCTCTGTGGTTTTGTTTTCATGTCTTTAAACAGTGTTGCTAGCAGTTTTAGGAGAAAAACACTACGAAAAAATACCATTTAATTCTAAAATTACAAAAACATACCATAAAAATACTAGCAAAGCGTTTCACGTTTTTTTAAAGTCACTAAAAAGATTCCAAAATGCACCTAGTATTTTTAGTGACTTTAAAAAAAACGTGAAACGCTTTGCTAGTATTTTTATGGTATGTTTTTGTAATTTTAGAGTTAAATGGTATTGTTTCGTAGTGTTTTTCTCCTAAAACTGCTGGCAACACTGTTGAAAGACATGAAAACAAAACCGCAGAGCTATTGCCAGATCCTCCGTGAAACAACCTCATTCAAAACGTTTCTGATTCTTCTTTTTATCTTCTCTTTAAAAAAGATTTCTTAAAAAAATCCTTTATCTGCTTCAACTTAATATTTATTTCATTTTTAATTTATTCCAATTGTTTAATTAACAAAAATCATCCGTTATTAAAATTAAGGGTATGGTTTTTAATATTTTAATAGATTTTAAATATAATCTTACAAGTAAAATCCAAAATATATTTTACAATTCGTCTGAAAAAAAACTTTTGAAAACACAACAAACAAAAGCTTAGATTATCTAATTGTTTAATTTTAGGTGACATAGTTCCTTTCAGCTTCCATTCTTACTCTTCTATCGATCGGTGCTCTGTTCCCATGAAACATTGATTCAGGCTCGATGAATAATTTATTTTTATTCGGCATTTCTGTTGCCCCTCAACATGACCATAGCACGTCGTTGTAAAGGCGAAGGAAGGTTTAGCCATAGCCGCTGGTAAAACACAAAGAAAAAACATTATTTACAAGTTAATATTAGCAATTATGGTTTACTCTTATACAACCCCTGGCAAAAAGTATCCGATCACACCGAAACCATCGACCACTATAAGTTAACATAAAACATTATTTTCCACAAATTTGAGATATTTTTCAAATTAAAGTATTTTATTACAACAGTTAGCTTATTTTGTGTTATAATAAATGATAGTATAATAAATTGCAGTTAACTTTAACGATGCAAAAATTAAATTAAATAAAGTCATTAAAGAAAAAAGTTTCCGATCATCACTTTATGGGGAAAAAAGTATTTGATAAAGTCACTTTAATGTTTTGTGGGTCCTTCTTTTGCCTTGATTACTGCATTTAAGCGCCAAGGCCTGGATGCGACCAACTCGTGACATAAATTTGATAAAATTTCAGCTCAGCTTCCTCTGATGGCTAGGAGTAGTTCTTCCATTTTTGTTGATCTTCTCTTATCAATGTTTCTTTTCAAAACATTCCAAACATTTTCGATTGTATTAATAACCAGATTATTTGCAGGCCAATCAATAGTTTTATTGGAGAATTTCCATTTTGATTTAAGATTTTCTTGACCTGTTTACTTCGATGACATGATGCGTTATCATCTTGTAAAATGAAATTGGATCAGTCACCAAACCTTTCCTCAATGGTAGGAATCAAAAAATGTTCTAAAATGTCAATATACACTTCAGAAAATTAATTATTCGCAACACTATACACATTTTAGCGACTCCTTCGGAAGTCATGCAACTGCACACCATAAATGAACGCTGATATTTAGTTTTAGTTTTGAGACAATCTTTTTTTAAACTTTTCATCAGCTCTCCTCCGCCCAAAGATTCCAACGCCATATCCAGTTCCTAGGCAGATACGAAATTCGTCACTAAAAATAACCTTCCAATCATCAGAAGACCAGCTTTTATGTTTCTTGCACCATTGCAGGCGACTTTTCTTATGTTTTTTAGTCATATATGGTTTCGCTTTGCCTTTTCAAAAGCGAAATTCTTTATCGTTTAAACGATTTCACATCTGTACGTGCACATACCTTTACAAGATATCTTGACCTACTCGGCATTAAGTTGTTTTGACGTGCAACTTCTCATAGATTTGGCAAGATCAGCCAATTTTCTGTCTTTTGCTTACTTGATGTTGCACATGGACGACCGTTTCGATGAGATTTTTGACATCATTAGTAGAGCGATATTTTTTCCAAATTTCACCAACAGTACTTTGGGCACAGACAAAAGTCTGAACAACTTTTCTTTGAGATATTCCGCTTTTTAAGCGTTTATCAATTAAAAGTTTTAGGTCCTTAGACAATTCTTTCTTTCTTTCGAGCGATACTTCCTCTGATGCGAAACTAGTTTTAACTGTCAAACTACGATTCAACCTTTTATACTGTTTACTTAGATCTTGTACGCATGCTCCGAGCAAAAAAATTTGCATATATCACTTAAAAACGTTGCGTTTGCTTGTGATCGAATATTTCCCCACAAAGGGATGATCGGAAACTTTTTTCCTTCACGATTCAATGTATTTTCTCTTAATAATTGTTAATTATAATTATATTTTCTGTTTTTATTTAATATTATTTGACTAATTTAGTCATATTTTACAAAAACCCTCAAAGGTTTGAAAAAATTATTAAGATTGTAAAAAAATGACAACTTATGTGACCGTATCGTAAGGCACTGCTTTCGGTGATCGGATACTTGTTGCTAGGGGTTGTAGAAAATTACAAAAAGCATTAAATTTTTTTAAACTAATACCGCAAGTTATTTAGCTATTGCATCAATAAAGTAAGCTTTAAAAACTTATAAATCAAGCACTAGAATAAAACATTTAAATAAGTTAATGACAGATAACAACCCATTCATCCCTACAAAAGAACTCTAAACTAAAATTCGAACTAAAATAAAATACAAAATTACACTTCCTTCAGCTATATTTCATAAAAATAAAACTATCAGGTTTTCAAAAAATATTTCTCAAAAAGTACCCTTCACCGAACAAAACACATCTTCATACTTGATAAAAACTCCAAATCCTTCCTTCTTATTCCTGCATTCGAATTTCCGATCAAATAAAACCTTTTTCTATTTCCTTCCCATCATTTGCCTCAGACGATTTTGGGACAAATCGTTCTTTTTTATTCTTTTTCAAAACGGAAAAAAAATCAGATAACTTCCACACACGCAAACGTTATTATAATAAAGTTCCTTTAATTATTGATTCGATGGCCGGAAGGGAAAACGATATATTATTTTTAGAAAAAAAATATCGATATAACTTTAACTTCTGATGACGTTGGCAATAAACGTGTGCTATCTGCTCGGCCTTCCGGGAACAAAATAAACAAGTGTACAATAGAAGAAGAAACACGCTAACAATTTCTCTTGTTTGATCCTGATCGAACTTTCCTATGGGATATTTGGATAAAAAGGAAGCACAAAAAAAAGAATGCTATCTTCGGGCATCGGATTTTGTCCTAAAATTCAAAGCATAATAAGAGAGAATGAATCAATATTTTATGAAGGTGGGTCATATAAAAAATAAATTGAATGTGTAAGCACTTTTTTTCCTAAAAGAGTTTGTTCTGAAAACTTCAACAAAATATATATATATAACTAAGTTGAAGTTATTTTTCATAAACGATATTTTGTTCCAGAATCTGTAATTGTATTTGAAATAAATATCGCATTGGGCAGCAGAATTTTTTTTTCTTTTCTGATATAAAGATATACCAATTAAAGTAATCTGCAATAAAAATTTCAAATTTAATAACTATTTCTACCGCAGTAAATATGAAAGAAGTTCATTTTTCATAATTACAAATAATACGGTTGCTGGTAGATGTAAATATGTATTCAAATATTTGGTTTAAAATTAAGTATGTCCACGTTAATTGACAAATGATATCTTTGACTAAATTAAACTAAAATATTCCAATAAATATTTTTCATGCTTAAATGTGCCTCGAATCATATTTTCATGATCTGTCATATTCCCATTAAATTTTTTAAAAAAAAAAGCTTCACTTTCTTGTACCGTACTAACCATCTTCTGGTAAGAATTGATAAAATATACTTGCAGCAATTTCTTGATTACTTTACACAAATTTGAGTGTAAAATCGTTAATTCAAATTTATGTATTTTATCATGTTTTACAGTAAAATAAGTTCCATTCCCTTTTATAATAAAATGTTTTCGTTCTTGAAAGCAACTAACAATGTATGAGGTGTAAGGTAAACTTTTCTTTTACTTCTACTAACATTTATATAAATGGAAAAGAGTTACAGAATTAACCTAATAAGTTATACAATATCCCATTTCTTCACGAAATTATTTCATTCTCTTATAACATAAATACAACTTCACTTTCTTACATTGATGAAACAATAAAACATAATTCTATACTTCCTAAACAGTATCCTACAGATGCCATCCGAAAAGTAATAAATAAATTAACGATCTTTTATTTTTGTAAGAGACTTCTATTATAGCTTGGTTGGTAATTAAAACCGGATCGTATCGTTTCTGGCTGAAGAGCTGAGTCTCTTTGCCCATTGTGCGACCATATTTGTATATCAGTTGCAGCCATGAGGGAAATCAATTGCGTTCTGGAGTTCAAAAGTTATTCCCTACTCGATTTCAAGGAAAATGCTGAGTCTGAGGAAGTAGGACTCCATATTTGGTCATATGATTAAAAAGATTTAACTAATGATCTATAATGTAACTTTTATCAACTGCTCAATACTTACAAATGCGGTCAATGTCAGATACCCTGTAACAAATTATTTGGCTTTTTTATCTTTTTTTTGTACTCTGTGCTGTTTGACTAATTTTAATGATTATCTAGCACTAATACGCCTAAAAAACTAAGCTCCTCGGCTCAACAGTCCATTAGTGGACCAAGGCCTGCCGTGCCCATTACTAATACGCCTAATAATTACTTAATATGCTTTTATTTCTTTCATTTCAGTTTTTCTCACTTTGATAAATACAAAATTGAAGACTTCCTTTACTATAGGTGGCATTCCAAAGTATTCTACAAATGTAAGTGTAGAAAATAATTTTAAACATTTTTATTCATTTTAATGGTAGTAATGATTGATAAAGAGTAAGCCATTTCTCTGCATCAAGAATAACGGCCTTAAAAATGCATTATTTTACAGGTCTTAACCCAAAATACTCGACCCAATACCTTTTTCTTATAACTAAAGATAAACTTGTAGACAATCTGAATTGTTTTTAAGAAACCCAGAAGCCACCAACTACCTACTAACTTCTACTATCAGATTCTATCCATACAATTACTCCATTTCCTCATGTATGAAGAATAAAGTTTGTTGCATAATTTAAAATCGTACTCCCAATGCATGAGCAGTGTGGGGGTCAAAAATCTTTATATATTACGATACTTGACCCAAATTCTTACTTTTCTTACTTTTTTCAACTTTACAGGTAATACTTTGGAATAATAATAACAAATATTGTGTAAAATGTATTAAGCATAAATTTACTATATTTACACACCCATAAATAATGTTTAAAAAAATAAAAAGCCGGTTCCACCTACTACTTTAAAACAAACTAAAAAATATTATTAAAACTTACAATGTAAAATCGTTTAAGGCAAAGTGATAAGTTTTGAATGTATGCAAAGTGTAACACATTAATATATAACAATGGAAGAAACTTATTATTTTGATTCGGAAATTGAACTTAATTTTGTACTTAATATGCTACCTTTATAAGTGAAATGTAAATTTAAAAATTACTTGTTTTAAAAGGTCTCAAGCTCCATTTTTTATCAATTCTTTAACAAAAAACTGTTTTGTTATGCAAGATTGCATTGAGCTTAAGAAAAAGATATGTAGCTTTCTCCAGTTCTAACTCTCTTTGTATTCAGAACAATAAAAAAATATTCTTTGGATTGGGGAAATTAACATAACTTTATACATTTTAAGTTACTATCACACAAATATTTTTAGCTTTGTGCATAAGAAAAACTATCAATCAACAAATACAAATGAAGTTTCAAATAAATCAGCTGTATAGTGATCGTAATATCCAATAAATACTAAATTCTGGCATATTTTATGTGTGACAGTTTTAAGAAAAAAAATTGAGATTGTTGCGCCAATGAACAATTGGTTCTCATTTTTAAATAAAACAACTTTACAGTGTTTTTTTTTTCAGAAAACCTTTCGTTAAGTTCATGTTTTACCATTTGCCGGTTTTAACGGGTCTAAATGCAAACGAAATGCAATTTAAAGCTCATTTTCCAGTTCTCACCTTTTGTCACATAGCACGTTCTTCTACTAACCTCTTCATTTGTGACCAAACATGGCTGAGTCGTATACCATACATTTCAGTTCAACCTTCCCCACGATTCCTCCACCACCATCCCATCTGACTTGTGCCCCGAACCGGCTTCACAATAGGGGGTTGCATGATATATCTCGAGAAGAGTCAACTTAATATGCAAATGTTCAACCGCCACTAAGTTTTCGGAAATTTAGTCCGCTGCGAATGGCAGCACCGATTCACGGGACGAGATTAATTAGCTACGAACACACCCCTATCGCGCTGGGGTCGAGAATATTCAGGGCAGAATGCAAAGCACGCGCTAAGGACGGTCGATCCATCTAGTTTTTCTTCTTAGCTCTATTTTTATAAATGTGGCGGCATTAGATATTCTGTAAAAAAATGTATATCTTATGTTAAATTATAAAGTTAATGTGTTGAAGGGCGTAAAAATTTTCGATGAGTTTCTTAAGTAAAGAGGGTTGGGTTATTAATCTTAGCCTTTTATTTACGAAGACTAACAATAAGCGACAGGAAAATAAGCCGTGAAATATAAGAGAAAATGTGACTATAATGTCAATTCTTTTATTTTTAAAAGCATTTTTATGCGGTTGATTTCAAAATTAAAAATGAAAATTCATTTATTATCTGATATTGTTTAGTTTTCTAAGCCAACTTTCTCGAAAAATAATAGTTCAAAAATTCTTATTCACGTTTTAATAAACACCATATAATGTATAAATTTTCAAAATTAAGTTTAGGTTATTGTTAAGCCGTCGCCATACAAAATTTCCTTTCTTTAGAAATCCGTTTTTGAAAAATAGTATTGCATTATTAGATTATTTAAAATATAAATCTGAGGAAGACTTTGGCTTGATATTGAATTATGGTAATTTACGTTTTTGAATATTATGCATGGTTCAGACATTCGTTTTCTTTCTGAAATTACGTAAAGCTATAAATCGGTAAAAAACCTTTCTTAAATAGATAAATAAATTTATTTAATTTAAAGGTTTAAAGCACAGCATTTCTTCAAAATATAATAAGAAATGTGTAAATATTTTGGATAAAATGAAAGTGTATATATGTATATTTTAATCAAATGCCTTTTTCAAAACACGTTTCAAAGTTACTTTATATTAAATATGTGGGTATTGTCTTTTAGTCATATAGTCATATTTTTCTGCTAATTAAAAATCAGTAATCTTATTGAAGAAATATCAACACACAAGTTAATTGATACCAGTGGTTTTACTTGCGTAAGCATTTGCAAATTAGTTGATGAAATATTGTAGAACACTTATTAACTACGAACAAATATATTGTTTTTGCCAGTCGCTGCCTTTAATTTGAAGATTAAAACAACAACAAGAATGATAAACGCAACTTTAAACACAAGGCCGCCATTTTTATTAAAAATTCCAGGATGATATTCCAAACATAGACAATAATAATTCACACAGCTTACAGAAAGACAAGGCGCTCTCGTGCGGAGCAAGGAATTTAACAAAGTAGGAGCGAGTGCGTTGATTAAATATGAAGAATTATATTAGAAACCTTACACCTCCCCCACTAGAGTTATATTAAATCAAAATTTAAAAGAACTAAACCTAATGCAATAACACCACCAAATATATGGGCTACGGTTGTGGTTACGAAAGAGAGAACTAAACTACTACACAAGTTGAAACAGCAGAAAATGACCGCCTTAAAAGTTATTACATAGGTTGTACTGTCCCCAGTTCAAAGTCTCGATAAGGCATCCGCGTTAATCAATTTCTGGCCTTTGACATAATTTATTTTGAGGTTAAACCGTTGTAGAGCCAATGCCAAACACTGCAGCCGAGGGCTCTGAGGAATAGAGTCCGAAAGAAATACAAGTGGGTTGTGGTCTGCCATTAAAATTATTTCTGCTCCAAATAATATTGTCTCAAACCGCTTGAGAGCCCATATGATGGCAAAGGCCTCACGTTCAATAGTGGACCACTTCTTTTGACTTTCACTCAGTTTCTGACTAGCAAACGCTATTGGATGGATGTTTCCTTCCACATCAGACTGGCTCACGCAGCTTCCCACGGCATATTGGGAAGCATCAGTGTATAAGTAGAAAGGCTTGCATACTTCCGGCACCCTCAGTTGGGATATTGCACCTAGCAACTCCTTTAGCTGCCGAAAAGCAGTATCCGCTTCTTTGTTCCATGGAAGCTCATTGGGAACCCTCTTTTTTGTAAGTTCGGTTAACGGCAATGCAGTGGTCGCAAAGTTGGGTATATATTGCCTGTAGTAGTTGCAAAGCCCTAACGCACTCCGTAACTGTTTCTTGGTCTTGGGTGTTTGTAGACTGCTTACCCCTTGGATTCTCTCGGGATCCGGTCCATGCTTACCAGACCCCACTAAATGCCCTAAATATTTCACTTGAGCCTTTGCAAAGCTACACTTCTTTAAGTTAACTGAAAAGTGCAAGTCATTTAGCCTGTTAAAAATGAGCTTCAGATGTACAATATGTTCCTTCCAGCTATCCGAAAATATCGCCAGGTCATCTATGTAAGCACACGAAAAGTCGGAGTAATCTCGTATGGCCTCCGTTATCGCCCGCTGGTAAGTGGCAGCTGCATTTCTGAGTCCAAATGACATTACTTTCAAACGGTATTGGCCTCTGTGCGTTCTAAAAGCTGTAAGCTCCTTGCTGTTCTCATCCATGGGTATCGCCCAGTAGCCTTTTAACATATCCAACAGAGTTATGAACTTTTTCTTGCCCACCAGAAACGTTAACTCCTCTATATTATGCATTGGATAAGCGTCTGGAATCGACACGCTGTTCAAGCTTCGAAAGTCAATACATAATCTTAAAGAACCATCCTTTTTGTTAACGCATACTATAGGGTTTGCAATCTCACTTTGGGTAGCTTCAATGAGATCCAACTTTAATAACTCCTCGATTTGCTCATCAACTTTCTTTTTCAATGCCTCTGGAACTCGGTAAGACTTGGGTTTAATAGCTTCTTTAAAACCTTTAATTTGAATGGTGTGCTTCCCTACTTTAGCTGTTCGAATTTTCCCAGAAAATAGATCCTCATTTTCCAGGATTAGTTTAATCAGTGCACTTCGTTGCTCTTCTGTCAAATGGTTCAATTCTACTTCCTTCAGAAAACTGTTATTGCTAGCTTTCTTAAATATGGGTGTTTAATATAGCTCTCCAAAGTCTTCATCATCGTCAAACACGATTCCCACGGTCTGGGCTCTAACTATGTATTCCCTGGGCTTATTTGCATGTAGAAGCCTCAAGTTGTTCTCTGGCATCCTTACATAGTATGAATCCGGATACTTCCGCTTCACAATTTCCACGGGCCCAATCCATCTAGCGTATGACTTGTTGGTAGAGTCCGGAACCAAAGCCCCCACAAGATCTCCCTCTTTAAATTCTTTATACCGTTTTCGGAGATTGTAATGATTCACATGGCCCTCTTTCTGCTGCTTCGTAATCAGTTCTGCTCGTTGTGTTGCTGCTTCAAGTCTGGCTTTTAGCTCTTGAAGGTATGTGGTACTAGACTTGCTGAGGCTATAAGGTAAATCCATTTTTCCTGCCCATGAAGAATTAAGAATGGCAAGAGAACCTTTTAGTTCCCTACCGTACATCATCATGAACGGAGGTACTCCAGTAGTAGAATTAGGAACCTCTCTGTATGCCCATAATAGAAAGGGAATGTGACGATCCCAATCTCGCTTATGTTCTCGAATCACGTGATGTAGCATTTTCTTAAAGGTTTGATTCCACCTCTCAACTACCCCGTTACTTTCAGGATGTCCTGGGGAACAAAACCGCGGACAGGCTCCCATCTTCTTCGTGAATTCTTTAGTCAAATTTGAAGTAAAGTTTGTGGCGTTATCTAGGATCATTGCTTCAGGCACACCAGTTCTGCAAAATATCTCTAAAAGAGCTGAACAGGTAGTCTTGGCCGTCAGGGAGGTCAATGGCACTGCCTCTGGCCACCTCGAATGTTGATCTATAAGACAGAGTACATATTTATGCCCTCTAGATGATGCTGGTTCAATCGGCCCAATCAAATCAACATTTACCACTTGAAATGGTAACTCAGGACGAGATACTGCACTTATAAGTATTTTATCAGTAGAGCGGGACACTCTTCGCATCTGGCAACCATGACAAGAGCTACAATGTTCCTTTATCTCCTTACTCATATTTGGCCAATGAAATGAAAACTTAATTCTTTCTGCTGTTTTCTTTGCTCCTAAATGGGCGCCAAAGACCGATTCATGCGCTATTTCCAAAACCTCTCTCCGTCTAGTTAGAGGTAACACCAGCTGCTGTACTTGCTGCCCCATAATCTTTTCGTCATGGTACAATAAACCACCCATTATAAAGAATCCACCTTTACCTTGTCTTGCTGATTCCCATCCCTTAGTCAATGTTACACACTCTCGTTGCTCTTCTCTAAAGTTCTCGGCTTCACTTTTGATGTCTTTCCCATTTCCATTTCGTCCATCCTTTCCCTCAACACCTGGCTGTTCTTCTTGGGGATCTACATTATTTGCTGCTTCGACAATGGTAGCTTCCTTATTCAATAGATTACTCCCTGACTGTTCTTCTTGGAGGTCTACATTATTTGCTGTTCCGTCAATAGTAGCTTCCTTATTCAATTCCGCCATAAAAACCGGGCATCCTGTGGTATAACTTTTTGCCTGATTTGTTAACGCTTTATAGGTTTCCATATCTAGCAAAACGTCAGTATTCAAATCTTTACACGTCGCCACCAAGACTGTCATAGTAGGAGTGATCAGTCCTTCATTTTCTTCTACTAAACTAATTTGATTTCTGCTAGATTTGCTTCTTGCTCTCCAAATGCAGGTTTCAACCGGATTCTTCCCTTAACCACATCGTTTTGTTCTTGCAACAGGTCCTCTCTAAAAACTGTAATTTCTGTCCCTGAATCCAAAATTGCATTCAATATGTTTTTTCCATACTTAATCTTCACTATATTCATTTGCGCCATCCTTATTTTGTTGTTTGTTTGCTTTGGTTTTATTGCCAATACTTCCCCACTGACTCTTGCAGTGATAACATCTGCATTGGCTTGTGTATCTCCACCTGTATCGCTTCTTTGACCCCTATTCTGTGGCTCCCTGTCACTGTAGCCTGACCTATGAAAACAATTGCGGGCCAGATGAGACGTTTGTCCGCATATGAAACATGCTTGTGGTCTTGATCCCCTAAAATCTCCACTTCTATAAGACCCTCGACGAAGCGGCGGTGGGCTGTATCTTCCATTGTTACTATCTGAATTCGCTTTAGTGCGATATCTGTTTGCGGTATACTGATTTTCTCCTTCCCTCAATGATTTTCCCCTGGACTCGAAGTAGATGTCACACTCTTTCCCTAATCTAGAAGGTTTAAACCAATTATCTCCTTGTTGAATTCTTATAAACATAGCAGTTTCTGGGTCTAAAGTTTTAAAAAGTTGATCCGAAACGATTAAGTCTTTTACGGTCTGAAAATCTTGCGCCTTTCTTCTTTCACAGTAGTACAGCCACAGAGCATTTAACCTCGATGCGAATAGCAAGAAAGTTTCATTCACATATCTCCTAGCCTCTGTAAAATTCTGTAAACACGCTTGTGGGGATGGTTCATATTCTCGTAATACCATCTCCTTAACGGTATTATACTCTTTAATACCATCTCCCTTGAGAAAAGTAAGTACACTCAACGCCTTATCGCCTAATAAGTTAATTAAAATTTCTGAGTGATATTCCGCTGGCACCATTTTAGTTTCAAACGCGCGTTCCAAAGATTGAAAAAATAACACCCAGTTTTCTGATTTTGTCGGAACCGGCATCGTGAGTATACGAATACTTTTAACAAAACCTTCAATCGAGACTTTATCCCCTTCATTGGTTATTTTAATAGAATCATCACTCACCCCACTTTTGTCGCCAATTCCCAGTCCTTGATTCAACCGCGCCAACTGCAGTTCATGTTCTCTCTGTTTTTCTCTTTCAATTATTTCCTTTTCTTTTTCAGCCTCTATTCTTTCCCTTTCCTTTTCTTTTTCAGCCGCTATTCTTTCCTTTTCAGCCGCTATTCTTTCCCTTTCCTTTTCTTTTTCAGCCGCTATTCTTTCCTTTTCAGCCGCTTCCCTCTCCCGTTCCTTTTCTTTTTCAGCAGCTATTCTTTCCCTTTCCTTTTCTTTTTCAGCAACTTTTCGGTCTTCAATCGTTGTAATCAAAAATTCTCGCCAAAATTCTGGATCTTCAATATAGCGCTTGTTACTTTCAATTTGTTTCCGCAAGTCTACTAATTTAGTGGTAGCACTTGGCGATTCACCCATTTCTTCCAATACCAGCTTCAGATCTTCTTTCTTGCTTCCTTTAACAGCAAACATTTTGTTTTTATCCTTAGAACTCGGTTTCTCCGCACAATGTCAGTCGCTGCCTTTAATTTGAAGATTAAAACAACAACAAGAATGATAAACGCAACTTTAAACACAAGGCCGCCATTTTTATTAAAAATCCCAGGATGATATTCCAAACATAGACAATAATAATTCTCTCACACACAGCTTACAGAAAGACAAGGCGCTCTCGTGCGGAGCAAGGAATTTAACAAAGTAGGAGCGCGTGCATTAATTAAATATGAACAATTATATTAGAAACCTTACAGTTTTTAATATATTTTAATATTGAAAAATTACTTAAGCTTCATTTTAATACTGACGCGTTTTAAAAATATGCATTATAATTTTGCTATTAAAGCGTTTTTTTCTACAAACAACACTTTTACATGTATTGTAGAAAGTATGTGAAAATCAAGGAGTTTTGAAATATAGTTTTTAATAATCGATTATGAATATTCCATTCACTTTAGTTTGGTAGAACATACTTGAAAGTACTATGGAATACCTTAAAATTAATGAAAATACTGTATTTTTTGATCGCCTGAAAAATACGTATTAGTATTTAATAAAATAGGTTAAACGCAGATGTTTTAACTGATACTGACAAATAAAAGCATATCATCATCTAAAGCTTTCATCAACAGGGCTGTCACCCTTTAATTTTCAAAACCACGACCCGTATTACAAACCTTCACGTAAAAAACAACCCTTTTAATGTCTTTTATTGTCTAAAATATTCTGCTGGATTTCTTTTCGCGCTTCCACTTCGTTAATCAAGGGCAAAACTCGTGATTAGTTCTCTTTCCTTTTAAAGACAACAAAGAAATAGTCTAAAAAGTCCCCTTTTCCAAATGAGCAGGAGAAATTTTAAATTGTAAAGAGGAACGAAGACCAAGTTCAAGATTTTTTTTTTCACCCTGCTGTTTCTCGTTAAGGAATAGACGTTTAAATGTAAGGTGATTAAGACGAAGGCTTTAGGCCGTTCAGAGAAAAGTTGAGTGTTTTGGGAAAAATGTGTGGTGTAACTATTTCGCACTATTTTTTGCGTGTTTTAAAATTTTTTAAATATAATTATTTTGAAACAAGAAGCTTGAGTAGATGTTAAATACAGAGGAAATATTAACTCTACTCATTTACCATTAAATAAACACCGATTTCCTATCCTGTTTTTTAAATTGCGTAAATGAAAATTATGTTATTTAACTAAAAGTTTAAATGTATAGTAATAAGTTTATGTACAAGATTAAACATTAGGTGCTTTAAAAATTCTGTTTAAATTTTTTAAGAATTTTAACACAATCAATGGGCAATGGGATAAGTGGCAACAGTTTCACGGGAATGAAAATAATGTCTCAATCAGTTATTTTATGTAGTGGGGCGAGCTTACCGTGTTAAACCAAAAATCATCGAAACTACATGAAATGCAAGAATTAAAGCAGGAATGATTTACGTCACGTAAAACCAGTCAATTCTATTAAAACATATTTTTTTCGGAATTCCATAAGTTGACCTGCGTTTAAATATAAATAATTTTACATCCATAGATAAATTTCAAGCTGTTAAAATTTGTATAGTTTAGTTGAAATTAAAAAGAGAACAAATTGAATATATTTGATACATTCATTGTCTGTGTATATATAAGTTGCTGAATTATTTTATTCTGAAATATTATTTCAAAGGTTTATTCTTTATCTTTCTAATAAACATTGTTTGTGCTACATATTTCAAGCATTTGGTGGCAGATGTGACAGTACTGCCATCTATCGGAAATCAATGTACCCTAACAGCCACAAAAAGCATTTATTGATTACGAATATCTAAATAACTATCGGTCCTATACTCAAACTCTTTTGTACCTTTTAACAAAAATGTGCCTTGAGACACTCGATACATTGAAAGAATTTCTTTTTCAAGGTTCAAGTGGTGTTGCCAAGCGTAGTATTTTGTGTATTTAAATCTGCCTACAAAATCTAAAATGATGCCAATACTTAAATAGTTTTTATTTACAATGTTATAGAATGATTTTTAAAAAATTACTGTTTTTTTTACGTAATTGTTAAAATAAAAAAAATTAAAATTCCTCAGAATAGTGTAGGGGTAGGTTTGTTAGAAAAAAGTATCAGAATTATAAGATATATTATGCATTAATATTTTTTGGCATTTTCAAATAGTAGTTATTACATCACTCGGTGAATATCAATTTCAAAATAAGACAGCATAATATAGATTAAGTAAGATTTATTTGAAAGGATGCGGAAGTATTTTTGAGATTTTGGAGATTAAAAAACTTCCTAAAAATCAGTAATTGTTCAATATATAGCTAATCATGTTGCATTTGAGGAAAAATTATGGTCTGCATGCATTCAAACTGGTCCAGTTCCAATCCGACCGAAATATTACTTAGTTTTGACAAAGTTTGTTTCCGTGAAGGAAATGTATCTGCAAGGAAAAGCATGTTTTACAGCACATACTTTTTCTCAATACATAGATATCACTTGAGCATTGACCTATGAAATAGAAACGATTTTAAATATTGATATTAGTAACCCTAATAATATAATATGCATATTTACGTTTAAATAAAAAAAAATTCTATGTAATAATAATTGAACTGCCTGACCTAATAGTTTACTAAATGATTGTGTGTATGTTTAGAAAATGTAATTTTTTGTATACATTGCAATACAAGTACATGACTTATTTTCCCTGACTAATTAGATATTGAAGAATTAAAGCAGGAAGTTTAGACACTAAAAAGTCAATTCCTTTATAAATATTATTTCTAATCGGAAAAAACCTGGTTTAAATATAAATAATTTACATCCATTTAATAATTTCAAGCATTTAAAAATAATGTAAGTTCAGTTAATTTAAATTAAAAGCAAATCAAATTCAATATTGTTGAATAATTAATATTCTTTATATTAGCTTGCTGATTATTTGTATTCGGAAAATATTATTATCAAAGTATTAAATATCTTCGACTGCTTAAAAACAGTTTGTCTAATATTTCAAGCATTTGTGCAATGTAAAGTATGCCATCTATCGGAATAATGTAACTAACAGAACAAATAGTTTATTGATTACGTCATTCAAAACTATTCTATACAAATTTTTGTCCTTGTTAAAAAAATGTGCTTGAGCACATCGATTAAATGAAAAATTGATTTCAATGCTATTCAATGGTGTTCGCCAACGTAGTAGATTTTGTGTATTTAAATCTGCACAAAAGTATAAATGTGCATACTTAAATAGTTTTAACAATATAAAAAATTTTTAAAAAATTACGTTTTTTGAATGGTGTAAGACAGACAGACAATAAAACCAGAATAGGCGGAAGCAGGGTCAGGTATACGATCAGAAACAAGAACAGAAATAGAAAGACTAGAAATGACATGTAATATTTTGGCATTCAACTGATTTCATTACTCCTACGTGATTTCAATTCAAAATGAATTCAGCTATAATAAGATTGACAGTAAGATTTATTTGAAAGGAGCGGAAAAGTATGAGATTTGGGATTGAGCATAACTTCTAAAAATAGAATTTTCAAATTCACATGTTGCGTTTTTGGGAAAATTATGGTACGCATGACAGTACAAACGGACGACAGTTCCAACTCGACGACAAATTACTTTTACAAAGGTACCGAAAGGAAAGACGACAGGGAACAGCATGTTTTACAGCCATACTTTTAATACTCAAACATGAATTCAATCTAAGTCATTGGAATCGCGAAATAGAAACGATTTATATTGACTATTAGACCACTAAAATATGAAGTTGGTATATTTAGTTTAATAACAAAAAAAGAATATTAAGAATGCCATGACTAAAGATTTTGGAATGTGGGGTGTACGACGGAACAGACATTGAACAGCAATACAAGTAAATACTTATTTTTCCTACTATTTTAATATTTAATAAAATCAAAAATATATTTGGAAATCTAATAATTACACACAAGTGTTTGAAACTTTCATCATTATAATTCACATGTACTAAACAATATTAATGAAATAAAAAGGTTCAAAAACCTTTTCGTTACATTATTAACAAATTTACATTTTTATAGAACATATAAACAAGTAGGTTTGTAACAGAATCTGTTACTTAACCCGCTTCCACACAACAGTTGTGTTTAACAGGTAAAAAGGCGACAAACACATCATTGATATTCTATATCAATGCAGCATATCTAGCATTTACATGCTAAATTTGGCTAGTTTCATTTATTTTATTTCGAAAATTCAATAATTATTAATCGTTTGCAAAAATTAATTTATATTTCAAAGAATAAATAAGTAATATTGCTCGCATTTAAATAGAATTAAAACATTTCATATCAACGTACAAAGAATCTCGTAGTGAAATATATTTGGCGTCATTTCAAACTGATCGATGTCGCAAAAATAAATTTAGTTTAACTTATTGTCTGAAAGAATTAAAGTTTCTCGAGCGATTGTTGCGAATGGCAATGGTGATTAAATTCTGATAAAAATGGCTTCCTATGCTTTTTAAATGAGCATTAAATTTTGCAGTTTTTTAAATAACTAGGGGGCAACGCCCCCTTCTCGCTGTCGCTCGCCAACCCACGGGAACTGCTTGCGCAGTTCCCTTTGGATCGCTTCGCGATCCAGACTCGCTTCGCTCGCTCACCGTTCAATGAAATATTTTAGTCTAGCCTTAATCGTCCTTTTAGTCTAGCCGTTGACATCTTTGGCAATGAGCAAGCGGACCGCTTAGCCAAGGAGGGTTGTTGTCACTCATCACCTTCCTCTTCAGCTCTTACCTACTCCGAGCATCATTCCAAAATCAAATGTAATCTTTCAAAAAAGTGGAAGATCCCTCCCTCTCACCACTGGTATGCGGCCAAGGAGCCGGGCTCTTCACTTGTTTCTTTTGGTGATAGAGCGTCTCGAACGGCAATTTCTAGACTGGCAAGTGGACACACGAAGAGTCTCTCGTATTTTGAGGGTAGAAAAACTTTCGCTGTCTGCTCCAAATGTGGGGCTCAGCAGGCCTCTGCCGAACATATCCTGGACTGCTTGGGTCTTTCCAAGGAGGACTTATACGCTTCTCCACTTCTTGTCATCGACTTTTTGGGGGTAAACAATTTATTGGATCTTGTCTGACTCCGTCAGACAGGTGGAGGATAAGGAACAACAACAACAGTCTAGCCTTAAGGGTTAACCTTAAGGAACATGTCCGGCGATTTTTTCGCCAAATTCGTATTGTGGCAGCCATTGACCACAAAAATCGCCAAAGATTGTATTTTAAGTGAATAACTATGAAATAGTTCAGTTTTTTTTTCTATGTATCCTGTTTGCATTAGAGAATTTATTTTGCTACTTTGTTTTTAAGTTGATCCTGTCCATTTCTTTCATCGTTAAGAATTCTTAAATCGTATTAATATATTCAAAATATTTTTAATCATTAATTATTAAAATAACTCATTTCTTTAATTATTTTTTGTGCACATTGTTTTTGAACTTGCAGGAAACTGTTGAGTTCTGATTTTCTTATTTTAAAATATTGCTACGATCTACGATCACAAATGCCACGATAATTTTTAATAAGGAAATCTTTCATGTTCTCTCAACAGGCCTTTTCAGTTTTGAGCAGCATTTTAAGTAATTATTTGTTGTATTTCACAGACTTGGCAAATGCACGGTTTGTTGTCATTTTGACTTGGCGACATTTTTCGACTGGCGCCAAATCCGGACATGGTCTTTTAGGTTAACCGCCTTTAGTATCCTTTTAAAATAAAATAATTACAAATTAATGCTTATAAATTAATAGTTATTATTGAGAAAATATTTCGCTGCTTGACTAAGATCCATTTGTAAATAAATTGGAAACCGTGGTAGCCGTCAACGCTTAGAAACTATTTTTAAAACCAATGTGAATTTTTTCTATTTTATTGACAATTGTGTTTGGTAGTTCAGTCAATCGAAATTATATTTTAAATTGCAAACATTAAACGTCACTACTATTATGCATGTTTAAATTTAAACTTACTGATTCTATCCTAAAGGGTTTTTTTAAAAGTAATAACGAATCTTATATAACGCTTAGAGTAAATCAAAATCCACTTCTCTTTACCGTAGTCGAAAGTGTAAATAACAAATTCGATAGTGTCGCCATTGCAGAGTTAGAAAATATAAGGAAATTTGGGAGCCGTATAAGAGAATTATATATATAGATGTTTTTCTGCCGTATCGAACTATGTTTTGTGCATAATATTTATAGTTATTTTTCCCTTTTTCAAGCCATTCCTGAAGAAACACTTTTTTGTTGTTTTTAGTCGGCCATTTTGAAATTAGTAGTATTTTTGTTCATTTCGATTGTTGCCATTCCAGAGACAGAAGTATAAGGAAATTTGGGTGCCGTATAAGAGTATTATATATATAGATTGAAGTACTTCGAATTCTTTTCTGAAATTTTCAATGTATTCTAATTTCGATGAGCTGAATTTTTTGACGTATCACACTTGTCCGTAGCATTTGTAGTTTGGGCTATGAAATTGGGTGACAGACAGACGGACTGAACGATTATAATACCTTCCACTTTTTACGTTATAAACGTAGTGTCGAAGCTAAAATCTATGAATGGAAATCGGAATGAATTTATTTATCATTTTTAATGCACTGAAAACGGAACTTCGTTTAAGCCCCGAAACCACTGTATGCTTTTTAAAACCTTTTAATCGTTTATTTGAGTTTTAATACATTGCTTTTTCTAAAACTCTTTATATCAATGAAGTTAAAATTTTACTGGAAAAAGTTTAAAACTTTGTGTGAGATGAAAAAACAAGTCAACATGTCAAAATCTAAGTTTTGAAACAAAAATATATAATTTTTTAATTGTATTTATAAAAACTGAAAAATAAACAGATTACTTTTTCTAAATTAGCTTAATACAAAATACAAAATTTGTACGTTAAATATTAAATATCGCTTCCAAATTTGTGCTGCAAAAAACTTAAAGTACAGATATGTTTTTACAACTATACAATTTTGTTTTATACTTTGGTTACAACAAATTTAAATACTATTTCTTTACATTTTATAAAATCAAGAAAAATTCATACCCATACATTTTTAAAAATAGACATAAAAAATTAACACTTAATTGTTTCCCTTAAATTAAAAAATAGGATAACATTCGGCATTGTATTAAAAAAAGTGTATTTTAATTTACTTATTTGAATAATATTTCCTGATCATTTACATTTGCAAATGCAACATTCGTATTATTTGTAAAACCTCCACACACAAGCAAATGAAAAGCAAACGAATCGGGTTTTATTCGAAAAGACATCATAAATATAGATGAAGCAAAGAAAATAATGACATCGAAGCTAGAATACGGTTCAGTAATTTATGTATTATTTTTTGTTTGCTGTAACAGCGTACTACAAGTTTCATTGGGTTAAGAAAAAATAGAACATAAATTACTGCTTGACAGAAAGTTACATTTACAGGAATGAAAAATATGGATTGTCTTACATATACATTTAAAAACATTTGTCTTAAGTTCAAATGTAAACGATAGCAAAACAAAAATATATATGGTGATGGGAGGTTTTTTGAACATGTAAAAACGAAACGAAATATTTTAGAGGAATTAAAATTTATTGTTTATTAGATTTTATTTTGTCACAAGACACAGAAAAACGAGCCTGATATTTGATTTATTATTAATAAGAAAATGTCTATGTTTCAACTAAGTTTTTATGTCAAGATGAATTTATTATAAGAATGAATTATTATATGAAATAGAAAAATTTGGTTTGAAGGAATTTAAAGAAATTAAATACATCTAATGAAGCCTTGAACAGTTCAAATGTGAAAACAAATCTTTATTAGTTTTACATCAAAATTTAATCAACATATTTTGTAGCAGGAGAAAATATACAGTTTCATATTTTTCAACTCTTCAAAGAAATTTTGAGATACTATCTAATGATTGGCATACACATTCAAAAGTATTGCCTGAAGGTAAACTGAAGTTAAAACAAGTGTCTTACAATTGCCTCTCGATATCTAATAATTAGTCCACTTACTTTGATTATTAAAAGACGTTTTAAATAATTAAAATGTGTTTTAATGCAAGTAAATGTTACCACCAAAAGATATTATCAAACAGACTAATTAATTACAACCCTTCATTGGTAAGAGATGGCGAAAACTTTTTTTTCTAAGAAGTACCCCTTCTAACCCTATGTACTTATTTTGTTATTTTTCTGTTGTTGGAAACTCTTAGATGTTTTCTAATTACTATCTATCTCATGTATAAACAAAAAAATGCATAAATATAAGTAGATTCTGAAATTAAAAGAATAGTTCTTGTCTACACTTACAGCATCTCCTAATGCGTTTCCTGATTTCAATCACCACACACCAAACAACGGCGGTATATTACCTAAAACACATTAACGAAGCCATTAGAGATGTCCTGACTCCTTTCTTTTAAGATTTACAACATTTTTCCATCGCATATCGTTACCTGGGATCGTTTTTATATCGACGACTTTCCGGGCCTAACTTATTCCCAGGCCGCAATAACATTCCATCAATGCCAGGAACACCTGAGGAGTCGCAACACCCACTATTCATTTCACTTCACTTCGGACCACACACCCTTCGACGATAAAAAAAATTATTTGACAACAGGCCAGTGTCATAACGCTAATTATTCATCATGCATATTTTAACGAATCACAGAGAGGAAAAAAAGTACAATGCTGTCCGAGGCTGGACGATTAATTTGGGATCCTAATTTAATAGCATTAAGAAGAAAATTAGGATTCAATAAGTATAATGATCTAGGCGTTGGTCTTGATTGAAAAAGATAAGGTCTTACGGGATGGTAATGATAAGTGAATGAAGGGGGTGTTTAATTCCTGTCTAATTATTCAAGTTTTTTTAGGTTGAGGCATACATTGTTAATGTTATGCTGTTGCTGTATGCGACGTTTAAAAATGGATTTTATAATGAATATAGATATATCATATTTTTTTTACCGTGGACAGGTAAACTTCAGTATCGTGTCTAATGACTTCGACCATTATTGCAAGCCACTCAATAACTATAAATAGTAAGAAAGTATACTGAATGGCTGATTATTTTAGAACAAAAACGGTTCTATTAATTTTGTTGTTACTGCAGGTTACTTGCCTACGGCAAATGTAGTATTCATAGTTTCCCTAGAATAGTAGAGGGGGGAAGTACAGCAAGATGGCTGAGATTTTAGATTTAAAAATTGTTGGTAAGAACTTTAGAAAAAGTTGGAGTACTATGAGAACTAATTTCAACAAAAATAAGCAAATCGTTAATTTTTTTTCATGCATGCTGCCGCTATACAAATATGTAGAACCTGCTTGTGGCATAACATTCAGTGAAACGTAACTAACGACCTACCTCTTTCTATATTCTTTGCTTATTTCTAATGTTTTCCTACCCTAGATGGGGAAGTGGCAACTCAAAAACAAGTCTTAACAGCCAAAATTTATAGAATTACAACTCTTTCAAGAATTTACAATAGACCGTTCTAAAGTTCAATGTTACAAAAGATTGTAATTTCATGACGCATACCCTGCGGTATATTGACAAGTCAAAAAGAGTTTGTCTGCAAAGAAAATTAAATTTAAATATCAACAGACAGCTCTTTCGAGAAGAATATTGTTTTCAAATGTTGATTGTTTAGAGAGTGACATTATCAACTTCTGGATGTTACGAAATTTGTGATCGAAATAATATTGTTATCAGGATTAATAGTGTTAACAAAATGAATATAATTATTTTAATGAACGCTACTGACTACTCAATTCTAGCCTCTGACGAACAGAACAAGTCGTTCGAGGATAAACAGATATTAAAAAATGTAGCCAATTTATGAATTTTAAATGCTTTTGAGCTATCTGTTACTATGAAAAAACTTTCAAATAATTTTTAGCTTAAACTTAATTTATAATTTTTCACATTATTAGCTGGTATGAAGGACACATTTCAAAATTTATTATTTTTTTGAACACTCAAATGGGCAAGCCAATACCAAATATATGTTTGCAAGAGGATTGCATAACCCGACGAAACACTCCTCGATTTTTGAACTGCATACATTCCCACTCTGTATTTCAACTAGCCAGAATACTTCACTTTTCCAAAGTTAACCTTAATTTTGCAGCAGTTTTGTTATCCAAACGCAACCTATCGTTAGCATTTATAATCACTGCTAAAGTGGGAAAAGTATTCGATCAAAGAATTATTCATTAACCAAAAACGACATTCGCCAAAATTTGCAACATAAACAGTAGAGAAATAATTAGACAAAACATAAACAGTACTGCTTGTAAAATTGATTGACAAAAGAAAATACAAAATATTGGTGAGCCCATCAATGCATTTAAAATAAAAAGGCTTTAAATAATACTCAGAAATAGTATTTTTACAGCAAAACAATTCCCAAGAGTCTATCTTAATCTTCTTAGTCATACTAAAAAATTTCAGTAAAGAAACTGTCTTACCAAGAGTAGACGAAAAAGATATCAAGAAACAAAATCTAAAAAAGACATCTCCGACCGACATTAGACGTGTCAAGTGTAACTTAGAGTCGAAATTAAATTTCCCGTCGAGTCAAAAGACATTACTAAGACTTTTCCCCAAACTCGTAAAATAATAAGACCAAAAGACCAGTCAGCAGTTAACGCGAAAAGATTATTTTCCAGGCAAGTGTAAGTTTCGAGCGGAACATTTTCGCTTTTCGCGCCACAGGGTATTTGTTTATGGAAAAAGTCTTTGTTCTCCAATAGTTCCATCAATTCCTTTGGACAACAAAAAATCCCCTTTCCTGTTAAAGTTTGTTGAAATTAATGTTCCGCCTTTGTGAGTTTTCGCATTTTTGCTCAAAAGAACTTTGGAACGTTCATTCCATAGTGTTTCAAAGAAAAAAAGGTGGAAATCGTCGAAATTAAAGGTCGTTAGCTGAATGAAATGTTGCCAGGTTTCTCTCTGCAAATGCCAATTATCGCTGAGCGTCACAATCACTAGTATTCAGGCGATGAGGATTTTGAAGGCTTTCGTTAATTGCAATAAAAAATGACGTTTTAATCAAAACTTGTCACACTTCCATAATTTTTTCCTTTTTTCATGTATTCTTAGCATTTCAAGAGAAAAGAAAGTCGTATGTAATCAATTCATTAACATTTTAAATCAGTTATTACAAACTAAATATGGTATGGTCTGAATGGAATTATATCAGTTTAAAGCAGCGGAAGTGGAGCGTATTATAGAACTATTAATTTTATGCCTCACTGACTTTTAATTCTTTCTAAATTTAAATGCTGTTTTATGACAAAACATATAAAATAAATACTTTTATTATTAAAAATTTTATTGTGCGCAGTTTTAGCCACATAAAATATATTGATGTATATATGTTTGGGGTTTTCCATGATGCCTAGAAGAGAGGAGATTTATGCCAGCTCCAGGGATCATATTCTTGACCTTCAGCGGACTGTCCCCAATTGAACAATTTTTGTTAACTTTTTCTTTGATGGCTATGACCTTTGCTGCTATTTCTGCTTGCTATTTTCACTTTCAAAAACGTCTAAAATAAAGCATTATTATTAATAAAAAAAATAACTATGGGGAAATAAATCAAATGGAGTCTCGATGTTGAATCTTTACTGTATATCATTACAAACCAAACTACCAAAATAAATAAAAACTAATGGTAAATATGTTTAATTGTTTAAATTTTATAATAATGAGGGCCAATGAAGTACAATAAGCACAAACTTTAAAGAACCAAATGTTGTTTAAAATTGTACTTATTGTATTGCGAGGTTTGACATGAATGTGTAGCAAAAACAATATTAGTATTCAGTGACACATTTAAATGAAACTCAAAAACCGTCTGTAATTTTTCTTCAAATCTTTTGATGTACAAAATATGGATTATTAAAAATAATTTCTTAAGCTCATAAGTAAACATTTAGCTTTTCATTTCTATGTAAAATAGATTTTTTTAATCAATTGACCATATGAAAATATAAATAAATCACTTATGAAAAATATTATACCCAGAAAATATTTTCTGCTCCACAGAATAAGATTAATGAACAATATTCAAAACAAACCACATACGCAATTAACCATGTGGGCAGAAATGAAGTTTTTTTCAATTTTGTCAAAAGTAAATTAAAAACGAAGTTTGTTTTTGCCAGCTGTAAATTAAACTTTGGCGTCACCCTTCTTGCTGCGTAATTAATTCCTCCGAGATATATCCACGGATATAGAGAGACTATTTTAAAATAAACAAAAAATTAATTAGACTTTCTTCTCGGAAGACATTGAAAACTAAAAAAAGAATCCTTGAGTGTCCATTGTACCATTAAGTTAATTATTCTTCTTTTAGAAATATCACAGTTCTATTCGGTACTTCAATAGAAAATGGGCAGATATCCTATGTTGTAATATGCAACATATACTCTTTTTTAGAATTAGATTTAGAGATAGAATACGGCTTTTAAAATGCAATTAATTCCATGCGGGTTTTTTGTTAGAGTAGAATTTTAAGATATTAGTTTTTTAGGGTCTAGATTTAATTACGTCTAAAATTGGATTTTTACAGTTTTTTTAGAACTCGACATATTGTATAGTTTAGAATATCATGAATACTGTCCAACCTTTTTAATGTTGGTGCTAAAAGATGTTTAAGTATTTTTTCTTTCTTCATTGAATAATATTATGAAAAAATTCGACAACTCCATATATAAAAAACTTTCTTAAGAAATGGTAATTTTAAGTAGATGAATAGATGTATTGCAGCAAACCCTCACTTGAGGGATTTAAGGTTGGTACAAAATGTTTCATAAAAACAGGTGCTTTAGCACCCTTCCCCCCCCCCCCCCGCCAATACCCTTTACACAACATACAACAGACAAAAAATGCTGTTATAGTTAGGTTTCATATATTTTTTATCATATCTGATTTTTATATTACATTTTTCTTCAAATATTAATGCAACTTTTTTACGATTTTCCTCAATCAACAAATTCAAAATTCTGTTTAATTTGTGGTGCTCCGTAGCACGTCTTTTTATATATTCGATTTTTAAAAAAAACTATTTTACATTTCAGGAAACAATCCCATTTAGCCATTCCTTACAAAGTTTAGTCTTAAACTCTAATTACTGAATTTTTTAAAAATTGATTTCATGTTGAAAATTCAGAAAAAAAATTGCAACCAATTTCTGTATAGAAAAAAAGACAAAAACCAAGGTAAACTTTTCTTCAAAAAGGAACTCAGCGCCCTACTAGAATCTCTTGTGCAAATTCCTTTCCCCACCCTTAAAAGAATGTTCTTCACAAGGAGAACTTCATCAGTATCTCCATCAGTGACATCATAACCCCCGTCCAACTCTCCAACCCTTTTCATTCCTCTTTTGAGACCCGAAAAGTCGACTAAGCAGCTTTTGGGTGTGCTACAGACGGCGCCAGCCAACACACCGGCGAATAAATCAACGGACAAAATGGCCGACCGTCCCTGTAACCGTCGAGTCATTTATCTTTGTGCCCACGCGAGCCCCGACAAAGGTAATGGACCCCATTTCGAAAGTTCTAAGGATTGGTTGGTTAAAATTGTATCGAACATTTTAGAGAACTACATATTTGGTCAACGTTGTGACTATGTAGCGGCTGGGTTCTCTCGGAATACTTTAACACCCACATAGAGTTCAGATTCATTGCAATATGAGGATCAAAATTGGTAGCAAGATCCAGCTATATGGTGCCACATAAAATGGCTCTCAGTTCTGGGGAATATGCCGAGTTTGCAAAGGGCTTGATCGGCAAAAAGAGCAGCCACGTTTAGAAAAAATTATACGTGGCGGCTATAGTGCAATGGTTAATTAACTATCAAAGGTTAATCACAGGTTGATCATCTCTTTATCTAAGTCGATAAATGACTAATAAGCTTGCTTGGGAAGTTAACTGGGGTTTTAATGTCGAACTACACGATAAAAATTCTGTAAAATTGCAGCACATTATGAGGTTACTTTTACATCGGTGATCTGTTTGTTTCCCAGAAAATTGATGTTTTCACAACCTTCAAGATTCACACGAACAACTTACTCCAATAGTCATTAAACAGAGAATTTGATTGCATCCAATCTCTACCAGAAAAGCAAACATCTTCGCGGTACCAAATATAATTATACATCCAAATGCAATACCATCATAAGAATTAACAGCTCTTTTACCGTCATACTATGATGATAAATTATAAGATTTTTCCAGTTTAGCTTACAGGCATATACAATCGCTAGTATTATTACAGCAAGCACAATGGATAAAAAACGGTAAAGGTCATTATTCAACACGTTCGCTACGTAAGCACTTTGTTGCCGCGTAACTCGTTATAGGAATAGCATTATCGAATTCTTATTAGTACGGCCTTGGGCCGTTTTAGAAGTAAAAGGGTTAAAGTATCTGTTGGCTATAGCAGACTACAACTAACAATGACTATAAAACGTGTTTCTTAATTAATAAACTATTAGGTTCATTGGGAGAAAAATATGAGCTAGAGAGAATAAAATTGTTCTATTTCACACTGATTCTCATATTTGAACCCTTTTTTACTGAAAATTAGTGAAACTATAGTTACAACCTTTTGATCCCACGAGTTGTCAAAGGAGCCCTTGGTTCCATTTGCTGAAGAGTGCTTTTTTGGTTGAATAGTATGGATGTTTTAGGGAATTTTGATTTCTCCCATGATGTGTAGAATGCAAAATAAGAAAATCTCTTATTTTAAATATTAAGACAGTTTCTATTTAGTACGACTTGATATGATTTAATAAGACTTGATTTTAAAACACGCAATATTACAAAAGGTTTTAAATCAAACAATGCTATTATTAAGGGGTAGCCATCCATTTGTAATATGGTATTCAATGTATGGAATAAAGTGTCGAGAGTTTATTTTAAAGGATTAATATTTTTTTAATTATATAATTTAATATTCACTTTGAAATATTTGGAAATCATTAAAACGAACCCTTCATTCGTCATAATTTAAATTTTAATTATTAGACGCATCTCATAGAAAAAGTTTCATGAGGACGTTTAGGGAATTCACTCGTTCAGAAACTCAATTATATTGGAGAAACTAATTGTTGGAAAATAAAAGAAATTAAAGATTTGTCTCTAAACTTTTATGAAAATCCATTTTATTAACATAAAGTACACAGTAAATTTTAAATTACATTGTCCTTTTTACACAGAACGTATTTATTTTTATAAACAAAGCTGTGAAAAAATTCAAATTCTATTTCTTAAAGACAATTGTACTTTTACAAAACCACACGTAACAAAAACAAATGTCCTAAAGAATAAAGCGTTGAATAACATCCTACATTTCCTAAATATTTAGATATCATAAAACGGGAAATATTTTTCCCAAAGAAGAAACGGGTTAAAAAAAACACCAAACCAGCGTTACTTTTCTAAATTTCTATACCGAATCACAAGAGAGCTCAGTAACCATAGAATGGTAAATCTAGGAGATTTGTTATAGTTTATTTGAAACACCGAACTGGGGATTTCTTGAATGCTAACATTTTCGGTCAGCTAAGTAAAAATGATAACTGAATCCCTATGGAGTGATCCCTGAACATTTCTCACTATAGATTACAGGGCTTTAAAGCACGAACTTTCGAGTCAATGATTGGACTTTGTTTCAGAACCATGGTTCAATCCTTCTTGTTTCTTTTTGTTTCTAGACACCATTATTCAATAAAATTCTGTAAATATATTACACTTGTTATTTTTTATAAAAAAAAATTATATAATAAAAGCTCCTGAGTTTTATATAAGTTCATATTTCTGAACAAAAATAGCCGGGAGTTCAATCAAATCTGTATTTATCTATCTCGAATATAAATGGAAAAATGTCGATTTCGTTTACAATCCAAATATTTTTTTTAATAAACTTTGTAAAAACCATTTTCTCTTTGTTATGTTGCTATAGTTTTTTCTTTAAAAAAGGTTAAATAATATTTAACAGCAGAGTAAAAAAAACTTTCCCTAAAAAGCAGCTTATCGCAATACCTCCATCGCTGCTGTAAAACTTGTTTTTCCTTGCACATACTGTATTTGTAAAGAAACTAATAAGTTTTAGATTTCTGGAGAAATCACTACTGTAGTTATGTGCAACTTCAGTAAATTTCTCTCAAGCATATAACGCTTTAAATGAATAACTACTTGACTAAATTTTTACATATATATCAAGGCAGAGTTGCCGGAAAATGAAAAACAAAAACAGCTTTTATGAGTATATTTGGTGAAAAATTATTACAAATAGTTGTTACTATCCACTTTTTTCGACAAAAGTGCAAATGTATTTTAAGGAATGATATGACACATTATTTCGTTGCATTTTCTAAGATCATTTATTTCTCATTGTTTGCTAAGCAAATTTTATTAGATTCATCGTAAAAAATTGTTCCTCGTAAGGATTAATTTATATTTTAATGTTAAAATTTGTTATAAAATATGCATTTTTAAAACAATAATCACTGTAGCTACTGTCTAAATTTTGTAACAAAATTAAGTATTTACATGAATGTAAGAGACTTAAAGTTGAGATATTCTGCAATTGATTAAAATTTTCAAATGAAATTACTGTAAGCTCACAAAACAGACAATTTACATGCAAAAAAATCCATTTTGAAACTAAACGTCAGTTCAGTTTCCTTTTAAAGTAATACAATTTCTTAAAATATTCTAAATCGCTGGTTTGTATTCCAGAAGCTTTTCAAAAAATATATTGATTTTGTGTAAATTACAAACACTATGTAAGTAATTGAATTCAAGTTTCCAATCAGCAAAACCATTGTTGCAGAAATTTCAGTCTCTAAAACTAAATCAAAATACGTCTCCCACATTATAGTTTTTTCGACTTAAAGTTAGAAATTCTTTCATGAATATACTATTGTGTGATTTATATTGTTGCGCTTTTGAATGACTAGTTAAAACAAATATGCATTTAAATGAAAAATATAAATCTGAATGTGGTAAAGTATTGTTGAAACATTTGTTTGATTCGGAATTGTTAACCGTTTTGGTATCTTACAGTTAAAAAATATTTCAGCATTCTGTACGAATGAGTAAGTTAGGTTATACCAAAACTATCAAATATGTAATTCCTTGGATTATTAAAAATAGCATTTCAAGTTCTACAATGCACTGTAAGGAAATCATATTTTATATAGCATAACGATTTATAATTTACTTGTATATTGATTATTCAATATATGTTAAATAAATGTTTTTAAAATATGACATTCTTAAATATGCTATAGCTTTAGAATATTATTTTACATTATTTTGTTATTCGAATAATCAACATGCAAGTTTTTTTTCAAGCTTTTATTGGAATACAAATCTAATTTGTTAACATTGCATTGTTTGACTTTTCTAAAAAAAAAAATATTTTTCAAACTGTTATTAAATAATTCTTATCCTAAAACGTGCAATGTTTCAATGTTCTGTTACATTTAAATATTTTTTTTAACTGCTGTTCATAATAAATATGATTTTTTAAAAGTCCCTTGTGTTACAACAATTTACATAATTTTATTTTTCTAACTTTTGTTCAATAGCAAATCTGATTCTCAAACTTTTATTGTTGTATAACTGTAAATATTTATTCTTTTTGTTTAACATAAAACTTGATTCCTTAAAAATACATTACTTTACTATTTAAATAATTATTTTTAAACTGTAATTTAAGAACAAATCTGATTCTTTAAAAATGCATGGTAGGAAAATTATTTTTCACATAATGATCTGTGATTCGAGAAAGAAATTTAGACCTAAATTTTACTCAACTGCTTTTTTTTCTCATATTCAACAAAAGGTAATGCTTCTTTTGTGTTACAGTTTCAAACCAAACGATATTTAATTAAATTTGTATCTGGCCAATTTTGTTTATTATTACTCAACTTATCATGCAACACAAACTTAAACTTTTGTAATAAATTAAAAATTATACAGAGTACACACAATAAATTAAATTTATAATAATAATATATGAAATCATAAGACTTAACCCCCTGAGGAATAATCTAATTGGCTAAAGTGTAAACTTGTGTTCACTGCATGATATTTAATTTAAAAATTAACTGAACATTTAAGTTCCTAAATTTTTAAAAAATTATATTTATGTAGTAGGGAAATAAATGATTCCTCCATGCTTTAAATTTTAAAGTTAAATAAGATTATTAAATTTACAAATTTTTAAAAATTATGTGTGTTGCTGGAAAACCTGAAAGCCTGGTGACGGATTAATACCTCTATATACCTCAGAGGTTTTTAATACAAACGATATACAATATGGTACGGATAAAGTATTTAAGTTTTCCTTAATCGATTCATTTTTGAAAACATAACAATTCTACACAATTCTTTTATCCATCCATCCATATTTTACATTAATTACGAGAACTAATTTTCATTTTTTAAAATTTTCTCTATAATTACAGGTACTTAAAAGATAAAATATTGCTTCATACATAAAATTGAATTAATTGGGCCTCGTGAAAATCAAAGCAAAATGTCATACTTCAATTACTTTTTGCCTAAATCTACAAATCCTTCGGTTCTAGATCATACCCAATTAGCTTAATTAAACAGGGTAAGTACATTCACTACATTAACACTCGTCCGCATTATTCTAGAAAGGAAATAAAAACAAACAACTAGAAGAGACATCATTAATTCTATCTAAATCTAACCAAGCTTCAGAAAACATCTAACGCAGCACTTGTGATTTTTTTCTTGTTCTTTTTGTTGCAATTTTATTATTTTATTTCCTCATGAAATCCTGAAAGGGAGAGCGACGAAACGCAGTAGAATAAAAACAAAAAATTCCAGCCGATTCTACACAATGGCGGTGATCAGAAGAATTTATCTGTTCTGTGTTAGTTGTCATTGATTAGGATGGCAACGGAAGACAAACGACGTCTGCTAGAGCCATCTGTCGGAGGACAAAGAAACTAGCCAATTTCGAAGTAAAAGAAAACGCGTCCTACTATTGGCGGACTCATGGCTCTATATCTTTGTCCAAATAGCCAATTGGGAAGCGCCATTGGAATTCCCTAGCTTTTGTCGCGAGATTTTTTAAATTGCGATTTTTTTTCTTTATCATTTGCTCCCACTTTTGCCTGGATAAATGGAATGGGTATTTAAGAGAGGAATTCTTGGTATTTTATCGGTAATTCTTTCTATTTTTTTCGTCGCCAATCAAAGAGTGCAAAGGAAACTCCGATGCCTTTACACACAGCCTTTTTTTTATTTTTACTTTAAAACTATTGTAGGTTTTTGTTCTTTTAGTTTTAAAGACTTTGACTTTATAAAGTCATTTCAAAAGAACTCGTTAAAGAGAGTGCACAATCGATACATGCATTTAATGCGTAAGTTTATTCACCAAATATTATTTCATTACTATTATTACACTTCTATTCTCAGTAGTCTAAGAAACTTAAATGCTCTTAAATAACCTAATATTAGATAGTATTGAGTATATCAGTTAAATCAGAACCATATGAATCTCTTATAATAGATATTAAAGACATTTATTTTCAATCTTAAAGAAAGTTTTACACCCAATTCCCAAAATTTAAATTTGTTTATAACATTTCTTGTTTCTTTGTGAGCTTTTTTTTTTCTTTTTGTGGAAACACAATGGATTTTGGAACTTAACGCCAAACTTTCAGTCGAAATAAGAACTCTCGTACAATCAAAGACTAATGACTTACTATTTATGTATTTTAGTCTCATACTATAACTAACTCTTATAACATATATAACACAAAACTTCGAGGTTTTAAACAACAAAAAAATATGTATTCACATTCCCAATAAACATCTGTTTTACGATTCTTTCTTCAAGAATTCGTCAACTCAAAGCATTTTAACATTAAACATATGAGGGATAAGAAAATTGTCTGAAGTGTAAAACTGTTTTTTTTTACTGAATGAGATTAAAATTAAAAATTTAACTTAAATTTAAATTTCTTTAATTTTTAAAAAATTATATTTCTGTAGCAACCGATTCTAAATGATTCCCCCGAAACTTTATTTTTTTTTTAATTTAGTAAAAAAAAAATTCTATACTTTTCAAAGTTATGTGTATTGCTGAAAATCCTGACAGTACAGTGAAGAGTTTATGCGTCTGTATTCCTGAGATGTATAATAAACTTTAACATTATGAATAAAAGTGTTAATAATTAACATTTTTAATCACAAGCTTAACTTATTAACTTACCGGTTACAACAATAACTCTTATCAAATCCTACACCATTTTGTCAATTCTATACAAATATATCAAACAGTCAAGAATTTATAACTTTAGCTACATTAGATTTTGTCAATAAATCCTTTATTCAACTTTTAGGGGACTCACTGCCTTGACTTTTCATTAAAAAATTATGTGCACAAAGTTACCTGTAGGCTTTTATGTTTGGTTAAAGCCTGCCCAATCTACGACACTAACAACTTGCTACTTTGATTTACTTACATAACAAATAAAAGTTAGAACAGTTCAAAAATCGATCTATTTTGTGATTTGAAATTACTAAACAAGTATTGAATCCTATAAGCAAAAAAGGGCTGGGAAGCCGGGTGGTAAGGCGTTTGCCTTTCATGTGAAAAGTCCCGGGTTTGGGCCTGGGCATTGCCAAAATAACTGCCGACCTTATCGACCTATAACCAATCTGTGCAGACAAAAAGTGCGTCGAATAATGTAGAAGAAGTGCACGTTAAATATGCTTTAAAGTGCTTCAATGCCGCGTACGATGTCGCCTTTATTAAAACTTGAGTTTAATGGCTAATCAGGAGTGGGTTCGTCATTTAATTGTGGTTCGAAAATTACGATGCCCGTCATCAATAGCCTTCGTGTAGCTCTATTTCGACGTTAATTCAACCAACCTATAAACACAAACTTTATCCAAAGGTTACACTATCCTACTCTGCACCCGAAACAACAGACAGAAACAGAACATCCATTTATTCCGACAATAGTAACGAAAGGACACGAAAGGAATTTATTAGGCGCTGACGACTCGACAAGGCATTAATCTGGGCCTGACCCGCAATACCAGACTCCCTGACCCGGGGACATTTATCAGCCTGACAGGGACAAGTCCGGTCCAGTGGCCGGACACCCCCCTCCCTTTCCGCATGTGCAGCTTGCAGGCCAAGCGTTTCTTATCTAATGCACTGACCTCCTTGCCCGTCTGACGGTGACAGACGCGTGTCCTGATGATTTTGTCTGTCCGTGATTCTGCACTTTTGCCTCTGAGTGTCTAGAGATATGATGATGACTCGAATTTGAAAGTCACAGTCTGCACTTACTAAAGTTTTAGGAAACCACAAAAAATGCTAGGAACATTCAACTAATTGCCCTCATAAAGGCATAAACTTGCAATCTATATTCAATGAATCTTCCGAGATATTCAGACCTAAAACACCCGTCACCTGAATGTCAGGTTATCCAGCAACGCACATTTCTTAAAAATTTCTTTCTTTTAATTAAACTAAATTTTAAAACGTTAAGTATGAAGGAATCATTTATTGTCATCAGCTATGGAAACAGAATATTATAAAGAATTAAAAATTTCAGTTAAAAATTTAAATTGTAAACAAGTTATAAAGTTAGAAGACAAGTTTACACTTCAGCCAATTTGCTTATACCTCAAAAGGTTTTTAATCAGATTAACACCTAGTTGCGGATCAAATCTTAATTAATAAAAAATATTTAAATTAATAAAAGACATTGAAGACTTCATACTTGTAGTTCCTCCTTTAAAAATATAGAATGTGACTTTTACATTTAAGGTCTTCACATGTTGTGTGCCTACTTCTACATTAAATGAGAATGTTCTGCATTTAACAAATCAGTCAATAAAGTAGTGTTCACCAAAGAGAAAATTTGAATAAATTTCTTATTCACTTGCACACAGCAGTCCTTTTAAAATAGCAGTTAAATGATTCCACGTAAACAATGCAGAAATGTAATACCCCTACTTACAGCAAAAGAAGTTATCAATTACAACCCTAAATTAATTTTAAAATCCGAGAATTTTAAACTACGCAAAGTATTTTTTTATTTCAATTATTATTATAATACTCAATGAAGTCAATCGAAACATTATCAGCAAATTCAAGAAACCACTTACAATGTACTTGCATTGAAACCATTTTTTAAGGAATCTATATGCATACCATTACATGCTTAAAATTTCAACGCACATTCCAAATGATTAAATTTGCATTTGAAGGATTTGAGATTCCGCTATAATTTTTTTGAAAGAAAGAAGTCGCTCTATGAAAGGTTACCACAAAAAAACAATTCTTTTATCCACATTTAGATTTTCATTCGACATTATATCTGTAAAACTGTTTTTTCCTTGCATACAGTGTATGCGTTTAAAAAAAACTAACACTTTCTTAGAAACAGGGGGGGGGGGGGGGCACTTACTAAGAATGCAAGATTGAATACGGATATGACACATTATTTGAAACAAATTAGCATTAATGGGGTTTTTTTAGGTTTACTTAAATAGAGTAAAATTTAGTAATACAAATATGAAATGCATGCAAAAACTTAAAATAAATATTTTTTTGCATTCCGAATTAGTTTAATTTCTCTGAAATCCCATGGTAAATGCCGTACATCATAGATTTGGACTATACTTTTTAGACCAAAACATTCTTTGTTGGAATTCTTAACAAAATCTATTTATGTAAAATGTTCTATAGAGAAGCCATGACAGTTTACACGTTTTCATTTTGAGATAAAATAGACTATTCCAACTTTTTCCCATTTCCTTTTGGATTCCCCAAAATCACGTTTCAGATAGCAACGAAGCATTGAAAGAACCAGACAATTGTTCTACGTCTATAAAAGATATTCTTTTTTCATTATATTCTCGATATCAGACTGTTTTGATGTCTAAAAATCATGGCTTGTAAAAGAAAGTCGTCTGTTTTGGTACAAAAATTCGAAATCAATCTGGTTGTAGAGTATTTGGATATTATATTATTGAACTATACTGACTATACTATTGAACTATACTGATTAGTAAACGAAACAATTTTTTATAAAGCAACAATTATTTTTAACGATTATTTTTACTAACAGAATATTGAGATTTCAGATAGATAGATTTAGGATTTAGTGTACAAAGTGCAAAAATTCACTTATGTACCGCACTCATTTTCTAAAGTATTTTCTAAATAAAGACTAAGTCTTGATAAAAAAATTCACCTATGTTCTAGTTTAAAAAAACGTGTAAAATTACTTCTTCTAACGTGAAATCTAAAATTATATCACCCTGTTACTTAGTAGTTCCAATTTTTGAAAAAGAATTATAATTTCGAAAAACTTTTAAACTATTAACTGTCTTCAAAATATCTCTAAACGGTGTGATTCTCAAATATCTTATCTTATCGGAAAAAAACAATTATCAGTTTGGATAATTTTTATTTTGACGTATTTATAGATTAACACTGAAATGTAAATTAAAAACTTCTCTGCTTTTTATAAAGGAAAATTATTTTGTCAGTGTCGCCTTTTAGATAAAAAAAAAATAATGGACAAACAAACAATCCTATTGTGAAATTATTATGACGTAATCTTTAACTGACTTATAATGAAAATGGAACTCTTGGGTTTTAATAACAATATATTTTGGTTTTATAAGTTTTAAATGAGCTTCTATTTTTTAAAATAAAATTTAGAATGTAGCCTAGCATGATTTTTTTTCAATTTGTTCAAATGAGGGAGGGAATGAAAGACGGACTGAACAATCATAATACCTTACACTTTTTATGTTATAAACAAAGCGTAGTAACTAAAATACTTTATTAAAAAATTACATTTTATAAGATTTTATAAAATATACAAAGATACTTCATTGTAGCACAAAAATGTGCCACAGTTACAAAACTCGGTACAATTTGCATCTTCAACATACCATTTTATTTGCATACGATTGTAACTTTCTCTGCAACTTTTAAAAGTTTCGTATATTAGAATGGCTTATTTTGCACGACAGTCGTTATCCCTTTACCTTACCAAAGCAGCAGCAGCACTTCAACAACTCCACTCGACAAGCCGAACTCTTTTAAGCAAAATGGCGCCTTCCACATAATTGCGTCGAGGCCAATTCAAACGAAACTTCTATTTTTAACGAAAGCAAGAAAACTGTCACCTGCAGACAAAAGTCCAAAATGTAACTTGGGAAGCAACCGCGTTCAAATATCGACACTTTTGAATAAGCTAAAAGAGTTTTGGTGGCAATTACATTCCAACCTTAATATAGGCGTATCCTTCTCTTAGCAGAGGTTCAAATTTGCTAGAAATGATTATAATAAGGAAAAGGTGGATTAAATTATTTAATGTTCGTGTGTTCCCCTATCTAATGCAGACTTCTGGCGATAATGTTCGAAAGATTCGCGGTAGGAAATATTTTTAATTGTCATTCCCACTTGTAAAACTTGATGCAGTTGAAAGCTTTAATTAAGCCCCACTTCTTGATTTTTAATGTTGTGTTTCCAGGATGATTCGGAAGACAACTTGCGAGAATAATTTTACCTCGTTTAATTTAGATTCAAGCAATGATGATGCAATTAGTATGAAGAACTGTTTTTGTAAATAGATAGAAAGATTGTTTTAATTATGTGCGCATTGTTAACCGCATCAAGAGAAACTTTCTTTGCAGTGAAATGTGATTAACAAATTGTCATCAAACAATATTGGTGCTTTGAAATATTAACAATAATAGTTTTCCAAGAACAAATTAATAATTCGGCCTACATTAGGGATGGGTGCCTTTGGCAAATGGTCACAAACAAGTTATTAAAATCTAAAAGTCAAATATCCAGCAATTTGTGTAAATTTTTAGAGATATTTTTTATTTGCATTAATATTTAGTACAAATTCAAATTTGAGTATTAAAATTTCTTAAATATGAAATGTAATGTTTTAAAGGAGGAAATCGGTTACATTAAGTACAAGAAAATCTCCGAGTTAAATCAATAATGATAAAAATAAAAATTTCAAATTAAAATAATGATTATAAGCAAAAAATACATTCGAGACACGAAAGGATATTATTGTATTATTATTTTCCGAATGTAAAGGCTGAGAGAAACAACAAATGCAGTAAATTCAATTAACCCTCAGAAATCAAACCAATTTTTGAAGGTTCTGCTATCCTTGAACATAACTTCGCTGTTGTTGACAATCCTTGTATAACAAGATAACGTGATTTTTACAAATCTTAAACTCTGAAGTACTTAAAGAAACTTTTTTTGTCACATTAACTATCGTGGGCTTTATATTCAAAGGGGCTTGCCTTGCATGCGAAAGGTCCTAGGTTCGGGTCCGGCAATCAAAATAACTGCTGACCTAAAAACGGTGTGTACAGTCGAAAAAGACGGCTAATAATACCCCGTGTAGAGGGAGTGCACGTTAAATATCCTCCAAATTCCTGACGCCGCGTACGATGTCACCCTTAAATATGCATTGGGTACCTACTCGGGCTTCGGATCGTCACTTAACTGTGGTTTTAAATTACGACGCTTATCGCCAAGAGCCCTCACGTAATTCTAGTACGATGATAATTCAATTCAACTCAATTCCTATTCAATAGTCTCATATAGCTCTCATTCAACGTTAAGGTGTCGGCTCGTTACTTGATTGTGGTCCTAAATTACGGCGCTCGGCATCAATAACCCTCGTGTAGCTCTAGTGCGACGATTGGTCAACCTAATCTGACCTAATTCAACGTTAATTTGACCAAACAATCCCAATTATACATTGTAATACAAATTTAAAACAACACAACGACAAAAAATACTTTCTAGCGACAATAAAACACACTGGATCCAGACATTCTCACCAAATCCTGCAATTTTCCCGAAGCATCTATCTTCCATCCTGTGGCCTAAGAAGGTTTCCCCATCAATCAATAGACGCGGCATCCCCCCAGTTGTAAGTGCCATAATCATCCCGACATGGACAGACAGACAGTATAACTCCCACCCATCACCGGTGACACGTAAGCTAGGTGGACAGGGGTCACTTCGAACCCAGTTCTTTACTCTTGGAGAGCGGACTTGGCGTTATTGGTAAGGAAGTAGTTAGTGTGTGAATATGTTGTTTTGTCAAAAAGAGGATTTTATGTTGTTGTATGCCATTTATTAGGAAATTCAAGCCATACATAAATACAGGCAACCCCCGTAATAGAAGAAAAACTTGTAGGGATTTTATGTATCTTCGGTCAAATGGGACAAAACCACGAAAGTGCTAATTCTAGGGATCGGCGATTTTTGAAAACTGTGGGCTAAACAGTATCCTGTTTTCCATCACTGTGTTTTTGCACATTCGGGGTTTTGACATTTGACCGACGATTTGTTATTTTACAATCGCATCATGAAGATTATTTTGTATCAGTTCGAGAATTAATAAAAACAAATATACAATTTCGCTACTAATTAAAAAATAAAGCATATACAGAATCTATTTAAAAATTACTGAAAACTTTTATAATCAATCATCAAAAGGTTCGGAAACAAATTAGCTTTTTGTACGGGATTTTTTATTAGCTTTGCTAACACTATATTGGCACTAATCCAGCAGAGTTTTATATCTTGTCAAAACTTTAACATGTTCTAATAGATAAAATAATACAACATTTTTATCTAGAGAAACCGATTCTGAAATCACCTTTATCAAAAAATGATACAGAAACTCGTCTTAACGATAAATATTACAGAAACGATCTGCTACTTAATAGAGATTCTATACACTATGACACTGTGAACATCTTCATTACATTAACAATATGACTTTTTTTATACGACTAAGCAAATCTCTCGATCTGAAAAACGGGTAAAAATAGTGAGATATTATTACCTAAATTCACCGATATCTGGGATTTCTCTTAAAAGCAAATGCCTGTAATGTCTGGAAAAGACCAAAAAAAAAAGAAATATCGTGGGGATTTCTGTATTATTGTGTATGATGGGGTCAACTTGAGATCCTGTAAGTTCTTCCCCTTAAGAGTTTATTTACGTCATATTCGATTTTAAGGAGGATTGTGATTCTTGTATTTTCTCTACAACTTTATTCTTGGTTTTTTTATGCTTGACTATATCAAATAGAACAGTTGGTGTTTTGGAAATTCATTTTTTTGTAAATTTGGGGTTGCGTCTCAGAACAAGCGTTTGCAAAGAGAAGTATGTAACTTGTTATCGCAAACAATAAAGTTACTTTTATATGTGTATTTGCATGTATTTCTTACATTTTTAAAACAATATATTTTCACAATTGTTTAATAAAAAAATTCTTCATCATTCATTCACTAAAACTTGTTCATGTATTTCTCTTCACAATACATATAATCAGAATATAATTGTTATTTAGCCAAAGCATTCAAATGAGTGAATATTTTATTTCTTGCCCTAATTTAATGCAAAAATTTATAAAATGTATTTTTTTTATAGATAACTTCACATCACATTGTTTTCCTACAACAAAAACAAATCGGAAACTATAATACAGAAATATTTCAAACTAGCAAATTAATACCCGTTCTTTGCACGGACTAAAAAAATATCAAATCGATCCAAGTATGTGTACCATCTAACCAGTTATAGGATTATAAGCTTATGTTATTGTTCCCGCCCGTTATAAAGTATAAAATCCCGTTTCACATTGCCTTAAAATTCCAAAATGAAAAATACGCTATAAAATGCACTCATAAATATCATCACAATTCCCTCATAAATACATACCTTTTAGCTCATTTGGCGCATTTTTTTGGAAATAATTTGGCCAGAAAATATAGCTTTAAACAAACCCATTATACAGCTCTAGCACAATTACCTTCGTACAACCAACCAGCTTTTAAAATATTTATTTAAAAAAAACATTTTGCTCATTTGGCGCGTTTTAGTTAATAATTTGGCGAGTTTGGCAAAGTATTTGATGAAAAAATAGTCATAAAACCGTAATATACAGCTCTAGTGCGATGGTCTTTATCAACCACCATAGTTCAGTAATAGCTTAACTATACATTTATTGCTTAAATACGCATACATGCAGTCAACAGAACCATCAATAAAAAAATTATCAAATAAACCCACAATAAAATCCTAGAATAGAGACTGGCCGAATTACGTCACTTGAAACTTGTCAATTATTTTTCAAATAATAAATTTAGTTTTTGAAGGTAATGGCAACTGAATAAAAACATTTAAATTTTAATTATTTTTTGTGTTTATTTTAATTTCTTCATTTGAATGGCATCACGAAAGGAAAAAAAATGATCGGATTTGAGCGAAAAGGTGTATTTTTTTCAGAATATTCTAATTTTCTCTAAAAATAGAACATTTTGAGCTCTGAAAGTTCAAAATATGTCACTTAAGTATGAACTACACATTTATGCCAAGTTACGAGTCAAATCATTACCGTCATATTTCTTTTTAGTAATTTATAATTGTTTTCCCTTAGAAACTTTCTGAAGTCTGAACGTGGCCGAGCCTAAACTCTCAAAGGAGATGTCTGGAAAGTCAAATCCCACTTTTAGCCTTTACGTCTTTCTTATTCTTATGTAAACAGTAGGTCTAGGTATAATTAGATCTCGGTTAGAGTATTTTAAACCGTAGGGGCATCAAATACAATATACCAACCCACGAACCACGAATTCCTCTTACGTAATTTTCTAACTTCATTTCAAAGGCAGTACTGCTGCTTAATTGTCCTTAGAAATTCTTAGAATTCTATAATACTTGATAGGAAATTCATCTTAGTATTTATGTTATTATAAAATATAAAAGTTTTTTTAAACAAAAATATTTTTTATGAATTCCGTTATTGGCATAAGTCATTGTATGACCAAGAACAAATATCAACTAATAAAATACCTTATTCCGAAATAAAACAATATATGAAACTAAAAAATAAATATATAATATAAATAGATATATAATATAAATACATATATATAACATAAATAGATATATAATATAAATACATATATATATATAACCTAAATAGATATATATATTTATAAATTTTATATTTTTTCAAAAATAACTCTCGATAAAACAAAGATTTAAAGGCAGATGAAATACTGAATTTTTTTTCGAATTTAACACAAAAGGCTCATGAGTTTTATGACATTGCAATACATTGTCTCTCCAACACATCGTAATTTCGTCTGAATTGCACGTTTTTAACCCAATACTATCACTATTACGCCTGGATGAAATATACTGCAAAATCGCATTTCCTTCTTAGCCAATCATGTAAGAGCTTCAACGCTCCATCATCAAAACAGCTGCAAAGTACAGCTTCTTTTCGATAAAGATAATAAAAAGGATTTCAGAGGATAACAAAAAAAGGTGCTGAGAAGACTTCAATTTTAGTTCCACTAATGGAACCAGAAGATTGTCTTTATGTTAGGGTTGAGGTTACATTAATTTTGCACTAAAGTTAAAACACTATAATAAACTCAGTTTCACGACAGCCCATAACTAACCGTCCGGTTCATGTTGTCGTCTGTTCCGAAAGAGAGAAACGGAACCTGAAAAGTATAGTCGGACGAGTGTGAATAAGTTTCGCGTGTTTTCTTCGGAAAAGCCGACAATCCTAACCCGGCGGATAGCGAGACGTCATGAAGAGCTCATGTGGCCTTAAAGTTGAGTAGGCCATGGCTCAGACCCGTTAATCACATTTCAGCTTACGAGACCGGTGCATGGGATACAGTGCAGCAGATGTTCAGAACAGTTAATCAGACTAAAGATAAACTCATTGTTTAGTTCTCAAATCTAGCTTGTTCCCCATTCCACCAAGCCCTAAATTGATGTTAATTTTTAAGTTGGACTTTGATTAATTTGTATGGGTGGAGGGGGGCTGTTAGAAATCCTGAAGTTTAACCTAATTTCCAATTATTCGTTTTTCGATTCTGTAAAAAAATGATTCCATCAAAATTTAAGTTCAATTCATAACTAACAACACGTGTCTCGCGTGACTAAAAAATTCGAAAAACGTCACATTTCAGGGTATTTTCCCAATATTTCCCTTATAAATAAATCTATGCACAAAACTAAAACGTAGTCAATACAAATGTTATAAAAGACAAAATGTGAGTTTTTTTTAATTTACCTTTTGTTGCATGATATGCATGGGCATTTAACATTTTGTTTACTTATGGTTGCTTCTGGTGTACATGTTCCAGCTTCGAAACCTGTAATGCTATACAAGTATTCATACGTCATTAAATATTTTTAATTTAGTAATGATAATGAAACCTGTTAATTGAAAATATCGATGCGTTACCTGATATGGGTTTTTAAAATTTGTGTAAAACTAAATAATATTTAATTTTTTTTAATCATCATACTATTAGGAATACGGCAGGAACTATGCGTAAGCGTGTTAGGTGTAATACAGTGTTGCACAAAAGTTTAGGCAGAACACAAAGAGTAAGTTTTATACAAAAGTATATTGAGACACAAAGTAAAAATCTTTGTGATTTATTCATCAAAAATCATATTATAATAATAATTGACATTAAATGCTACGAAAAACAAATATGTGGAAAGTTTTGCACCAAAATAACAAGAATGACAAAAATCTCCTTCACATAGGTTTAGGCACACTTAATAAAAAAATTACTAGATAATTATATAAATCATTTTAGTACTTCGTGTAGCTTTCTCGTTGTTTTATTAGTTCGAAAACCTTTGTTTTCATAGAAAGTATCAGATTTTGTAAGGTATTATGCTCGATTTCATACCACGCGTTTTCAGTGCTTCCTTTAGCTCCGGAACGGTGGAATATTGTTTGCAATTGGCATAAACTACTCTAGTAAGGATTTGCCAAACATTTTCGGTGGGATTAAGGTCCAGAGTGTAAGCAGACCAATCAAGAACTGTGATATTACTGTTTCTAAGCCACTCTTTAGTTGACTTGATGTATGTATGGAGGCATTATCTTGTTGGAATTTCCAATTTGGCCGCCTAAAAGCTCCCCATAAGGCATTAAGTGGTTGTCTAGAGTTGCCTGGTAGTCCCCCGAGTTTTGCTTTTCTTTGGTAAAGGCTAAGGAAGTCTAGCCGTTGAATCGAAAACCTCCCCAAACCATTACCTGACTCCCCTAAAACCACCACCTTGACGCCGGTTAATTAGATCCTGGGTTCTTACGGAAATCATGCCAGTAGTAGCCATACCCATTGGGACCATCTAGGTCCCATTATTTTTCGTCGCTGAAGATCACTTGCAGCCATTTGTCGCTGTAAGACATGTGTTGTTGAGCCCATTGCAGTCTTGCATTTTATGATGAGATAGCAAGCTAGGGTTGCGCTTCAGCTTGGATTTTATCAAGTATCCAGATTCCTTGATTCACCTCCTGATAGTTTCACGTCAAAATTTAGCCACAATCAGGCTTTTAATTTGATTTGAAGAGCAATGTTTGTCTGAAGCCAATTTTCTTATTTGTCTATCCTCTTGTTTGCTGGATTCGAGGTCTTCGAGACCGCGATTTTGGTTGATATTGATCGCCGCGTGCTAACACTCTACAAACACCTCGTTTCGAACGCTTTAATTTAGTAGAAATATCAGAAACAGATTTACTTCTGAATTTTAATGTCCATATCCTTATTATCTCTTTATACGAAAATTCAGTTGACTTCCGAATAGTTCTAAGCATTGAAAATTACCTTTCATCCTTTTAAAGCAACTTAAAAACCCTCCCCTTTGATGACACAATCACTTTCTCTAGAGAATTTGCATAAAACTGAAACGTGTGCCTATACTTTTGTGGCAAGAAAAGTTTTGAAATTTTTAATTTGTTGATGGAAGTGGAATTTATTTATATTTTTTGGAACAATTTTTTACCCTATTAGTTTTCATGCTGCCTAAAGAATATATATTTAAAAAAACTACTGAAAAATAGTAAACATTGACGATTTTTTCATGAATTGCGTCTGTGCCTAAACTTTTGTGCAGCACTGTAGTTGGATCGGCTATTAAGAAGAAAAATGGAAAAATAGAATAGAAAACTGTCTCTGATAATAAAGCTCCGTTTCTGTCCGTTAGAGGGCGCTCTTTTAAGATTAGAATCTTCCGCCATTTTGAATTCCCGCCGTGTAACAAATGATGTGTCGTCGTCTAAATATGGCGTATTGTGAGACGTTTAAGACTCCGCTTTAATGATGCTTCGGTAATGAGAAAATGGCCTTATCAGGAAGTGCGTAATCAACTAAAGCTTAAGAAATATTTTTCCAGGCTCGACTTTAATGTGGTTGTTAGGAGGAAGGACAAAAAAAATATGGCTGAACAGTTAGGCTTTTAGTGCGGGAAGTAAAAAACGGTGTACTATTAAATGTTATTAATTTAACTTGTTTTTATTTTCGAGCATTAGATAGCGTAGTAAGTAGCGTTTATGCCAAAAATACGTTATATGATGGGGTTGAGTAATATTAGCAAGATTGTATGTTGTTATCAGTTGCTGTTGGAGGTTTCAGATTTTTTTTAAAATTCAGCCGTAGTCAGTTATGAAAAATATAAATACTGATAAGGTTATTTACTGGTTTTTCTATCGTCTATAAAAATTTCTATGGAATTAAATAGTTAACTTACAAAGTTGATAAGTTAATGAAAGCATAAGATAGGTTTAGATAAATCTCTTTTAATTTTGTGATATTATGTATGCATCTTTTTTTTCTAAATTTAATAAGTTTTATTAAGAAAAAACAAAAGATCAACGTAACCGACACCTTATAAAATTCAAAATCAGCAAATTTTCAAAATACACACTGCGATTTAAAAAAAAACTGCACAGTTTTTTTTTTTTTTTTTAAATAATGAACGATCGAAAACGTGCTGGAAGAAATATCTAAGAGAAAAATGGAAAAACAAGTAGGTACGTATCAGTAACTGTCACATAAAACCACATATTTTTTTTAAGATTAAAAACAAAATTCGTTCAAAATAAACCATTAATCGTATTACAGTATATTTTCATTGAATGTCTTCCACAAGTTGAATTACTATTTAAAAGATTGGGTAATTTATTTTGCATTTTGAATAATCTAAATACATAAAATAAAATTCATGTATTTTGGATTCTGTCTTTTGATATGGCGGTTAATTCGAAAACCGACCAAGCCCTTATTCGATTGGTTTATCTGAAACACGTACTGAATTGCAATATTAGATTTTTTAAACTAAAATTCTCGAACCAAATTTTTTATTTGCTAAAATTCAATCCATTTATTGAATTTCTATCCATTAAAAAAAGACCAATACCATCTATTTTCCCACAAACGAACGATGAAAAGCAAAACAACAGCGTTATAATTGGGACTTGTAAGTACCAATGGGAAATAAAGAGTTAAAGCGATCTTAAATTTAAAAGTAAAAAAATCCAGAACTTAACTTTTTTTATCCCTTTTCTCGTTTCGCCCCTTTATACGAATGTCTTCGATGTGTAGAAAGGACGCTCCGCGTCGATGCTACAAATTGTTATTTCAATCTCCGATCCAGAACTAAACTTATTTCAAACCTTCTATTTAGTTATTCCATAAAAACTTAACTGTGGATCCTAAATTCAAAAATTATTTACGTACAATTATTTATCTTTTTAGTTTATGAATTATAATTTATGACCTTATGAAGTCCCATCATTCCGATTCTTTTCTTTGTGTTAAAACGACTTTCCTCGGGCATGAAAATATATTCTTTTTTGAAAATATATTCTTTTTTGTCATCTCGGGCTTTTTGATAAATAGTTTCCGAAAAATGATTAAATGTGCTCTGATGCAGTTTGAACTTAGATGGTAGGATTTCATATTTAAATATTTTTAATTGAATTCTCTTTATTTAATATTTTGTTTTATTTGGAACAATTTAATTAAATTTAGTATGCTTATATAGCTCATAATATTCTTTTTAGTTTTTTTTTTACTTTCTTTAAAAAGAATTGTTACTTGATATAAAAAGTAATTTGGGTTTTCTTTTAAATTTTTAGTGAAGATTATACGTCATTTGAGTCAGTTAAAACCCAGTCATCAGTTTAAACCCACATATAGCTATTTGAAAAAATATAATAGAAATTGTTCCTGTTGAATTAATATTCTGGAAAAAATGTCTATTTGTTTTCTGTAAGATTACACATATTTATTTAATTTAAGACGGGTTATAGTACATAGAAAAGAATTAATTGAAATTCGTCATCAGAAAATATAAACTATTTAATTAACTGCATTATTTAAATATATTTTACTTTTAATTACCTAATATGAATTATAAGGTAATTAAAGTATTGCAATGAGATCGAAAATCCAAAATGAAGCTTTTTGTGTTTTCTACACGGTTTGGAGGGTGCTGATTCTAAAAAAGCGGTTTTTGAACATGGATCCATCTGTCTGTTTGTCTGAAACCACTCTATAGTTTGAACTAAATCTATCTACGGGCTTCAAATTTGATAAACAAGCTCCTAGTACCTATCGGACATCGTAATAAGATTTTCGAGAAAATTTTGCATGTGTTAGGGGTATATATGTCATAGAACTTTTTAGATTAAAATTTTTTTAATCCCCTTTTAAGGAAAAAAAAACCTTTAAATGTGTGCATTAATTATTGAGCCATAATAGAAAGTCGTTTAGTGTTACACACCCCTAGTTTTAGAACAAATGTCAATAACCAACCTTATAGTGACAACATACGTATCGTCAAGACTTTGGACCACGGCGTATTTAACGTGCACCAGTGTCATATACACGGCGCTATAGGTGGTTTTTTTTTTGCCAGCACAATTCATTTATTGGATGGCTAAGAGGACAGTGATATGTTTTCTGGCTCCCTTACCTGTGCAGTCAGTCACGAAGAATAAAAGTCGTAAGATACATCATGTTTTATTATAACATAACGTATAGGTAATAGTTAAATGTGGAAAAAGCAAAGATCAAATGATACACGAAACTTATATACAACAGGGCATAAGCAACATGCTCTGCTATTGCGACATGCGCTGTCATTACAAAAGGAATAAATCGCATCAGACAGGACCCCAGTGGTATTGTTAGTAGCAAGACGCCTTAACCGACCACGCCCCGCGGGCTCATAAAGAAACTTTTACGATGTATACTATTATATTCACATTAGAAAGCAAACATTTCATAAACTAGCATTTTAACTTAATAGTATTAAAAATAATATGTTACAATTATTGTAAACAAATCAATAACTAATTTATATATATTTTTTTTAATCCAATCTAAGACTGTACTTTTACTAATATGTTGACTTAAAAACTTATTAAATTCAGAAAGTTTCTTTTTAACTCCAAGATATTCAGAACGTAAAACAAATTTCCATTATTAATCTTTCAACTTAACTTCATTAGTTTAAAAATAGTAGCTTTTCCCTTACACCCAATTCCTTATCTCCCCTCTGCAAAACCCATAAAACCGAAATGCAAACACTATTAAGAGTAAAATCCTTACTTATTAATATAATCCGCGATATCTGCCTGTTAAATGTGGCCTATGGCTCTTTTTTGTGTGTTCTCTCTCAGATAAAAGCCAAACACGAAGAATTTAATTTACAGATCAAAACACTCAGGGTAGTAAAATTTGAAAAGAGGGAAATTAAATATTTAATGAGCATTTAACATCCACTATCCTACCTTATTTACAGTTCCTTTGCGTTTATCTTGGTGAGTAAATGCATATTAAATGGGGTTTTGCCGATTTTTTTTTAAATTGGCTCGAATACGAATCTCTTACTCTCTTAGGTTTGACGCAATTCAGCTTTGTTCTTGTACTGTAGGGGACCTAGCCAAGTTGCTTGATTTGGTGAAAATTATAACGACAAAATAAAAATTAATAATGTACCCCCGAAAAATGCATTTCAACTTATCTCGCTATGAATGTTAATTGTCTACTATACGTGGCTAACTTGTGATGCGATTTTTAATGTCCTAACACTTTACGTCTATGAGTTTTTATGCGCTGACATGGAAATTGCGATTAGATGGGAAAATAACTTCGATATTTAAATTAATGACTAGTTTTAGTGGTTCTTGTAACCAGCGGCTTTTATATAATCCTATAAAATCAATATAGAAAATAAGGAGATAAGAAGTATATTTTTAAAAAATTACAAAATAACTATAAGTAGTATCTGAAAAGTGTTGAAAGAGCAAAGAACAAGATTCTTCATATTTATGTATTTTGCAATGAACTAAAATATAATTGTTAGAAGCATGGATTTTTCCTTACACTAATACATTTTTTATTTTAGGAATACTCTTAAAAATTACACTTGGTTAAAATATAATTTGGTTGGCAAAAACTATATGCATAGGTTTAAAAGTTAGTGTTTTTTGGTGGTAAACAATAAATTCAAATTAATATTTTGACACATGCCAAATCAATCTTAGTATCAGAAAATTGTTTTCAAAGGCATAGTGATAATATAAAATTTTCATGAATGCAAAAGCTGAATTTTCATTTAATAATATCTATATATGTTTTTTATGTGACTCTTAAAGATTTCATGTAATTTCAGAAGATTTTCGTTATTTCTAAATTAAGTTGCTCTAGAATCAAATTTTAGCTTTCAACTAGTTTTCAAGTAAGAGAGATCTCGTTTAAAAAAAAACACCAAGAAATAACACAAGTAAAATAGGGAAAGGTTTGTATAAAGGAGATAGGCGGGATATGTCACCGAGGGACCAAACTAGTGCTGCATTCGCCTATGCTATATAATATTCAGTAGATGTTGTACGGCTTTATAGCCAAACAACCTAACTTTTTCTTCAGGCTATTGTGGGCAGGGTAGGGTTGATACATATATATTCCGGCTTGTGTGCTTGATCAGAGACCCGCTTATAAACCTTCGTCAAGTAAGACAGACACAGAAAGAATTTTTACTGTCACAGAGAGAGAAATTACACCCAGGGCAAAGGCGGGAATCGAACCCGCACCCGGTACAGTGCGCAGACTGTTAGCGGAGGCAGCTATCTTAACCACTCGGCCACCCGGGCCCCAGGCTATTGTTCTACTATAATTGTGTACTTCTTACCTGAAGTGAATTGACTAATAAGTTTCTAATATTTAAGTTGCCGTGCCGGGGCCCGGGAGGCCTAGTGGTTAAGAGCGCAGACCATTAGGCTAACAGTCTGCGCACTGTACTGGGTGCGGGTTCGATTCCCGCCTTTCGCCCTAGGTGTAATTTCTTTCTCTGTGTGTCGGTAAAAATTCTATCTGTGTCTGTCTTACTTGACGAAGGTTTATAAGTGGGTCTCTGATCAAGCACACAAGCCGGAAATACATGTACCAACCAAGTTGCCGTGCCCCTGTGGGCGTTGCTGTAGTTTTAATTTTAAACTTTACTGTTTATGTGTCTTATGAAGTGATGAATTTTAACAAATTGTTTATATATGGAAGAGATACTAGATTAATAAATATTTCATCTGGAGGCTGACTTTGTGCTTACTGGCTCCAACAAGTTCACTAAGTAAAAAGCTTAAAATCCTTTCAGCGACGTTGAAAAATGGAAGTCTGTAAAAGAAAGAATTAGCAACGAATAAATCTTTCAGCGTACGTAGTTGCAGGGATAATCTGAATCGGCTCCTGAAAGCATTTATTACCGAAGATCGGTCAAATCTTCGAAAGTAAGTTATTAAACTATTTATTAAGTAAATGTATTTCTATATAACATGAATAAATCTTAGTTATGCGGAATAAACCTCCTAGAAGCGTTCGGTAAACTTTGAGTTCAATGAGGTTTTTTCCTTACAAGTATTTAATTTTAGAAATAAAATTCAATTAGTGTTATTATATTAACTTGAAAGTTAAATTTTTGTTCCTAATTAGAAAATTGCTAATGCGCATATCTCCAATACCATGCTCGTACTGGTTCTACTTCGTGGTCCGGCGTCGTTTTGTAATGTCCCAATGTCTTTTGTAATGTCCGTGTCGACGTCCGAATGCCATTTTTCCTACTTTTTAAGTTACCTCTTTTGAAAATTATCATTTTTTTTCTCGTTTGACTAGAAAGTAGGATAAGGTCAAACCCTAGTCGCTGACCCGGCAATTTTTCAAGCTTGGCGACCTTTCGAAAATCACGATTTCCGAACGCTGTCTTAGCTTGCTATTTTTTTTCGGTAACCTTAAAACTGATCTCGATCAGCTGCTGAATGCATGTTAGCTCAACATCTCCTTCCGTTGATTTGTGTACATGGTTACCAGAAAAAGTAATTTATCGATCTTTAAAAACTCGCAAAATTTTGTAATTTGTTACCGGGCCAGCGCCTAGGATTTTTCCTCTTATAGTGGCTAAATGCCCCACTTCTCTTCAATCAAGTGTATTTAAAGAAATTTTTGAGATATGCCTATTTTTATGTACTGACTTAGTTTAGTGGTAATAGCTTCTGTCGATCTAATTTTGGTTAACTTAAGTTTTCTTAACGTGCAATCATGGAGGCCTATTGTTCATCTGCCCTTAAAAGTAAATATTTTAATGATAAGAATTTATAAAAAATCATGAAATTACATCATCAGTCATGATTATTTACAACAAAAAAAACATGACAAAGAAAATTTAGTCCAAATTTCAAAATGAAGCGTCCTCTGTAAATAAAAATTTGATAATAACCTTGATTTTCCATGTACTAAAGATTTTTTTTTACTCTACCTACTATCTCTTCAATTATTGTAATGTATCCATTATTTAAAGTTGTTTGTGTTGCTTTATTTCAAGATCAGGAACCGAGGAGGAAAAAACAACAAAGAAGCAACTCTTGCAGAATTTTAAGGTTATGAAAATGGAGTTAGCCAAAGAGAAGGACTTAAGAAGAAAGCTACCCAAAAAGAGTCTAGAGAGGCGGTGGTCTTTGGGCACGATATCAGACTGCCTATTTATTTCAATGTTTGTTGTTGCGTTATCCTTTAAATTTTAACTAGGTATATTTCAAATAACAATTGTTATAACTTAAATTATTTTTTTAATAATTTTACCTTTACGTATGTTGTTTTCTACATTATGCTGCTTATACATTTAGATAAAACGATAAGGTTTTTTTAAGTTTTATCCACCAATCATTTCTTGGACTATTGCTTATTTTAAATAGCCATACATTGATGTAGGCCTTAGGCAAAGCTTATTATATTGGATATATATCTTTGTAAAAAAATTAGTATAAAATTTGTTCTTTCACATTTTATGAATAACTTCATAAAAAAAATTATTTTTAAGTCTCTGATTGCTGAAGATATTGTTATTTAAAGCTGAAATTTTGCTTTACAGTGTTCTTCCAGTCAATTATGCTTTTAGTTTTACACAAAAAAAAATTAAACGTTGTAATCACTATTCCGTTTTGTCCAACCCAGGTAGGCTAAATGGGATAGGGGACTGTTGAGCCCAGTCGATGAAGGGGTTCGTCTTGCATGCGAAGGTCCCAAGTTCGGGTTCGGGCATCGACAAAATAACTGTCTACCTATAAAATAAACGGCCCGTGCAGCGAAAAAAATGTCTGACGAATAATATCCTATGTAGAGGGAGTGGACGTTAAATATGCTCCAAAGTCCCACAGCTGCGTACTATGTCGCCCTTATTGCGTTGGGTGCCTACTCAGGTGTCAGCTCGTTACTTGACTGTGGTTCTTAATTACGACGCTCGTCGCCAATAGCTCTCGTGTAGCTCTAGTGCAACGATAATTCAAACTAACCTAACGTAAAACCGGATAGTGTTTGGTAAACTATATTTTACTGTTTCAAAATCATTAAAATTAGGTAAAATGTTTTTTTGTGTGTGTTTCAATAACTGTTGTAGTTAACAAAGATATAAATAGTTTTCTCCGACAGATCTTCCGTAAAAAAAATAATGGTGTTCCGTTTCATCCTACTTTACAAATTAATAGTTATTAGAATAAAAATTTATACAGTTTGAAAATTTAAGTTATCAAGAAACAATTTTAAATAAGCTTTTACAATAACTATTTTATTAATAGTTAAGAAAGTTCAAAAGCTATGGAAATTGCATATGTATTTATCCTTAATCCCTTATCAATCAGAGTTAAACATTTTTCATTTTTATTAAAAACTGAAAATATTTTTTTTAATGAGAGACTAGCACTGTTGGTTCACGAGTAGAATCTTATTCGTCCACCAGATGTCGCTTTTCAGTACGGCAACCAAATCATTCCCAGGCTTTATGCAACCTCCATTTCCCAATTTCCTTCATCAATTAATTGAGACCCCTAATTAAATTTGGACAAATCGCCTTTTGAATAACATTATGACGGATAACGGGTCCAACTAATCGAGACTGTGACGGGGTTTTAATTTAATAATCGGGAGGGGGAAATAATAATGGGACATTTTGGATCGATAATTAAAATTACCCGTCCGCTTTGAAAACAAATGAGCTGTGACATGTTTTCGGGGGTGATTAGGTGCTGAATGCGAGTGAGCGGCATTTGTCGAATATCGTAAACTCTAGCTTGACAAATTAAAGGAGAATTTACAGCGGACTTTGAAGATTGTAAATTGTCATGGACATGCAATCGGAACATTTTCGGTCGTTTGAGGATGTTTTGAAATACCTTCGTTGCGATTTAATTGGTTTAATGAGAGACAGATGTATATTCATTTATAGAAAAGAGTTTTGAAGTAGATGTGTTTAAAAAAGTTTCATAGGATAAATAAATGTGCAGTAAGTGTCGATTTATATAAGTAAACAACTGAAATTCAAACTAGTAACTAACATTTGAATTAACTAAATTAAAATAAGCATTATAAGTATACACTAACTGCTCTTCCTTTTTCTTTCCGCACTCCAAATTAATCAAGGAGATTCTGTACCTTCATACTTTGCAAGAATTTTTTGTTGATTATTTTGTTCCTTTTATTTATTCGTTCGTTCAATCATTAATTTTTTGCATACAATTTATTCCTTGATTTGTTAATTCCATCCGCATGTTTATTGATAGACCGCATACCAGAATCTGTAGACTCGATTTTCACTCTCCAACCTTTTGAAATCGTATTCATTCAGAATTCTCATAATAATTAGCCCTCGTGTAGCAAAATCAAAAGCTAATCCTTAATCGATCGCCCAAAAAAAATTTTCTCTAAACAATAAATTAAATCCTACATTTTACGAATCTTTAAAATGTTGCCCTTATTTCCACTGCATAAAAAAAGCACAAATAACCAGGTCGTCATATCTTTTCGTATATTTTTTTAGAATTAGCCATTTTCCTATTTCCATAATTTTATACGATATTTCTATGAACTTGCAATTTTAAAGAATGGTTACGCCATCTATCGGTAACCTATCCAACTTTATTTTCTAAATTTATGTTCTCTTATTGTTGTTGTCATCTATCGGTAACCTATCCAACTTTCTTTTCTAAATTGATGTTTAAAATATTATTGCATATTAAATTGTCCATAGCTCATCACTAATGACATTAAAAGGATAAGATTCAATTTTCTATTTCTTAGAAATATTATCATTGTAATAAACCTGAAAATGTTATTTATGTACTTTAAATAAATAAAATATTTTCGTTATAATTCTTATTTTAATTTTAGTACCATGATAATTTGCGAATAAATTGGCGAGGCTTTTTATAACCTGTGCCATTTCTTAATATTACCATTAATGATAATTACTTAAAGGAATATGTTAAGCCAAACTTCTGAAATAGAATTCCCCATGCTAACGAAAAACACATTGCTTGATCACTGTAAAAATAGCACATTTGGACGCATATTCACATCGCATTCTGTTGTAGTTGGTTGGTAGACATATATATTCCAGGTTCGTGTGCTTGGTCAGAGACCCGCTTATAAACCTTCGTCAAGTAAGACAGACACAACACACACGTAAGTGGATCCATCTAACTTTTAGAGGCAGAGGCCACTAGAGGATCCCCAGAATTGACTTGTCACCCCCAGAGGTATTGATTTGGTATGGGAACTTGGAGGACTTTGTGACCACGACGAAATTTAATGTGCACCAGTCACCATTAGCGTACACGGGGGTCTTCGGAAGGCAGCGGGGCTCGAACTCGCAACCTCAGGGATGCCAGCCCAAGACCTTACCGACCGGGCTATCCCGGCCATCTCCAATATTTTATTGCAGCTGGTGCTTTAAACACAATGAAAAGGACTTTGCAGCAGTCCCCCGTTCATTAGACCCGGATTTTCCGTATTTTGTGCATCAATCTTTCTTCCAATAACCTTAAATTTTAACATTTTATAATTAATAATTTTATTCACAATGCACTTTTTTCTTTTGGAAATATTTTTAAGATCATCTCTTAAAAAATAAACCTAATTTTAATTCTTTTTTTAACAAATGTTATTTGAAATAAAAATTTCAATTTAAAATTTATGCAGTGTGAACAACCATACATATTTGCCCATTTCCAGACCATTCGGAAGGTTTTAACTTGCAAATGCTTAGACGACGCTTAAGGGGGAATGGGCGCGCTGGACCGGGGGTCTCCAAAGTAAAGTGCATCAGTGTTAATCCTATGGAGAAAAAAATATTTTTAAAAAAATATTTTCTCTGCCACATTTCTCCGGCTGTATTGAATATTTTTACAAGCGGATTTTTTATGTGATAAATGTAGCTGACTTACAGGTCCCGACTTTCCCACTTTTTGAAATTGGTTCGAATATTTTTTTTTTTAATTTTCCATAAATAATTTTACACAAAATATTCGAAGCAATTTCAAAAAGTGGGAAGATAGAGACCTGTAAGTTATCTACATTTATTATTTTTAAAAACCCGTTTGTAAAAATATTCAATACAGCCGGAGAAATGTGGCAGAGAAAATAGTTTTTTTTCCCATTGGATTAACACTGAGGCACTTGAGTTTGGAGACCCGCGGTCTAGCGCGCCCATTCCCCCTTAATCAGTGGTCTTCTTTTCTAACAACCGAAGAATTCAAACGTAATCGTAGCTGAAGTACATTTGCTTGTGTAGCAGTTAAGTTTATCAGCCTGGGTGCTGTATTCTGACTGAATTTTTTTTGCAGTGATTGTCTAAAAGAATAAAACTGTCTTAATATCATTTACATAACTCTGCTGAAGTTGTTTATTCTCATGCAACAATTATGCATGGATATTTTACTTTTTTGTCACTTTTGTCTCAAACTTTTCAGTTTCAAAATTAGAATTAGTTATGATAATTTTCTGTATATATATTTTTTTGAAATAAATTAGATTTTTTTTTTTAGGAAGTAATATTTTTTCACTGAGTCGTTTTTTCTCCTAAGCAATATTTCTCTTTCTATAAATCTCTTCACTCTAACTGGCTAGGAAATTCTTAAACAGAAGATAAAATTTATAATTTAATTTCGAATAGAGGAACTTATGGCGACATTTTTAATTGTGGTTAATTACCATATTTTGCATTTCAAAAACCAAGAATATATTTATTTAACTATATAATGCTAAAGAAAATTAATACCGAAAAACCATTTATCAACATTTATATTATATTCTTTAAAAAAAATCAAAAAATATAAGAAGAAAGTCCAATAGAAAAACCACTATGGCATGTCAGCAAAATATCCCGATATCAGGAACCATAAAAAAAAATCTTCCCATGTTATAAGAAAAATAAGTAATCCGTTAAAAGTTTGTTTTTAGTAAGCCGAGAAAAAACGATAAGTACACAGTGTCGGAAGAAACATCTTTACTTTTTTATGTATGTTCCAAAAAGTAAAGAATAACGCATGTTGCGAAGAAAAATTGCGTCCTATCGCACATATAAAAAGAACATACGAACATTCATCTTACAGATGTTTTGTTCTTTTACACTTTATTTTTCATGGAAGAAAGGGGGGGGGGTGAGTTAGGTAGTCTATCTTATCTTGGAGCTATTTAATTTATTTTACTTTATGTTTTTGTATTCCCCAACGTTGGAGTTCTAGTTATAAATGTCCCAGTCGTTCAAAATCTTTTCAACTTTCTATCACGTATAACAGAAGCGGCCGAAAATTGGAAGCAAAATGTAACACTGCAGGCTGAAAAAGAACCATTAAAAACTGGGTTAATCTTTTTAAAGGCACTCGCTCCAAAATTCGATCTTACACAGTTGGCGTTTTTGCCAATCCTGTTAACTCGACAACGAATTGCCTTTTTTCTTCTTCAATGAAAAAACTTGCATGCTTGCATATGTTTTGTGTATTCAGCAACTAGTCCTTTTTAGAATATTTTAATATCGAATCGCACCTTAGAAAAGAATTATTCCAAATAAAATTTATTTAATTTATTGTCATTAGAACAGTTCTCAAATAATATTCTATATAAAATTTATATAATTCCGGTTTAGACAAGACCGTAAAAAGTGCACTATTTTTCATACGTTCTTAAATAACAACCACGTGGAAATAAAACTTTAAACATTGATAACTTACTTTTTCCGAATAACATATAACACGAACAAGATAATTTCATAATAAAATTAAACTTACTTTGCGGTGTGTTTTTTTAAAGATAACTGTTGAAAATTTTCCAAGAGCTTATTGATTGATATTTTATTTTAACTTCAATTAAAGATTTCAATGGGGTTGTTTCACGGAGGATCTGGCAATAGCTCCGCGGTCTTGTTTTCCTGTCTCTCGCATAGATATCATAATTAAAGTATTAGATTGGCTGATCACGTGACCTCCTATGCTAACGACGGGACGCGCATGGAGGCCAAATAGGTGGACATAATTGCCAATGTTGCTGCCACTTTTAGGAAAAAAATACTACAAAAAAATACCATCTAATTCTAAAATTACAAAAAAAAATACTAGAAAAGGATTTAAAGTCACTAAAAATATTCCAAAATGCAGCTAGTATTTTTACGATATTTTTTTGTAATTTTAGAAAAATTCTAAAATAAATTCTAAAATTAAGTTAAAAATTTAGTTATAAAATTTAAAGAGTATATTAGTATTTTAGAATTATTCTAAAATTACAAAAAAATATCGTAAAAATACTAGCTGCATTTTGGTATCTTTTTAGTGACTTTAAATCCTTTTCTAGTATTTTTTTTTCTGTAATTTTAGAATTAAATGGTATTTTTTCGTAGTATTTTTCTCCTAAAAGTGGCAGCAACATTGGCAATTATTATGCCCACCTATTTGGCCTCCATGCGCGTCCCGTCGTTAGCATTGGAGGTCACGTGAAGTTGGTTGGTTGGTAGACCTATATTCAGGTTAGTGTGCTTGGTCAGCACACAAACCTGATTATCTCTACCTACCAACAAAAACAAAAGTCATTCGAGAGACAGGAAAACAAGACCACGGAGCTATTGCCAGATCCTCCGTGAAACAACCACATTAAATCCCCCAAAAATTTATTTAAAGAAACAAATATATAATTTTTTATATAAATTAAAACATAAATTGATCATATTTACAATTTAATTATCAAATAATCAAATGGCATTCATTAATTACACCTGATTAAATCATAAACTTTTGACAAATATATAAAACCCAACTTATAAGTTTTGGGGCAAATTATGAAAGAACCTAAATGTCCTAACTTAGAATTTAATTGGCTTGTTCCAGGTGGCGTAAATCCTTCCAGCTTTCACTCATTTGCGTTCTTCCTTCGATCGCTCTGTTCTCACGTGACATTGATTACCAATCAACACTCGAAAAAGAATTTATTTTAAGTTCCAGCATGCCCATTGGTAATCTAAACGTGTCCATGACACCCTTGCTTAGGATTTTTTAATAAACCTGCAGAATGAAAGAAAAGAGAAACGTTTTATCACATGAAAAACGTTATTTAATAAAGCTTAACTTTTATAAATGCAGCTCGAATGAAAGGCTGTCTTGAGTGGCCCGATGTCCCGGAATTGAAGAGTTAAATGTTAAATTACTTTTGATGATGCATCATATTTTTTTATATGAATCGTATAAATACGTAAGTTTAAAAGTCTGCTACATTCTTATACCTTTGATGTCTAATGTATTTCAAAACGTTCTTAAACTCTAATGTTGAAAATGAAAATAGTAGGCATTGACCTTCTTAGTTTGATGTTGTTTTGGCAATGAAGTGGAAAAACTTGGAATATCAAAAGCCGTATGCGTAATACCTTTCTTTCACAAACCCTATTGGTTACAAGAACTCAACTTGACAAGAGGAAACAGTTAATTATCCATCATCTTAGTTTAGTTTGAATTATCGTTGCACTACAGCTACACGAGGGCTATTGGCGACGGCCGTCGTAATTTAGAACCACAGTCAAGTGACGAGCCGACACCTGAGTAGGCACCCATCAACCTTTAAGGGCAACATGGTACGCAGCGTAGGACTTTGAAGCATATTTATCGTGCACTCCCTCTACACGGGGTATTATTCGTCGGACATTTTTTTGGCTGCACGGGCCATTTATAGATCGGCAGTAATTTTGGCGATGCCCGTACCCGAACCTGGGACCTTCCGCATGCAAGGTGAACGCCTTAAACGACTGGGCTACCCAGCCCCAAAAGCCATCAGCAGATTGATTATTTACGGATGTCTATTTACAACTACCATGAAGAGCTTTGACACAAACAATAACACCGCGTAATTTAGAACTGGTCTAGTGACGAGATTGGCACCTGAGCGGGCACTCAAATTATACCAGAGGTGACATCGTACGCTTGTTCCGGACTTTCTTTTCCACAGAATTTAAAGAAATTTCAGTTCAATTATTTATTTAGTAACTGGTATAAATTTATATATCTATGTTAATCATAAAAATGAATACTTTGCACACAAAAAATGCTACCTCAAAAATAATAAATAAAATTGCCTTTCAAATGCCAAGGTGCTTTGAACGCAGTTTTTCCTGCAATCAAACCACATGCATAAAGAAACTAGTTATACAGAATTATATGGTAAAAGAGAAATGTTAAGAATAATGGATAAATGAAATTTCCAATTAAAATAATAATTCATTCTAATTATTTTTTAGTAATTGATTATAAATCTATGTATATAAAAGACAAAGTCCTGACTGACTGACTCACTGATTCACTTACTCACGTATCAACGCCCAGCCCAAACTACTGGAGGTACAGCTACCAAATTTTACGAAAATATTCTTTTTATATCGTAGGCGTCATTTAAGAAGCGATTTTTCGAAATTCAAACGCAAACGGGTGTAAGAGGGCAAAACGTGAGCCGATTTTTCCATAGTAATAGCATTGTAAGATTAGAATTTATAATTTTTATTTCAATTTAAAAGTAATTTCAGCGCGTTCAGCGTGAGAGCACGTGGGTTTAATTTGTAGGATTGTTATTTGCACAGACTATCATTGTAAACAGACATCCTAATCGGAACTTTTTTTCAGAGAGCCACCGAGTGACTAAAGATCGAACTAATGGTCACGTGACTTTTTGAAAACTGCGTGCTACTCCAAGGTGCGCGCGCAACTTGTACTAATTATGCGCGCGACTTTTAAAAAGGATTGCAAAGGAGAAAATTGCGACTCGAGAGAGGCCTGGTGAACGTTTTTTTTTTTTTTTTTTGGTTACATTCTTTTCTCGTCAAAACATACAAGAGAATAATGTCTGTGTTGTTTTCTGATGTTTAGATGACCTAACACGTTGACTGCGACGATAGCGATGGAAAATTTTCATCGATAGAGGCTGACGTGAAGTAGAAGAACATCCTGTTCTTTAAACCAGTTCGTTACAATGGAAGTGAACTAATTCTTCTTCATTTTCGAAAAAGTAAAAATCTTAGTTGGAGGTTGTAAAATTATAAGGTTAGGTTGAATTAACGTCACTAACTAAAGCTACACGACAGCTAGCCGTAGAAATACGAGGAAATGTTCCTGGCCTTTTCCGACCGGATAACTCATCATCTGTCATTAATTATTGAATTGAAAGCCAATAGCCAGATTTGTTTCAGTGATTAACTTTTCGACTATGAAATCCTCATTAAATTTTCATAATTCATATTTTTTGTGGTGGTTTTTGTTTTAAAAAAACTAGAATAAAATAAAACAGACTATTTGCAATTTTTTTTTACAGCTAGATATTTGAATAACAAACTAAACCGCACTGCGAAATACAGTATGTTGGGTGTCTGGTCGCCCTACACTTGAGACGAAAGATTTTATTTCCTCGTAATTTGAAATAGAATATACTTTTTCAAATCATCAAGTATTATTCCAAGCACAGTGGGATAGTTTGCAAACGTGTAAAATCTAATATTCTACGTTCTATATCCTCAAATTGATCACCAAATAACCTTATATTTGCTTGCGGTGTTAACATAATTCAAATATAGGTGTTACCATAATTCAAATATAGGTGTTACCATAATTCAAATATAGGTGTTACCATAATTCAAATATAGGTGTTAACATCCCTACATAATTATGGCTGTATTATATTTGTCGTCAATAGGCGAAAGATACACTTCGCAATAACACAAAAACTGCATAAGCTTTAAAATCTGTGTATGGAAATTCGTCAGTCACATCTGGGATTACTAGGTGTCAATTAAATATCATACAAAAGGGTAGATGAAAGAGCTAGATCGTGTAGTTTGTGTAACCACTAGACCATCATGTTTATCAAGTTTTTAAACAAACTAGAACTCATAAGAACGGTTGGCGAAATGGTACTATGAATTTTATTGGAATGTGCTGTTATCGGTGAATCGGAACCACGCCACGCGCTGGCGTGTGATTACAGTCCAAGTGTTAATGGCCGATCAAATTTCGGCATTGGCGGCTTTTGGCGAAGTTGAAATTTTAACGTAGGGTCTATTCACATCCAGTTGTATGGGTTACGGTTGGTTTGAATTATCGTCGCACTAGAGCTACACACGAGGGCTATTGGCAAAGGGCGTCGTAAATTACAACCACAGTTAAGTGACTAGCCGACACCTAAGTAGGCACCCAATGCAACTTTTAAGGGTGAAATCGTACGTGGCGTCGGAACTTTGAAAAATATTTAACGTGCACTCCCTCCACACGGGGTATTATTCGTCGGACATTTTTGGATGCACGAGCCGTTTATAGGTCGGCAGTTATTTTGGTGATGCCCGGACCCAAACCTGGGACTTACATCATGCAAGGCGAATGGCTTTACCGATCGGGATCCCCAGCCCTATCGAGTTGTATGAAATTTGGAGTGGAATGTTTACCACATTTGGGGATTATCGTTGCGCAAATCGCCAAATAGAAACCTGCCATTATATCATAGCCGTTCTGGCAATTTTAACAGGGGCCAATGAGAAAGCCCTCTAACTCCTGGAAAGGACTGGATGCAATCAACCTCTCATATCAGAATGGGAAGAGATTATAATATCCTGATTGAGTGCTGACCAGTGGAGAGTGAACAATTGGTATATACAAAAAGTTTACATAAAAAACAAAAACCGTTATTGAGGGTACATGCGTGCAACGCCGGGTTTATATAGCTAGTGTATAAATATATCCCTGTGAAACAAGCAAAAATTTTAAAGCGAAAAATTATTTTACAAAATTTGCTATCTCAACGTAACATTCTTCGCCTTATTATACACATTGAAATTTTTTTTTTATCTGAATGCAGTTTTTGCTGCAATTAAACTACATGCATAAAGAAACAGGTTTTACAGAATGAAACAGCGTATATCTGTGGCCAACGACAGATGATTGCATAGAAGTATACTAGGGAAAAGATTTCAGCGACTTAACCCCTTTTTACAATTAGCTATTCAGAAGTCTTTGATCGTCGGTCCTTTCATTAATTTTATTACAGAATTTTACTAACTGTTTATGACACTGTTTAAAATAAATGGTCGGCGTTTGTAATAAAAATGGAAGAAAACACGAATGGCTCAAAAAACTAACAACGCATTTGAAAATTGACACTTACATTCTTACAATTCGTTATTCTTAATAAATTTCATATTCGATATTTAAGTTTGATGTTGGTCATTTTTGTACTTATATAATGTTTGAATGAACTGTTAGTAACCAAAAATCTAACAAAGGATTGCGGGTGCTTTAAACACACACAACAAAAATATGTATATTACGGTTTAAATATATCAAATTTCGTTTTATGTGTCCCTCAGCAAATATTAAACGTTAATTTTTTAAAAAAAAATTTTAAACTTTCTTTTAATATGTCTTAAAAATATATTTGCATAAAGAATATACGTGCAGGATTTTCTTAGTGTCTCAAGGGGAAAAGCAAAAAATATATATATATTTCTGATTATATGTAATATTGTAAGATTAATGGACGTTAATCTAAACGTTAACGTGAAAAATTTATCCTAGTTTTAAAAAGTCATTTACTCAAACGATCTAGCTATACTTTGTATATTTAAACGCTTAAAGATAAAACTTTTTTCATTTCAATATGATGGTAACAAAAGAAAAAAATATCTCTTATCATTGACAATTAGTAGCAATCTACTTTGTTAATTCCAGAAAAAAAAAGTTCATCAAAGAAAACACAGAAGACGTGATCATGAAATTCGCCTCAGGTATCTCTTAATTCTGTATGCACACAACCATTAATTAGATGGCAATTAAACTTGTTAAACTTCATTCGCTAATGGAGAACATGTTGATAAGTGGCTTTCGAACGCAAAGAACGTCCCTGATAAAAGAGTTCACTGCCTATTCAAAAGCTTAAGCCTAATCAGATGAATGTTCGACAGATCGAAACGTATTGGGTTTGACAAGAATGCAAATGTTATTCTACAAATTTTGAATGTTATAGGGGTTGAATTGAAAGTGAAGGTGTCACGCACGAGAACACGGTTCAAGACGTGAACCGTAATACTCGCAACTGTAAATGGCTTATTTTAAAATCACAATGATAATAGCCAATCATCCTCAAAATTGTAGTTCATGATAGGTATAACGTGATTCTGTAATTTGATGACAATTTAAGGCGGAACACGACCGTAAACGCCTTCTCTCAATTCATGCAAATAAAATAAGATTTTATTTAGTTAACTTGTATTCATACATTGTACATGGACAAAGCAAATATACCAATCAAACATACGCTATGAGGAATATTTTACATAGACGTTGAAGGTAAAACAATTGGATATGAGTTGAACCAATGACAATAGTTCTAATTTTATAGTCAGGGCAGCAAAAATATTTGCAGAATGATTTGGCAATCAGGCGCTCAATGTAAATAGGAAGAAAATCTGTATTCATAAATATGTTCACTATAGATTCCAAAAGAGCTTTGAATAATATAAATATGCAGATATTCCAACTGAAGCTCCAGTATGACGTTATAGTTCCACCAGCCAACCCCTCGGATTTAAATTGGTAATAATAATTTTACGGATTCCTTGGGGCCAAGATAAAGTTTAATGAGCCTTTCAAAAATCCGGCAATTAGTACAAATATGACACGGAATTTCAGAAATAGTTAAAAATCCGGTATTGCCTAGTTGAATACGGAGAGTCGGTAGAACGAATATGTATTATGCATTAATTTTAATCCGAAATTGACGATTATAAAGCTTTGTCAAAGTATCACGTAAAGGCGGCCAAATGAAATTCTTTTTAGGTAAAGAAAGTGTCAGTTTTAAGTGCTCGTTTGTATTCTTCAATTTGATTGTTTCAAGAGGAAAAGGGTGTGTTACTCCTTCTTTGTGTCTTTGCTTATCAGTTGAAGACAGATTTATTTGATTCAAAGATTAGAAAACACCTTGTTTCGTCTGAAAGCGGAATAAATAAGCTAATGGTTGTTGTTAGTCGCTAATAATTTGGTATTACAAGTTGAGAATTCTGGTTACTAATTATATGCCAATCAAGAAATAAAAATATACGCAAGCTTTTAAGAATATCTCTTTCATACACAGGATTTTATTTATTATTTTTAATGTTTTATGAAATACCTATATAAGCGTCTGCTCATGTTTTAAACTGGTAACTGAAAAATGATACAAGAAATTTATTGTCTAGTCACTAGTGTTTCATAATTCGTAATACTCAAGAATGCATTATTTAATTTTGCGAAAGAAATACTTTTGAGATAGATATGTGATTAATAATAAAATTATCTAAAAATTCTTTTGTTACACTTCTTTAAAATAAAGCAGTCTGAGTTTACCTAGTTTTGAAACGCGATTCAGTGGCGATACCTGGGCTGGCATCTAACGCAACCCAATAGCAAAGTCGGGACTTTAGTAGTAGAAGGAGTTGAAAAACTCAGATTTTTTACTACTAGAAAAATAAATAATTAGTTTCTAAGATCACTGGACATTTACATATTAGAGTTGGGTTTTTAGCCTACTTTTCTTTTTTTAATTCGAAAGAATTAAAACAAGAAGTTCATAAAGAACTAAAATAGCCTACTTTCCTGTTACTTAAATACTTACTGAAGTTCTAATCGGGAAAAAAAACTAGGTTCCTAAAGTAAATATCATCAACAGCCGTTTCTACACTAGATTTATACACATTAGAAAAAAAAATCGAAACACAGCACCCAGCTATAATTTAAACTTCTAAAAGCCAAAATCAACTATTTTCCTTAATATTCTTTCGCAAATTAATTAAATATTATTTATCATCTGCTCGTGATTTATTTGTAGTTCGAAGAATAATTAAATATTTATTAATAACAAAAGTAATGAAACTACTCCGAACTGCATTAAAAAATAAGAAATGTAAATTAAAACTAAGCATAATTGCTTGCAAAAGTATGCCTTGCCGCTTTCTTGGTAGATAAATAATGAATAATCAAAGAATCAAATTGTGCTACATTTTATGACGTCATTCCAAACTGATTCATGAAAATATTATTTTGCTTCAAATACGTTTAAATAAATAAAGTTTCTCATGCCATTGTTGATTTGGCAACAGTGATTTAAATGACTCAAAATTGAATTTCAATGCTAATTCAATGGGAAATTCGCCGAAAGATAGTAGATTTATGTCCGTCCGGACGTACAGACAGACGGACAAAAAGTATGAAAGTTGGGTATCTGAGGTCATAGCTAACAAAAAAAGAATTTTTAAGATCCGATGGATAGAACCGATTTTGGAAGAGGGATACGGACAGACAGACAGACGGAAAGACAGACAGACATACGAACAGACAGACATGTGGACATCAACCGCATTTCAATACCTACAGCGATTTAAATGACTCAAAATTGAATTTCAATGCTATTTCAATGGGAAATTCGCCGAAAGATAGTAGATTTATGTCCGTCCGGACGTACAGACAGACGGACAAAAAGTATGAAAGTTGGGTATCTGAGGTCATAGCTAACAAATTTTTAAGATCCGATGGATAGAACCGATTTTGGAAGAGGGATACGGACAGACAGACAGACAGACAGACAGACAGAAAGAAAGACAGACAGACAGACGGAAAGACAGACAGACATACGAACAGACAGACATATGGACATCAACCGCATTTCAATACCTACAGCGATTTAAATGACTCAAAATTGAATTTCAATGCTAATTCAATGGGAAATTCGCCGACAGATAGTAGATTTATGTCCGTCCGGACGTACAGACAGACGGACAAAAAGTATGAAAGTTGGGTATCTGAGGTCATAGCTTTCTAACAAAAAAAAATTTAAGATCCGATGGATAGAACCGATTTTGGAAGGGGGGTACGGACAGACATACAGACAGACGGACAGAAAGACAGACGGAAAGACAGACATACATTCGAACAGACAGACATATGGACATCAACCGCATTTCAATACCTACAGCGATTTAAATGACTCAAAATTGAATTTTAATGCTAATTCAATGGGAAATTCGCCGAAAGATAGTAGATTTATGTCCGTCCGGACGTACAGACAGACGGACAAAAAGTATGAAAGTTGGGTATCTGAGGTCATAGCTTTCTAACAAAAAAAGAATTTTTAAGATCCGAGGGATAGAACCGATTTTGGAAGAGGGATACGGACAGACGGACAGACGGAAATACAGACAGACAGACGGAAAGACAGACAGACATACGAACAGACAGACAGATGGACATCAACCGCATATCAATACCTACAGCGATTTATATGACTCAAAATTGAATTTCAATGCTAATTCAATGGGAAATTCGCCGACAGATAGTAGATTTATGTCCGTCCGGACGTACAGACAGACGGACAAAAAGTATGAAAGTTGGGTATCTGAGGTCATAGCTAACAAATTTTTAAGATCCGATGGATAGAACCGATTTTGGAAGAGGGATACGGACAGACGGACAGACAGACAGACGGAAAGACAGACAGACAGACGGAAAGACAGACAGACAGACGGAAAGACAGACAGACATACGAACAGACAGACATATGGACATCAACCGCATTTCAATACCTACAGCGATTTAAATGACTCAAAATTGAATTTCAATGCTAATTCAATGGGAATTCGCCGAAATTAGTAGATTTATGTCCGTCCGGACGTACAGACAGACGGACAAAAAGTATGAAAGTTGGGTATCTGAGGTCATAGCTTTCTAACAAAAAGAATTTTTAAGATCGAGGATAGAACCGATTTTGGAAGAGGGATCGGCAGCTGACAACGAAATACAGACAGACAGACGGAAAGACGACAGACAACGAACAGACAGACATATGACATACGCATATCAATACTACAGGATTAATGACTCAAAATTGATTTCAATGCTAATTCATGGGAAATTGCCGACAGATATAGATTTATTCCGTCCGGACGTACAGACAGACGGACAAAAAGTTGAAAGTTGGTTCTAGGTCAACTTTTAACAAAAAGAATTTTAAGATCCAGGGAAGACCGTTTGAAAGGGATACGGACAGACTGACAGACGGAAATACAGACAGACAACGGAATAGCAGGCAGACAGACGAACAGACAGACAGATGGACATCAACCGCATATCAATACCTACAGCGATTTATATGACTCAAAATTGAATTTCAATGCTAATTCAATGGGAAATTCGCCGACAGATGTAGATTTATGTCCGTCCGGACGTACAGACAGACGGACAAAAAGTATGAAAGTTGGGTATCTGAGGTCATAGCTAACAAATTTTTAAGATCCGATGGATAGAACCGATTTTGGAAGAGGGATACGGACAGACGGACAGACAGACAGACGGAAAGACAGACAGACAGACGGAAAGACAGACAGACATACGAACAGACAGACATATGGACATCAACCGCATTTCAATACCTACAGCGATTTAAATGACTCAAAATTGAATTTCAATGCTAATTCAATGGGAAATTCGCCGACAGATAGTAGATTTATGTCCGTCCGGACGTACAGACAGACGGACAAAAAGTATGAAAGTTGGGTATCTGAGGACATAGCTTTCTAACAAAAAAAAAATTAAGATCCGATGGATAGAACCGATTTTGGAAGGGGGGTACGGACAGACATACAGACAGACGGACATCGACCGCATGTCAATACCTACTTTTTCATTTTTTTAATTCTTTCGAATTAAAAAAAGAAAAGTAGGCTAAAAATGAAAAAGTAGGTATTGACATGCGGTCGATGTCTGTCTGTCTGTCCGTCTGTCCGTACCCCCCCTCCCACCCCCCTTCCAAAATCGGTTCTATCCATCGGATCTTAAAAATTCTTTTATTTTTGTTAGAAAGCTATGACCTCAGATACCCAACTTTCATACTTTTTGTCCGTCTGTCTGTACATCCGGACGGACATAAATCTACTATCTGTCGGCGAATTTCCCATTGAATTAGCATTGAAATTCAATTTTGAGTCATTTAAATCACTGTAGGTATTGAAATGCGGTTGATGTCCATCTGTCTGTCTGTTCGTATGTCTGTCTGTCTTTCCGTCTGTCTGTCTGTCCGTATCCCTCTTCCAAAATCGGTTCTATCCCTCGGATCTTAAAAATTCTTTTTTTGTTAGAAAGCTATGACCTCAGATACCCAACTTTCATACTTTTTGTCCGTCTGTCTGTACGTCCGGACGGACATAAATCTATCTTTCGGCGAATTTCCCATTGAATTAGCATTGAAATTCAATTTTGAGTCATTTAAATCACTGTTGCCAAATCAACAATGGCATGAGAAACTTTATTTATTTAAACATATTTGAAGCAAAATAATATTTTCGTGAATCAGTTTGGAATGACGTCATAAAATGTAGCACAATTTGATTCTTTGATTATTCATTAATTATCTACCAAGAAAGCGGCAAGGCATACTTTTGCATGCAATTATGCTTAGTTTTAATTTACATTTCTTATTTTTTAATGCAGTTCGGAGTATTTTCATTACTTTTGTTATTAATAAATATTTAATTATTCTCCGAACTACAAATAAATCACGAGCAGATGATAAATTTTTGATTGCAAAAAATTGCAATTAATGCTACAATTGGATTTAACTTTAAATTTAGCGTATCATACTTGTCTGTGGTATTTCTATTCAAATTCTAAAAGTGGGAGACAAACTATGGAATCATAAAAACTTTCACTTTTAGATTACAAAAGTGATTATTGGCAGAAAGTTACCATGCTGTTATGAGATGTGGTTTTGCTGTATTAAAAATAAAAAGTTGTGTTGAATTTTCGTCGCACTAGAGCTACACGAGGAATATTGGCGACTGGCATCATAATTTAGAACCACAGTCAAGTGACGAGCCGACCGCTGAATAGCCACCAAACGCAACTCTTAACGGCGACAACGTACGCTTCTTCATGACTTTGGAGAATATTTAAAGTCATTGTTTCTACACAGGATAATATTCATCCGACTTTTGGCTGCACGAAGCGTTTATATGTCTGCAGTTATTTTGGCTATGCAGGGGTCCGAACCTGGAATCGTTTGCATGCAAGGCAAGCGCCTAACAAACAACGGACTCCCCGGCCCCAAAAATAAACGCAACACAATGAAAGAATGCTTATCTCCAAAAAAGAACATAAAATTTATTTAATATATGTTCAGTTCTCATATGTATATTACACTTAATAAATAAGCGATTGGCCTTTGATCTTTTATAATACAATGAGAAAAATTGTTACATATAAAAGCCAGACCACAGCTATCTAAATTACAGTTTGTTACAAAATGAAAATTCACTAATGAGCTGAAGAGTAGTCATTTTTCGAACATCGGCTATTAAACAAACAATACTCCCAACATTATTAATTATACAGTGAAACAACACAAAGTACGGATTCAAACCAATGCACAGGATAGTTACAATTGAAGTTCCAAAACAATATGGCTGCAAAATCATAACTGCTGGGTAAAATGAAGAGACATTTGACAGGAACACTGGTTAAGCAATGGAATTTTGTTTGGTGAAATGCAATGGAATAGTGGAGTAATGAAGCTATAACAAACGTCTGAAAACACTTTTATACTTTTACAGTCAGGTCATTTCCAATGTAAGTTCATTGCGCCTTTACTTCAGCAGGACAACATTCTTCTTTAGAGGGCTTTTGGCCTTTACTTAGTTACTCCATCCCTGCATTATTTCTTGATCATTTTTAGCCTACTTTCTTTTTTTCTTTTCGAAATTTTTTTTTTAAAGGAGTCAGTATTGACACAGTGAATATATCCGTCCGTCGTACCTCCTCAAAATTCACTTTTAACCATCGTATCTTTAAAAAAAATTCTAGAATGTATGGCATCAGAAATCTCTTTTTATAATTTTTGTCCATACATCTAGACAGACATCTGTCCTATGTTTGTGGTTTTTGTTTTTACCAAAGTACTTAAAAACCACACCGTTGAGAGATTATTTGGAAAATGATAAGATTATTTACATGTTGTTGTGAACAATCTAATATATATACTGGTTGACTTGTTTAACGTTAAAAAAACACAACCGATGCCTCACACAACTATTTTACTTATTGCCCAACCTTGGCGATGTTTTTTATTGTTATTACCAGTTTTAATAATTTGCATTAATTGCCAAATGACATATAAGTTATTTTCACAGTTAAATTTTAAAATAACAGCTAACTGACTTCATTTTTCACCACTGTTGCGAAAGCGCTCCGCTATTTTGCTAGATACAGACCATAATAAGTTGTTTCTGGAGAATGCAATTTTACCTAATTATTATTACATAATTAAATTATAATTACATAATTTTACATAAATATACTTAGCAATGGATAAATATTAAACTTGCCAAAGAGAATAAATGAAAATAAACTTTTAAAAGCCAAAATTAGTTCAAATATAACTAAATGCCGAGATGGGCATTTTTTTTAAAATCTTGTGTGGAAGCGGTTCTGGGTGACAGTTACAAACCTACTGGTTTTTCTGTAAGAATTTCAGTGAGTATTAGAGTAACAGTAAAGTAGGCTATTTTGGTTCTTTTAGAACTCCTTGTTTACTAAACAAATGACATTGCATTGAGAGTGTGCTTGTGAAGTTTAAACTTATTTTGACCAGGTAGTTATCATTTTACAGCCCTATTTACTCTGAACTTTATTTGTAATACCCTCCATTTCAACAGAAGGCTAACATGCACAAGTCAAACTGTACAACATATAACTAGGACCTGAAACATATTTTCTAAGTTAAATTATGTTCGTATAAATGACCAACAGAAAAGTGATTAGATAATTCTTTTAAATGAAACTATATGGCACAATTAGTATTAAACCAAATTAAGAAGACAACATTCTTGAAAATTATGAATTTCTTCATTAAGTGGTTGTTAAAGCATTTTATTCAAATAAACTAAATTTTATGACTAAAATAAATCAAGTATTAGTACATTTTCAAGTTAAGTCTTACTTTGGTAGAAAAGGAGGTTATTACCTTTAAAAAAAACTTAATATTTTTACCACTTATGTAATCAACTGTGTATGCATAGTTTATTTGCATAGATTTTTTAAATTTAAAATTCGCTGTTTTCAAATATTAACAAAAATATAATTAAACAATATTAAAAATATCATTTGAAATTCTTCAAATTTAACAAAAACGTATCTACAACCAAAATAAATTATAATATATCCAATAAAATATAATATACCCTTTTCTTCATGCACCACTTCAACAAATGAGTTTAGTATTACATTATACAATGATGTTTATTACTCCCCATATTATTATAAATCCACTACAGTGGATTTTCTAGAACTAAAAATTTATAAAAACATAATGAAATATTAAGCATCCAAATTTATTATAATGAAATGTAAACGGCTTCATATTGCAGGAGAAAATTATAGAATTGAGCAGCCAAATTTGTACTTTTTTACTTAAATGTAGTATTAATGCTTTTTAAAACAATAAGTAGAATAATTTGGCATTTAAGCATCGAATGCAAAATTTTAAATTCTTCTGAATCACCAACTCTTCAATTTCTCCATTAAACCAAATTATAAACAAAATTCAGCTTTTGTATTACAAAATTTAATGTTAAATATTTTAATGAAATTGAATTCAAAATTGAAATAACAAAATTATTCTCCTAACTTTATATTATTTGTTTTCATAAAATATTTAAAATAGCACACTTATTTGTAAATTTATTTCAATTTAAAAAATTGATTATTTAAATTTATATAAAAACAAGAATACTGAATTGTTTTACCAGATACAAATATTTTACCCTAACACATAAAAGCTTGAGTAAACCCTTAAAAGATTTTAAATATAAAATACCTATTTTTAAATTATTCAAGGATTAGTTATTCAAAAAGTATACAGTCTCAAACTGTTAATCTCTTCCACCCTAAACATAACAACAATGTAAACTTTATTTACTACAAGAAGCTTTAGTATTACATCAAATGATATACCTAGATGAGTTGCATATTTCTTGTTCTAATAATTACACACAATTTCTACTTTTAATGCATAGTTTGTTTTTAAATCAAATAAGAATCACAGCCCATTGCAGAATATGTCCTAGGGTGGAAGATGTTCAATCAGTTTATAAGAGTACCAAATTAAAAGCAACTGAAAACTCTGGCACAAAAATTCATCACAATAAATCTAGTACTTTAACTCTAGTCTGAGATTTTACACTTTGCTCATAAGTATAAAGGTTTAAAAAAGGTTAATCAAAACACTACAAAAGATTGTTTCAACACTTAATACACAACAGGTATACAATTATATTTACATTTCAGAAACATAATTTAACAATAATTCGCGTTTCAGGGGTCGGTCTGCCTTCCACCAATTGACACTTAGTATTGCATAATATGTGTTTGATTATGGATGCCGAGTTATTGCTTTGCATAGTAAACTCTAGAGACCTATAAAACCCCTTTTCTAAACTATCCTTGAGTCAGTTTGATTTGCTATTATTTGATATAGCACTGATTTTGAGGAAAAAACTACCTTTAATCAAAAATGAAAAAAATTGTCGGACTGCATGTAAACTAAGTGATGCTTAGATTTTCCTCAAAATTTACTGTAGTAACCTAATTTATCAAAACCTGTTTAAATCGGTCTTAGTTTTTTATCTGCAATTTGAAACACTAAACTTTTGCATGAAGTATACAAAGAAATTCTTCTAAATTAACTACTTGTACTTTTAATTATTTAGTTAAGTGAATTTTAAGTTTTAAAGATTTTGCTTAAGTCTGAATATAGTGTTGTAAAACTATTTCAAATTTAGTTTAAAATATACTAAAATAATAGTTTTTATGTTTTTTTTAATTCTGATAAAATTCTAATGCAAAAAAAAAATAATCTCAAAATTAAGCTGCAAAAACACTACAACACAGCAATTCATTTAAAAATTAAATTATATACACTAAAACAAAAAAAATTTAACTATAAAATTTATATGATCTATGTATATACAATGATGACTTCTGAACACAGTGATAAATATATGTATAAAATGGAATATAACAATTTCATAATTTGTAAAATTTTGTGTACCTATATGATCAACAGATTTTAAAAAAGATAGCACAAAAAAATAATTTTTAAATTTGATTATAACTTTTGACACTTTAAATAAGCATAAGTTTTAAAAAAATTCCCCAAAAAGTTGTAGCATTTAAGACTTCTAGAGGTACACATTGTGAAAATTTCACTTAACAAAACTACTTAACCATAGTCAATGCAAATGAATTTTAAACTCTACATAAACCAATTTTAAATAAAACACCTAACTAAAATTTACAAATCAATACCTTTACAGTACAAACTTCAGAACATTTATACAGACTCTATATGTACTTTGACTCACAGCAGTACAAATGTACAGAAACAATAGTGTTACCTAGGTTATAAATTTGAAAAGCCTAAGACAGGGTTCGTACATATTTCTTTTTTATGAAAATTTAAGAATTCTTAAGGTCTTTAAGAATAATTAGTTTTAAAATATGAAACCATATTATTAGTCAATATTACAAAAAAATAAAGGAGTATAGATATTTCTAATATGTAATTAGTTAAAGTGGATGGTTCATAAACTTTTTTCAAATTATAGAAGAAAAAAAATACCTATTGTATTCAAAGAGATTGTTAACGTTACATAACTATACTTTTCCATTACTTTCCTACATTTTTAATTGGTATTAAGTCTAATGCTCAATTTCCCACATTCAGTAAATATTGAGAACTTTTTAAGGATCATAATTAAAAAACTAAGCTTTTTTTTAAAGTCCTTAAAAATCCAGTTTTTAACAATGAAAAGTTCCTAAGGACTGCACGAACCCTGCATGAGATTAAATAACCATTGATCATGCAAGACAGCTTCCATATATTACAAAACATAAACCTCCAGTATCCAGGCCTACACAACAACTTTGAACTCTGTTTAGCATGTGCTTCCTTGGAGCAAACTGGCATTGTGGATTTTAGCAGCGACACATAGGGTTATACATGGAAGAAGTAACAGGTTTATCTTCTTGGTACATTGTTCTTACATAGAAACCTTCAATTCAGGAGTTCAGGACTTTTCAGGAGTGATTTGGAATTTTTCCGAGGGGTATCAAAAATAACTAACAGCATCTTGTGTGTTAAAACAAGTCCGGAATAATTCACAATACCTAAGAATAAACCTTTAAACAGTGGCAAACGAATTAAAATTTTGATCATAAAATATTAATTGAAAAGTAAGTTTTTTTACATACATATTCAGAAGCTTTTCCACTGTTTTAACTCTTATCAATACTGTGTTTGAAATTTTGTTGTGACAATCTAAAAAATCAGTAATTAGTAAAACATTTTAAGAGGGAAAGAATCTAGGAGTTTCTCTTATGTATTTTTCAGGAATCCAAGAAACCCTGTTATCATAGGTGCAGCATGGAAGGTGCTCATAATAGAGACAAGCTTACATATCATACACTACACTCCATACGACTATACAAAATAATTTATTCCAGGCGGTTCCGTTTAACACAGGGGGAAAAGTGGTATCAGACTATCGGGGAAATGCTGCTACATCTGATATCACACACACACACAAAATCAGACCAGCTGAAGTTTGACAGGTGCTTCTTGGATACACCTGGGCCTATGTACTTTTCAGGACCTATATATTTTGGTTACTATCTACACAGTGAACGTCCATTGATTTTTTTTTGTTTCAAGGAAGCAGCAAATTGTGGAGGAAAACTTAGAGAAGTCCTTTTTTTTTAAACCCGTGCGATGTCGCCCCTTATTGGTCTGGGGCTTCTAAACTCATATTGAGATTGATCATGCATACTGAATATTGTACTTGTTGATTGGATTTTCTTCTCTTGCTATAGATTTATATATACTTATTTATAAAACAATTCTGCATTAGCTTTACAGGTGAGCACAGTGGCAGCTTCTTTTAATAAAGCTAGAAGAAAAAATTATTATATAGAAATATAACAGAGGGAGAATTAAATACAACATTCTTATTAAAATAAAATTGAGACAATTTTAGACATTAAAATATTGTGGTTAGAGTTTATCAAAATTAATACCTCCAATTCAAACTTTATTATTGTTTGACTGATTAAGAAAATGAATAAACAGTTAAGTAGTAAACAATAAAATACATATTACTGTAAAAGGGCAATAGACTCCAGTCTAAACATGAATGGAGAAGAATACACTAAGAAAAGTGCTGTATAGAACTAACTAGTTGAACATAGGATTTAAATAGACAAACTGTACATTCATAAACACTGAACAATGCTTACAAAAAGATTTAGAGTCTGGGAAAACTCTGTACAGTTGCTTGCAGATGATTAAACTTGTAATCTTGATAATTTAAAACTACGCAATTTAAATTTTAAGATAAAAAATAAAGTTACAAATTTATTTGGTGGTGAGCAAAACCGAATAAAATAAAACTCAAACATTTCTTCCATTCAACCCTTTTATTCACTGAAACTTACTATTATGCGTTTCAGAGAAAATAAATGTTTACTTTAATTTGGAAATATCTGCTTTAGGGCGCCATTCCCACAATTGTTAAAATAAAAATTTCAGAAAAATTCAATCTATGTTTTATATAAAAAAATACATCCTCTTTCGAAATGATAAAAATACCTTTTATCAAAATTTAATAAAATAAGACAAAAATCCATAATTACTTTAGTGTAATCAGTTGCCATTTGTATTGCGTGTGACCAAGTTATTCCTATTATTAGTTTCTGTTCCATAAATTTTTCCAGCTTTCTTTGCCATGCTAGCCAAGAGTTCTAAGGAATTTTTATATGTTGACTTCAAAGATGTCAGCCATTCTTTCAAACCAATTTCATCCTATAAAAAGCATAACATGTAAGTGTCATGCAGCTAAGTGATGTTTTTTAAGGAAATGGAGGAGGATTTAAGGGAATGTTTCTTAGAAATTTTAGAATTATCATATGTAAAATTACATTTTAAAAAAAAACTTTAAAAAATATTTATCATATGTAAATATAGTACAAATTAAAATTATGTATCCAACATGAACTAATAAAGTAAAAACTTTGTTTTTTTAACTTATGAGAAAAATATGATAGATCTACGATTGAAATTTAATATTAATTTCAAGTGGATTTGTGGTAAAATGGGTGAATTAAAAAATAATATTAAATGTTTTAAAACAATTCAATTTATATAAATACAATAAATAAATGCATTTAGTTTTACTACATGATTTAAAACTGAATATTAGTCCCTATTTCCCAAACTTGGTAGCACTTTTCATATTTAGCAATTTTATTTTGTAAGACACAGTTGTAGCAATGAACAGCTAGACTATTTTTTTCTTCGAGCAATCTCCAAATTTTTATTTTTAATTTTTTACAGAAATAACTTGTTTTGTTTAAAAGTTGCATTAAAAAATACCCTAGAAATCAATACTACAATAAAATGTATTTAATGTATTGTTACACATTTTAAATGTAACTTCAACTATTCAACCTGAAAATTAAATTTTTAATTTACTCACTGGATTCGTGAGAACGATTTTTGCATCCCTTTCTCTCTCAACTTTCATCTTTAATACAATACATTGTTCACCTTTAACCATTACATAATCTGATATTACATCTTCTATCTGATCCATAAATATCAGCTACAATAGAAAAAAAACTTTAAATACAATGATAGTGTAGTTACAACAACAAAAATATTACGAAACTATTTAAAATATTTCATATTCCAGTAACTCATGGATAAATTGAAGAAAAAAAAGTAATAGGTATGCATTAATATGAGTATTTTACTTGCCTCTGGCTTGGTACTACTTGATTCTGTGTGCAACTCTAAACGATTAGGATAAAGTTTACCATACCGAGTTTGCCAGGCTGAGGCAAAAGGACCACCTAGTTTTTTTATGTAACCATGAATAATACAATCAGATTCTGAAAAAGAATGAGCAGATAAGAAATTTTTAAGAAACATATTGGAGGGGGCTTTTAAAAAATTAACACATTTGGGATAAAATTTTAAAAAATCCCATTTATATACAAACGTTTTTACAAAATTCAAAAACAATAAATTTTTAGCAGTAATAAACAGGAAACTGTGACTTAATTGTGAGTAGTTTTTTTCTTCCCTTCTACACAGAATACTTTTTACTGATTCTCATTTAGCAGAAGTAAGTAATCAGTTGATTTCTTAAATTACTTTCTAATTGTGTAAGAAATATTTGATGGGAAATGGTCTGAAGTATTCATGTTTAAAATAATAGAAATGACAGCATTTTAAGTTTCAACACTGGCTGGGACTTCATGAACATTATAGGAGAGTCAAGTGAAACAAGCATTAAATTTCAATCATAATGACTTCTATTGTATTAATGCTTTTCAAATAAAATATTGATAAAATTTCACATCAATATGCTTTTTGTATCTATTTAACACAAAACACTTGCTCATTATTAAGTATGAAGAAAATTATAAGATCTTTAATAGGACAACTTAAAAAACTCCCAACATTATACCCCACAAAATTTATATTTATCAGTTAAATCATAGAAATTAAATATCCAAGACCGAAAATTACTTGATTAAAAATTTTATGGAAGGTAGTATATATTTCTTTAAAAAAAAATTGAACATTTAAGTATTATTTTAAAGCAAAACCTTTATACAAAAATGTGAGAAACTTTACCCTTTTCATCATCAAACTTCATTTTCATTTTGGCTTTCTTCTTTTGTTCCACTTTGTCTGCCTCTAGATTAATTGTTTCAAAAACAGTTTCGGCTATTTCTTGTTGCCATCTTTCCGATATAACAACTGGGAAGTTCTTGTAAAGCTCCTGATCTGCATCTGTCAGCTGCAGTGATAAAAAATGAATGAATTTTTAAATGGTTATTAAAACAATAATAATTTTAAGAGTAATCCTTTAAAACGTTTATGATTTTTAAACAATTAAAAAATAGCTGGAGTAAAGGCAGAGATCATCTCTTCTGTCAAAATTAGAACTTGTAGAGATTTCTTAGTTACACAAAATGTTATAATTAAATTTATATTATTTTTTTTTAAAAAAGTAAGGATCTATGACCAACATTTAACATTACTATTATATCCTCCTAATTATGTCCAAAAAATATGCTTCCTCGATAAAGTCAAGCATTGATTACAAAAGTACTCTAACTAAATTGAAGGTTGGCCGATTTTAGATTACCGTAGGCTCAAATTTTGTGGAAAGGAAAAAGAATATATAATCAGTGAACAACAAACACTATGTACTAAATTACTTTTGAATTGGTCAGTTTATTAGTGACCTAACTCCATATTAAAAAATTCATGGCAAAAACTAAAATCTACACTAACTAAAACTTTTCGCTCAAGCTTTCAGTCGCTTCGTCAGCAATCCGCTTTTTTAAATCTCATTTCAGCTGTTTCTAAGATTGGTGCATTTTTCTATGTGTGCATTTTATAAGAACTAATATAACTAAATTGTTTTGCATACTGTGACACTGAAAGTAAAATAATTTTTAAATTCATAGTTCAGCCTCTTTGATTAGCTTGCATTTTCATGCCTGCATGTTAAACTAAGAAGATGGGACAGTGTGTCACCTTGATTCCTTTGGTGTCTTCTTCATCAAAAGAACCAATGTCAAATGCATCAGCTGCATTGACTTCACCTCTTGGGGGGATGAGGGGAGGGGGGTACTTTTGAAGGTACACTAGCTGCCAATCAATACCTGTGAAGAATGGATGGTCTTTCACTTCATCGGCTCTGTTCAAAAGGGAGAGAGAAACACAATGTTACACATGAATAGTAATATTAAATGAATGAATAAGAATTATCATCAAAATTAAATAATAAAATGATAGAGAATTACGTTTAAATATAAAGACAAAATTCAAACTCTCATAGCTAGTTTCTAAGATAAAATCTAATGTGCATTAAACATTCCTTACAGTAACAAAAAGATATTTGGTTTGTAAAATTTGCAAATAAATAACAATACAGGCACAATACATTTTTAATATTGTAATAATACATTCAATTGTAAAGTTGATACTAATTAATATAATGAAAATATTATAACTCATATCTATAAAATTATAATCCAGTAAAAAAATAATTTTCGAATAAGAAATTTTTTACCCTTGGGCCTTGCAGCCAAGCCTTTTATCCACATCCCTTTGAAGCAGGCCTTCCAAAAGATTCTTTAGCTCAATACTAAAACTGTCAGGCAATTCCACATTCTGCAATTTGGAAATAAACTATAAACTAATGAATTAAAAGTATTACACATAGGTCATATAGTTTGCCTATATACACAATATATTTCCAAGCATTTTATATTTCCTTTTGTTACTATGGTAAAAAAATCTTGCTTAATCATCATTGAAAATGATATCTAATGTATTATTCATGTGTAAACAAAAAAAAGTTTTTAACATATAGCGCTTTCTGTTGTTAAATGTGTTAAAAAAAAGAGGTTTGAAGTTTACAAAATATTATGTCTACAAAAAGTGTTACAATTTACAATAATTAAAACTTGAAACTACTTAAAAAGACAAAAAATGCAAATTTGAATTAAATAAGCTTCATTTTAAGCTATTGAAGAAAGTGTAATAACTAATGTGTTATTCTTTTAAATTATATAAAAATAGATTATAGTTCATAAATTTCATGTACAAATTACGGTTTGGCTTTTCTTTGATTGTTATTTTTACAAACAATGCAACTGTAATAGTTTAAACTATAACAATTACAACATTTACATAATTAACTGAAATATCAACAGACATTTAAACGTTTACAAAAACTGATGCCTGGGGATAAATTTCTTCCACAGATTCACTTACCATGGTCAGAGTCATTCTGTCAATTTCATGCTTATCTTTTGTTTTATGCTGCCTGAATGGGCTGTGACTGTAAAATGAATAGTTTTATATATAAAAAAAATATTGGAGTACAATCACTTAATAAACAGAAAAACGTTACACGTCTAAAATAGCTACATATATATACTTAAATAAATCTAACAAAAAAATACATAATATAAAGAGTCTAAATGCAAAACTCATATTCTCCAAAGTATAACTAGGATATAGGGTCAGTTCATTTGCGACTTTTGAAGATTGTGAATTCAATTAAATAAATTCGCCCATGAACAGACTAAAGCTTATATCTTAGTAATACTTTGGATAATGTGATTTTTGCAAGTAGACCTTTCTTATATTCCTTAAAAGTGTACACAAATTCTTGAATATCACTTGTGCATTCTAAAATAAGAGGTTTGACATTTAACTTGAATTAAAAACTTATCAATGTAATGCGTTTTACCCTTTAAGTAGCTTGTATAACATACATCCTAAGGAGAACCAATCTGCACTGGAATCATAAGCAGTTCCTTTTGATAACACTTCAGGTGCCATATAACCATGGGTTCCACTAGTAAAAGAACACACAAATTACTATGAAAGTGTTTACAGGCAGACATTATAATAACTACAGTAGAAAACGTTTTAATCTCATTTCTTGTAAAAGAGAGGCAAAAGACTTACACACTAGCATGTGGTTTTTTCTTTGAAAAGTCACATGCAAGTCCTAAATCAGATATACGAACATGTCCGTGCTCATCAAGTAAAATATTTGCAGGCTACATAAGGAAGAAAAATGCAAGAATTAAATAAATGCCTAATTATCTGTTAAAATTTAGTTTTATTTAGTTAGTATTTATGTGAGGTGGGAGTATATGACATTTTAAAAATATTTTGAAATACTTAACAATACGTATGAGTAAAATCGAAATTTTTTTCTTAACTACACTAAACCAACTTAACTACAGTAGAATTTTTTCAGTGATAAGCATGTTTTGGAAAGATGTGATATTATCACATAACCATCAAGGAAAATAAATTAATTATTTTTAAAATCCCACATTCAATTTTTATCAATCAAAATGGTTAATAAACACGAAAAACAATTTTAAAAAAAACTTTAAAAAACAAATATATTTATCAGCTGATACCTTGAGATCCCTGTAAACAACAAATCTTTTGTGCATATGCTCCAATCCCAAGATGACTTCAGCTGCATAGAATCTCATTTCTTGCTCTGTGAATACCCCATGTTGGGATAGGTGATAGTGGAGGTCACCACCTAAAAACAATCTGGTTTACGCATTTGCACAAAAAATAACCCAATACTAAAAGAAGTAAAAAGCAATATTATCTCTAAGAAGATGTATATTGCATATTTAACGATACCTTAAGTTTCAAAACATTAATAAGCATATATTAAAGTTAAACTATTTCCAAGTAGAAAATGCAAACAAATTCTCTGTTAATAATACTTTACTGCAATACTATGAAAGTTATGGTTTATATTATTTCTATTTAATAGAAATGTTATTTATAATTCTTTTCTACTATTTAGTTAAGCGTTTGTTTAATAGAATAGGGAGAATCAATATTCTCACAAGTAGGGTTAAAGTGATATTTTTAAGCATAATTCAGACAAAATATTAGAATAGTAGCTACAAAATTCAATTTTACTCAATTTTAACCACACTACTTTTGTTTAGAAACTTGAGGTGAAAATTTACTTTTATATTTTGTTAACATACAATTTGTCTGAAACCTAAAAATACATTATTTTGAATATGCAAATTAACAAAATTTCAGATTCTCTTGCGTTATATTATTACTTACGGATTTTCATTTTGTACGACTTTGATAATCAGCAGTTATTTCCGTTTTTGTATACAACTATGTATACTATGATATAATGTGTGGTGTGAATTGGAGCTGTCATTGGCGACTTTTGGGGACCATGAAAAATTAAAGTAAGCTTGCTATATGTATCAAATTTTGTTGATGTAGAATGTTTATCCGATTTTTCATGTTTCAATAAGTAGTGCAGATCATCAAAATAAGTCCAGTTGCTGTATCATAGACATTTAAGGCATTATTAAGAGTATAACTATGCAACTCCAGCTATATGAAGCTAGTCACAAAAGTTATAAAATCTGAATATTTAATTTTTTTAAAAACAAAAAAACTTTTTAATAATACATTTAAGTAACATACCATTCATTAGGTCCAAAATAAAACACAGCTTATCAGGAGTTTGAAATGCATAGGTCATACATACAATAAACGGACAATCTTCCTGTAATGATATTTTCAAAGAATTAATTTTAAATATTCAAAAAAAAGTTAAATACAGTTATACTAAAAAAATATTAGCATTAAAATAAAAAAAATTATATTTAAGTTAAAATAATAGTATCAATCTAAAGTATATTTAAATGTAGTAACTGAAAATATAGTATAATTTTAAAATAATCAACAAGTCAATTGTTTTGTTGTTGCTATTATTTTCATATTGGAAAGGTAAATATTTTCCATCCTGCTTGTGAGACAATTCTTAGATCAATATACCTTTTATTTTAAGTTTATAAGCTAGTGTTGTTGTTTTTTAATTATTTCTATGCATTAGGAAATTTGGAATTCTTTCGGTGAATCCTAAATCCCACATTCTTTTATCCCACCACATTTTATAACATTAGGGGGGGTGTAACGGCACACAGCTTTCAATAAATCAATAGAATCTCCCTATAACAGCACTTAACATAGAAAGAGGAAAAACAGATTATTTACTTCCTTCAGTATGAAAAATGTAAACAAAAAATATTTTTAAAAAAAACAGTACTTAAAATCTATTACACTTTTCTAATAATGAAAATACCCAACAAATGTTTATTATTTATTAGATTATATATATATATAAATATATTAAAGTAAACAATAGCTTATAGGTATTTATATTATGATTTCATTTTAATTTAAATGATTCAGCTACTTTAAGTATTTACCAAAACATTAAAACTATTGCGAAACTAAAATACATAAGGGCTTTCATACAATAAAATGTTTTATATTCTTTTAATTACAACTAAATCTTTAAAATGATGATAGTTCTATATGTACTACTTACTCCAGTACTGACAAGAGATAACATTATCCTTTCATTTAAAGCTAAAGTTTCTCCTTGTTTCATTTTAATTCTTTTTTTATCAAGACACTTCATTGCATACCTACCAAGTAAAAATAAAGACAATGCTTGAAATTGAAATGGAATTGTCGTATTAAATAATTAGAAATGAAACGTTTGAATAAATGCACATAATAAATTTATAGATTGAAAATGACAAATACGAAAATCTGATACTAATTTATACAGTAAGAAAAATGTTATTCCTCACAATTAGCATACAACCACAATTAGCATCACGATACTTCTGTTACCTTATATTTCTTACTTGGTAATTGAAATTTTTAAAAAATATAGATAATTTTGTTCATTACATTTAATTTATACCTGTATCTTTAGTCATTAGGACTTAATTAAATTGAATTTATCTATGTAAATTGTATCCTATCTCAATATGTATCGTAAACTAAATGTGATTAGATTGATTCCTTATAATCAACACCATATTACTATTTTATTATCAATTTATGTAGTAAATAGTTATCAATTTTCTATTCTTACAACAGAATGACAACAATTTTTAACAACTATTTTTTTTAATTCTTGGTTCTAAGACAATTTGATGTAAAGAATATATATGAATTTTAAAAATATGAATAAAAATAAATTAATATATATTTTCCTACATTTTTCCTGTATCAGCTTTCCGACAACCATAAACTTCACCAAATCCTCCTCTTCCAATGATTCGATGAACACTGAAGTCATTCATTGTTAACTAAAATAAAATATTAAATTTAATATTAGAAAATCTACATATACAAACATATAACACTATTAAATGTTTGAATACTGCTATCTCCTTACTTGTATGTTAAGCTCTAAGTTTTTCCATTGGCAAAACCTTGTATATTTTTCACTATAAAAGAGTTTAGAATTACAAAATAGATAAACAAAATGTAACTAAGGTTAATATGAACTAAGAACAAATTAGTTGTGTAATGTGAGAATAAGATAAAAATCAATATTTAAAATAAGTATTCATACTAACCTTTCAATAAACTTACTAAATATGTCCCCTCTTAATAAACTAAATATCTCTTCTATATATGGCTAAAATAATAAAAATATTTATAAGATACTTTTTAGAAAATAACATCAATTTATTTCTTCTAGTAATACTAAAGATTAGAAATTTACCTGAAATAAATTAACTGGAACTTCATTTTTCATCAAATACTTTTGTACATAACTAACAGATTCTTTGGAATAATCCTAAAAGAATATTTCAATTTAGTAGTGATAAAATTATGGGAAAACATTTGATACAAAAAATTGTACAGAAATACCAACACTTAACAAACAGTTATAATGCCACATGAGAAATATATATTATTGTACATTTATAAATAAACCATAGTTTCCTCTTAAATAATTTACATTGTGTACATAGCAATATATTTGGTTTTTCTTTACTGCTTAAATGTAGTTAAAATGCTATTTAAAACGTTTTATTATTGAATACAGGCATGCTATTAAATATTGAAAGTAATTATTGAATTTTCGAAGAAAAATAGTTTGTTTAATTTCGAGGTTTAAAATTTTAAAATAGAAGGCTGCATTAGATGCATGGAACTTTGCGTGGAAGCAGTTCTAAGTGACAGTTTCTCTTACAAACCTATTTTTTAAAAATCTATGCTATAATCAGTTGCAAATGTTAAGCTAAAACAATGTATTTAATTTTTTATCATATCCAATAACAATACTAAAAAGTAGAAATAAAACATCACTTTATCCACACACAAAAAATTCTATTCATAAAAACATAGAAACAAAACAAAAAATAGCTGATAGCTGTTTGATTGATAACGGTCTCTGTTAAAGAGTAAATCAATAAAAAAAATGCAGAAAAAAAATGAAATTGTATTGAATTATGCAACGTTTTTCACAAATGCAGAACTTTTTTTTACATGAAAATTACAATATTTCACTAAACTTTTAGATTCAATCAAATTAAAGCAAAAGGATAGATAAGCTTAGAGGTCAAATGATTTTGTAATCTTTAAAAACAATGATCAAAATAAAAAATAAATAAAATCTGGTTTAAAAAAATATTTAATGCTTTAAACTTACGTAAATATTTAAATTAATGTGCAGAAATTAAAAGAAAAATCCGCTTCTTTCGTCAATAAAAAGATTTATATAAGAGGATAAAATATTTTTCGCTTTAAGAAGAAAAACTCTAAATCCTATTTGTATGTCAAAGACTTAAAATTTAGCGATAAAATGGATTTAAAATCATTCGGCACATTTTAAATTGACTTTTATTTAGATTCTATGAAAGGATGAAACATAATTTGTTGTGATTTTATTAAGTGAAAAATTTTCCTTATTTTTAAAATTTTGTGGAAAGTGAATTAATTCATCGATAAAATTAAGTTTGAAACATAACAAGAAGTTCATAAAGAACTAAAATAGCCTACTTTCCTGTTACTTAAATACTTACTGAAGTTCTAATCGGGAAAAAAAACTAGGTTCCTAAAGTAAATATCATCAACAGCCGTTTCTACACTAGATTTATACACATTAGAAAAAAAATCGAAACACAGCAACCAGCTATAATTTAACTTCTAAAAGCCAAAATCAACTATTTTCCTTAATATTCTTTCGTAAATTAATTAAATATTATTTATCATCTGCTCGTGATTTATTTGTAGTTCGAAGAATAATTAAATATTTATTGATAACAAAAGTAATGAAACTACTCCGAAGTGCATTAAAAATAAGAAATGTAAATTAAAACTAAGCATAATTGCATGCAAAAGTATGCCTTGCCGCTTTCTTGGTAGATAATTAATGAATAATCAAAGAATTAAATTGTGCTACATTTTATGACGTCATTCCAAACTGATTCATGAAAATATTATTTTGCTTCAAATATGTTTAAATAAATAAAGTTTCTCATGCCATTGTTGATTTGGCAACAGTGATTTAAATGACTCAAAATTGAATTTCAATGCTAATTCAATGGGAAATTCGCCGAAAGATAGTAGATTTATGTCCGTCCGGACGTACAGACAGACAGACAAAAAGTATGAAAGTTGGGAATCTGAGGTCATAGCTTTCTAACAAAAAAAGAATTTTTAAGATCCGATGGATAGAACCGATTTTGGAAGGGGAATACGGACAGACAGACAGACGGAAAGACAGACAGATGAACATCAACCGCATTTCAATACCTACAGTGATTTAAATGACTCAAAATTGAATTTCAATGCTAATTCAATGGGAAATTCGCCGACAGATAGTAGATTTATGTCCGTCCGGACGTACAGACAGACGGACAAAAAGTATGAAAGTTGGGTATCTGAGGTAATAGCTTTCTAACAAAAAAAGAATTTTTAAGATCCGATGGATAGAACCGATTTTGGAAGGGGGGTACGGAAAGACAACGGACGGACATCGACCGCATGTCAATACCTACTTTTTCATTTTTTTAATTCTTCCGAATTAAAAAAAGAAAAGTAGGCTAAAAATAAGTATGTCATTAAATTAAACTATAAAGTAAAATAAATTTCGATCGGTGTGTCAAATTACTTCGTTTGAGAATAAAAACATTCGGGTTTTTTTAACATCTTCATAAAACTAGTGCATAAAGTGTTGAAAAATAAATTTTGTCAAAGCCAAGTTTGATTATTTGCTATATTTTAAATGTATTCCCCAATGAAATAGTAATGATGCCCTAATTGCGAAAATTTGTAAAAAAAAACTAAACTGTACAAACTTAGGCTTAGGGGCCCACTGATCCTAAATTCAAAATAGCTTTTTTTCCACGAATAAATCCTAGTAAGGTTCTTTGAGGGTACTAATAAGCCTCCGTCTTTCGTGGGCGGTTAAAGACCCCCACACCCAAAAAATATATATATACTAATAATGATTCAAGAGTTCTTTTCACACACCTCGAAAAAAAATTACAAAATCATAACTTAAAGAAAAAAATTCTTAAAGTGCATTTACTTGGCATCATCCATTGAAAACCAGAATAATCGATAAATTGTCGTGGAAGCAGAAAAAAAAGCGGCAAAATGGCAGAGAGAAAGAAAAATTGAGTTTTTTTATAGAAAGTCGACGAAAATGTTTAGAATTCGGGTGCTTTTTTTTATCCGCGGTTGAGCAGGGATTTCGTGAAATCCCAAATAGATTCATTCATTATAAATTAAAATTTGTTGGCCATTCTTTCGATTGTTCGAAATTTGAAACTGCAATACAGTTGACAAAGCAAAGATCAACTAAACGTAGCTATTCTTAAGTTGTACTGAATCATGCTGACTCTTCAGATGGTAAATTTTGTAAAGGAAATATATTGAAGATTTTTTCTTTCTTCAAGGCAGAAAGAATTTATAGAAGATCTTCAAAAGCAAGCAAATGCTAGTGTTATGGACCACCCACAAAGAACGTGGGTGTCACTCGACGGTTGACAACACATTGTTTTACTTGACACGATCTTGTTCTATGACAAGAAAGCTAGATCCGTAAACTTTTTTAAGTTCTTGTATGTTTAAATAAAAAAAGAACATTTTGTTAGTATTCTTTCTCACAGTAAGAAAAGAAATAAAAACCTAATATTGACCCTTTTGTATTAAACTCTCACTAATTCGTCCCACAACCTACGTGATAGCCATTTTGTCATCAGCTGGTAAAAGTATGATTTAAACTTGAAATTAAAATCAATTTCTAAAACTTAAACATGATTATCAACGAAAATGTTTGTAAAAATCTAAAATCGAAAACAATATAGTTGAACTTTTATTGAAATCTATCAAAAACTATATACCATGGAATGAAAAAACAAAAGATTTCATGGATTTAACATTTCATCTGAATTCAATAAAAAATATTTCAATTGGCTTTCAAATTTTATCCCTTTACATTACATTCTAATCCTTTTCTATATTTAATATTCGACACATAAATTACTCTGGATCAAACACAGTAGTACTACTAAAAAACCCTTTCGCATGTATACCACAGCCAATAAACAAATAAAGTTGTTTTTATTTTTTGTTTTTGTAATAAAAAACTATAATAACAGATACTTAATATAATATTTAAAAAATTGTGATATAAAATATGAAATATAATTGGCTGCAATACATATTTATCGATTTTTAAGTCTTGTTATAAAGCAATAATGTTCACATCCTTTTACCTTTATTCAAAATATCAAAAAATTCTTTTATTATAGTATTTAATAAATAAGACATTCCCGTTTGGAATATTTTCCAATAAGCCCAAATAAGATCCATTTTAAATATGTTACTTACATATGACAAGTATTTTCGTTTCATGCAATAGATTAATTAAATAAACCTACTATATAAACAAGCACTCTATCCCAATGAATATATACGTAAAACAAAGCGGTTGTTATAAATGTCAATGTTTATCTTGAAATTGGACTCTTTGCAACTGTAATTTGCTTGCTTAATATATCAAAACAACAAAAGGTATTAGAGATTAGTGTCGAAAACATATGACAGCACAAAATTATTTTCAATTAATTTTCAACTTTATTAACTAGACTTAAATATTTACAATACGTACATTAAGCATTAAAATAATAATAATATAAATATGAACACATTTTTAACAAAAATAATGCTACCGACTTACGTGAGTATGGGAGAGTAGTTCTTTCATGATGAAATTGTCGTAGATGTCTCTGGCTGCTGTCCTCCGATCTTCCACGGTCTCTAGTTTCTCATACCTTTTGATCTGCAATTACAAAAACCAAACAAAATGATTTACATATATACGGAAATTACCTTTAGAATTTTTGGAATTTTTTCGGTAACTGGGAATGATCAATATTTTTTAGAAATTGTTGTTATGAAAGATAATTTGCTACTGAACGCCAGAGTGTCTTTACAGAGTGATGCAAAAAAAGTACTTGAGGTTTCAGTGCATTTATGGATTTTTTTTTATATGATATACTAGTTGAAATTTTAGATACCTAGAATTGTTATATTGAAGCATGTATGCATGACATTCGAATGAAGGATGTAGTTGCAAAACTAGCATTATATACAAAGTATAACTAAGATATAATGTCCAGTCCGTTCATTGGCAACTTTTGATATAATACTAAATACATTTGGAGGAAGTCGCCAATGAATGATCAGGACCCTATATCTTAGGTTATACTTTGGAAATGCGAGTTATTTTATATTTATTTAATGAATTATTATTTATTTAATGAATTATTTATATTTATTTAATGAATTATTATATTTAATGAATCATATACTTTTTTTACAGAGAAAGTTATAACCGGGGCCTAACGATTAGATGATTCCAAACGGCCTAGAAAGATGTATTGATGTCCGGTTTGAAGAAAATTCTCTTTAAATTTCTTTACAAGCATAAGCTGAAATTTAATTTAAATCAATTGCAGCACATACAGCAGCAATGTCGGTTATAGATTTTAAAAAAATGAGATATATTTTACATTGTTTTGATAAAATTTGTAAGTTATCACAATAATTTGCAAAATTGAGTCTAACATTTTCGTCTTTTTTAGACCTCAAGTTGAGGAAACTAAGTTATACCCTTTTTAATATACCTATGTAATTATATTATACTATTACCAATATAAATAATTCAGTTATGGCTAAACATTAAATCATAATTTGATCAAGGTCACTTTTAAAATGAGATGAAATACTTTAATGGAAAAGACAAACACAATTATACTTTTGCTGATAATCCCGCAAAAGTTTCTTTTATCAGACTGCTGCAAAAACAAAATCTGTAAGTTTGAATATTAATCCATTATTATTTTCTCGATATAATAAATAAGTAAAAAAAGCAGTACATATTCCCAACACCCTGTTTTGATAATAAATTTTTCGTAAAACAAGAAACTTTTGTTTAACGTTCATGTATTTGGTGTGGAAGCTCAAGTGTGTTTAAATGCATAAATCAACCCATTAACACCTTCCTTGCCAAAGAAAAACATTAACTTTTTTAAAATTCGTTTTTAGTGTAGCTAAATTTGTTCGACATAAATTGCTCAGGACTATGGCCTTCAGTTGTCTTATATTTTATTTATTTCGATAAACTTAAGCACAAATTATTTTCGCATGGCAAATTTACTTGTCAATTGTCGTTAATGAGTTAACCCTAGAACCAGGGCCGCACGACTACGCGCTGGACACTGCTCTTTAGAGAACCAAGAGTACGTTAAGTTTAGGTTTACTACAAAAACAGATTTCAAGTTTTCAAAATTAAGTATAACCTATCAGTTTAAATTCAATAAAAAATACATAAATTAATGCAAATTAAAGAAAAAATTTCACGTTTGACAATGACAGATTACTCAATTGATTGGATAAGAGTAGCATTGTGAACATTCAAACACCATTTCTTTTCGATAATTCTAAGTCAACAATATGCTGCATTTCCGTTTCATTGTTTTCATATTTTGAACGTTTTAGATTTGCTAAATCCTCAAGCTATAGGGTATAACCTATACTATTCAAAATATTTGAATTTATATTTTTCACTTTACACAAATGCGATTTTTTCCATTAAAAAATCAACACGTAATTCATTACGTGGTACCCACAGAAAAAATAATTATTTAATCAAGTTTTTCAGAGGAATAAATAGGAAGAAAACCATAGAGTCATCTCCAATCAATAAATCGACACTAGATGCTGTTATTTGTTTCGAAAAAGGAGTAAAATCATACTTAGTCCCTTTAAATTTTAAAAGTAAATAAAGTAACCGAAGAAGTACAAACTAAAGTACCTAAAAATACAATTAAGTTAACCCAAATTAAATTTCTTGGGTGGTCTTTAATAAAGTCTGAGAGTGGAATTATCCACTCAAGATATTTGAATAAAAGGCACGTATCGATTTAATATAACTCTTTCATCCGAGATGGTCAGGTCGAAGGTGAAAAAGAATGTCTAAATCAATAACTAATTTGCCTTTTCTACTAACTGTTCCAGTAACCACAAAGTTAAAAATTAATCAAACAATCATCTAAAGAGAAAAACTAAACACATAGCTAAAAAATCACTAGTATCATTAAAATTGTAAAAAAAAGGGTTGAAAGGGTCCAAAAGACCATTTCGAACCGAATGAATATTCAAGAGGATGCTGCGTCGAAATATCAAAAAGAAACCGAACATGGACAAAGAGCGAAAGCTAATTACTAGCGCACTCTGAATGGCAATCAATAACTGATAAGATGAATGATAGCGCACGCCCAATCCACGCCAATAATTCTTTTTAAAGAGTTTTAACCCTCATTAGCAAATAAGATGCAGCTCATCTATCACAACCGGTATGCAAACATTTCCTGTGGCGTCACCTGGATACAACAGCTCGTTTAAGTTCTGATACATTTGGATCGAGAAGTTTTAAATATGTTTAAATAGTGTGAAAGTGTTAGTTTGGCCTTAACTAGTATCAAACGTTGTTTCAAATTTATAAGTTCAGACAATATAAATCGTTTTACAAGTATGAAAATTTATTTCCTAAATAAATTTAAATTGAGGTGGTTGACCTTAAAGTTGTGACTTTAAAATTCTGTAATAACATAACTATTGGTCAATGCTGATAAAATTTAACCGGAACGCTTGGTGAGCAATATAATTGTGCAAGGCGAAGAAAAATGTAATTATCGACTTAAGTACGATGGAACAAAAGATTATAAAGACAAAAATTCACAGTTATAAAGAATTGTTTCAGTTTAGTCAGGGATAAAAGTCGATTATTTGCAGTGGTAGAAGTGGAAGGGGAAAAAGAGGGAGAACATCGATAATTTAGCTGCATGTACCTCGAATCTTAAAAAAATTGCTATTTATTCATTTCTTTTGGAGAAGAGTCGTATTTCAATGTTCTAATGCATATTCTACATCACTTTTTTTTTGACTTAGTATACCTAATATTATTAAGTGCGCGTCTACCACATTTCTAGCATTGATTATTTGGATCCTGGCAAATACATGCATTTTTTAAAAAGATAATTCTCTTGCTATGAAAATGCATGCTGTCAGGTCAGGGAACAATATAATCGCAAGTTTTGACAGTATTCAATGACTCCGTTTTTCCATTGCTCGTTATCAAACAGAATCGCATTGCTCCACAAGTGTTTCTGCTGCATTTTCATCATTCGAAACGGTAGTTTTCAGTTAAAAGCTTTTATTACCAAATCACTCTTAAAACAAACGAGCGGTTTTAACTCAGTCTGAGTTAATTTCCACTCCTTTCCGTGCCGAAAATGCACTTCTCCTATAGGAGTGAATTTCACTCTTTTTCGGAGTGGGTAAAAGAATTAAAAGAAAACAATCTGCGTCCTACACTCTTAAAACGAGCGGTTTTAACTCAGTCTGAGTTAATTTCCACTCCTTTCCGGTGCCGAAAATGCACTTCTCCTATAGGAGTTAATTTCACTCTTTTGTTTTAAGAGTGATAGTTGAAAAATAAAATTTTGACAGTCGCGTAAAAGTTTCATATTAATGATCTTGAATAGTAGTATGATAAACTCAAAATGATAAAGCAACGCTGTACTTACGGTACAGAAAAGTATTTAAAAAGTTATTTTCAAAAATTGTAAGTTCAGCAGTTTTTATTGCAGTGAAGCAATGAAAAGTTAATACAGGCTAATAACTCAAGTTTTCACAGATTTTACTATTAATTGTTAATCATTTTAAAAGTTTAACTTTTTTTTTATTTTTAAAACTTGAAATAGAATAGCTTTGCTTTTAAACCCATACAAAACATTTCTCAACAATCAACAACAACGTAAACTAATATCATTTATTGGAATATCGGTCTCAGATTTAAAAAAAACCGAAATGCCAACTAACATATCAATTTTGGATAAGACGTTAAAATGTGCATTTGCAGTAACTCTTGAAAAACAACATTATATCATTTATTTCAAAGATAATGTAGAGAAAATAAGCATTTTTAAATTTAGTTATCTTATTTTAAATAAAAACTTACCTCTTCAAAGAAGCTTAATTGTGGCACTGAATCTTCAAAGACGTTGTCACAAAAGTCTTTGAATAGAAGATAACCTAAAATAAAATACTTTAATTATTTTCTTTCCTTAGATGTATAAATAAAACAGATTTCCAGGTAAAATCTTAAAATAAGCTACCACTTTGCGAATGAAATAAAAGAAATAATCAGAAGATTTCATTACAGTATCTTTTTGATCAAAACTGTTTGATATCAAAAACTAATTCAAAGTTTTATTTAAATAAAGCATACCATTATATATTTATGGCTTTTAAAATCAAAAAATATTTTTAAGATTTAGACATACAATACATTCTATGTTTGGAAAAAAAAAATCGAAATTGCATTTCTTACAATCGTTAAGTTAACAACGACAATAAAAAAAAAATTATATGTGTAATTCTTAAGGAATGTAATCCATATACGTTAGAGCAATTTAAAAATTTCTGTGTATTGAAAGAAACTAATTTTAGATTCACATTTATTAGAAATAAACTTCTAAATTTCCAATATAAATAATCACATTTTATTATTATAAGTGTGTTACAAAGTGAAAATTGTCGTTTTTAGTGCATACGATATTTTGCCTTTACTGAGAAGTGCTTAAAATGTTTGTTAATATTCATTGTGTTACGGAGTTTGAAACTAAGGCAAATAACTAACACAACTTTATAACGTTAACACACAAACATAGCAATAAATCTACGGATCGGACACTTTAAGCAAGACAGACAGTAATGGACGCTGTATAATTTGATTTATTACAATATCCGCCCTATCGACAGCCAGAATTAGATAGACGTCAGTTAAGGCTTTACCTGTAACAGGTAATAGGAGAAATGACAATTTGATGGGTACACAGAAGATAATAAGAAAAGGAACACCTGCCAGGAATCGATGGCAGGTTTTTATGTTTGATTGAGGACAAGCGCTTGTCAAAGAACATTAGGCGATTTTCATAAAGGGAAAAGGAGGACTGGCAAACAGACAAGCATGGAATTTTGTATTATCGTGCATAGTGTAGTTATTCGTTAAATGGTTTAATAAAAAGCGTTAAGAATACATTTCACGTAAACATCAAACTTTTTAAATTTAACTAGTGAGCTTAGACAATTTATAAAATATTACAAGCACCTTAAAATTATAAATTGATTTTAAAAATTACTGTTTGAAGTGCAAGCCCCTTGTAAATGGAAAACTGATTACACTTTAATAAAACAAACAATACCTTTGGACACATGTCTGTGTCTAATTATGCTATTAAAACTTTAAAAAAAACCTAATCGTTAAATTCTCTTTTAATCTGTTCAAAGAAACTTTCGGTTCTGTTAAACTGCAACACATGCACTCAAAGAGTTCGATATCCATTAACAAAAAAAAAACTTTCTTAAAATATCATTACCAAGTGCGTATAAACGTTATTTAATAAAATAGGAAGCACTCCATCCACTACGAAAAAGGACCATTAGAGAATGGTCAAAATCGTTGAAAGTATCGCACAGCCGATGGTAAGTAAATAACGTGTTTTTATCCTGCTTTTTAAGTGAATAGAAAGCCTCAAATACAAAAGATATCATTTTGTTTATTTTGCAATATAGTTTTTAACAGAATTTCTTTTTCATGTCAGTCATTCTCTATGGTTTTACCATTGAATTGTACCAAGAGAGAAAAAATATCACCAGAAGAATTGAAAAGCTTAGTGAAAGAACTAGCTGAGTTATATTTTTGAAAAAAATTTGATTTTGTGTCAATGAACAGATTATTCCCTTCTTTAAAAATTATTTTTTCAATAAACTTTATTCCCTTTGTATGTGGTTTTTCGTTCACATACTGCTTTAATGTAAGTACTGCTTTTAATGGATCTAAGTGTAAACTAAACACTTTAAAGCTCGTTTTCACCTTTTTGTCATATAGCAGGTGCTTCCACTAAGCTCTTCAATTGTCTGACCAACCAAATTTATATAAATTTAACTAACTTTACTTTTTATCATTTAAATATCTTTTCTCGTCATTTGTTTTATTAAAAAAAAGTTTGAAGTTTAAGTTTATGATAAAAATACATATAATTTACTAGGAGTATTATTTTTATTTTAGTGTTATTACTTTAAAATAACATATTTGAAATTATTTTCATTCAATTACACGGCTTTTTTTAAAAAAAACATTTCAACGGGCCAGCTGTTCTTTAAAATATATATTTAATCCCCTCCACTAGTAAAGCTTTCATTAATAACTGCTTGACGTCCATTTTCCGCAACTTCATAATAAGTTACTCGCAGTCAGTAAAGAGGGTTTAATAACAATACATAATAATATATATTTAGCTCTTGTTTGATCTCGCACTTTATAACATGGAAGTTTGCACTCGAATCGCACTTTAATTCAATCTTGAGTTGTTTTCGTAGCCTTGACGACTGGAAAGCTGAAGGGAAAAACAACCTAAAGGATAAAATGCATTTCTTTCCCGATTATCCGGATTTTATCCCTTCTTTCGTTTAGATATTGATTTAAACCCAGATAAATTTGATTTAATAAATTTTATTGAAAAAATAACCTAATTGAATGCAATGAAGAGTTAAATCTAAATGATTTTAGTAATACATTTTCTATTTTTTTAAAATTATTTTGATAATTGAGCATTTTTGTCCTAAGTCAATAAAATATAGAAAATGTTTTTTTTTAATTCTCCATTTAGTAAATTGTTAGTTCTCTGTACAGCTACACTAAAAAAAGTGTAATCTACCAAAAACTTACTAAAAATAACTTTTAAAAAAAAAATACAATTTTTGAAGAATCATTTAAACCGCATAATATCCTTAACCAGTTAGGTGTTGCACGAAGAAGAACGTGAATCATATTTGCAGTAGCACAAAATGAATATACTCAGAGACAACGAGTATATTTTACCTAATTTTCGAAAGTCCTTACGTTAATTAGCTAGTGGCTCTAGCTCTATGACTATAATCGCATGTTCATTTCAAAACGAGCGCAAGATGGCTCGCTGCATATCTTATGAAGTAAATGAAGCCTCTCAACTTAATGCATAATTATATAAATTGACGGTACTTAAGCAAGCTCTTTGTATATTACATTAAACAACTGCAGTTTTTGTGTTAATGGTTTTCTAAGTCAATTTATCCGCTGGCAACGAAAATGTTTAAAACAATAATTTAAAGAGTACAAAAGTATGAATAATAAATTACGAAACAATTTCAAACATTTACTTTATTCATCTAAAATTCAAATATTTAGAATGGTCTTTTACTCTTTTTATATATTTTTAATGAATAATTTTTTATCTGTTAATATTTCTTACTTAAGCATGTATTTAAAGTATGGGAAATATCGTATATATTTGCACAGTTTGAACATAATATATAACTACTTCCAATAGTTAGTAATTACGAAGATTTACGTCCAATAAGTTAATCATTCCCCATCGATAAGTTAATCCTTCCATCAAAAATTGCTTTGGTTGGATAACGTCACACTAGAGCAACTCATAGGATATTCTATCAGAAATTAGGAAAGGTAAACAATATAAGGACACGTTCTTCGGTTGCCAATATTTTTAGTAATAGCCAATTAACGTAAGAGATGAAAATTGAACACGTCCTCATGGACAACCTAATAATTACGAAGACTTAATTTTTATGTAGTTATTTCGGGTGTTGAGTGAAGATTTTATTCTTATATTATTTCTAAATGGCAAAAAATAGTTAACATTGCCTTTAAAATAAATAAAAAAGAATAAAATAATTGATATATAAGGTAAATGTGTCTAGATCCAACAATAAATGCAATTATTGTTTTACTCACGTTTTTATAATTTTATCTCTGCCCAAAATACTCGCAATATGAAACACTTTTTTTTAATGACTTTTACATTTTGGTAACTTTTAAATGTGTACTAACAAACAAGAATTTTTACAACAAGTTTAATTTGTTTATGTATTTAAATTTTAGAAAATGTTTTTTTTTGTTATTTTAAATATTGTAATATACTATTCAAGTATAGGTTTTAAAATTGAAAATATTTTTTTAGTTTGCAATTTGAAACGAGAATTTAAAGTTAATCGTTTACATAAATATATATATATATATGATATTGTAACGCACTAATACAATATATTTGGAGCTCTAAGTTTCACATCAATCGATAAATAGCTATTCAAAACTATATTTTAGATAATCTATAAATTATAGATTATTTGGATATAATGAGGTTTTTAATTTGATCCTTGTAAATAAACACTGTTTTTAGATCTTATTAGATATGAAATTTGGTACGAGTTAGTTTTGTTAATAGATGACATTAGAATCAATTTATTTAATAAAATTTTATTTCGCATAACTGTTTAGAAATGAACCCGGAAGTTTAATTTAGCACATAACACAAAAAAAATTATGATACACACTTTAAACTAGTTTTTCATTTATGAAACTTCCTTTGGGTGATTCAATAGTAGCTTTAAAAAATAATTTTGTACCCCAGCGTGGGCAGACTGGGGCATTAAAATAATTTTGAATGCAAACATAAAAGGTTTTTAATCAATCTGCGATCAAAAGAAAATTTGAATTTTAAATTAGTGTTTTTAAAGGGAGAATACGAAAAAGAAAAATATTTTTTTTTCCTTTGTAAAAGAACTGGAATTAATAAAAAAAACAAATTATTATTAAAAATTATTAGTATTATAAATTACTATTATTATAATTAGTATTATAGATTACAATAATTTTAAATTAGCATGATTATTGTAATTTTAAATCATTATTATTGTGAATATAAATTATATAATATCATTATTATGGAATCAGTCTTCCAAAGGGCCACAGTCACATTTTTGCGAATCTACTTTAGATTTTCTTAAATCTTTTCTCAATACCTTTAGAAATAGAGGGTAGAAGTCAAAACCTCTCTTAAGCTGGGTGAGTTTCAATACTGAATTAATTCTTAATGTAAAACAAATATCCTAAACCTTAAATTGATCAATCCTCATATTTACAAAATTTCCAAAACTTTTCCTTTTAAAGCATGGTAAATTTAAATTATTTTACAAGATAACAAACATGTGCAAAAAAATCTATGCTTCAGAATTATGTAAATAAAGATTGATCAATTTTTCGAAATTTCATCGACAAATATTTTTATGAGTTTCGTAAAGGTCTATCAATACATTCATCGAAGCTGGGGAAAGATAATATTGACTGGAAAACGTTTCGTCACTAAAAGAAAAAAATCGCCACACTTTCAAGCAGATTCCCCTAGAGACGAGGATAAGAAGACATGATAAGAGCATCTTGATAAGATTAACAAGATTACAAGCATTAAATAATTAAATAAAAGTTTTCTCCCCAAAAGAAGCAAATATGTGACGCTCAGCATAATAATTCATAACGTTAAAAGGGAATCGGGAAGATAATATAAGCGGGCAGAACATTTTATCTATTTTTTCAAAATAATCCTCGCGTCACCGTGGCTCTTCCATGTTCCATTCAAATTACTGAGATGGTACATTCATTAGAAATAAGTTAATCTGAGATCTTGTTATAGGTTTTTAAAAGTTTAATTTGACTAATGCTGGCATATAATAAATAAAATGTTACACTCAATTCATTTTTATTAACCATTAAAGCCAAACATTACCATATGGTCAAAGAAAACAATGATTTGCTACGACCATAAAAGCATAACTTTTTTTGTTTCCCAGTTATGTTAAATCATTTCTGCATAGGACTTCTAGCCTTGGAAATAATTAAAACTATTCATAACAGATTTCACAATCAGTCCAGGATACTTTTTCGTGTTATTGTAATTTTATTTAATATTTAAAAGTCATAGTAGTAAATTAATTTGGGCTTTAATGGATTAAAGTTAATAAATGGCGTTAATTTTATTAAAAACAAACAATAATGATGAAAGATGTTCGTTGTACTTTAGAGCATTATTCAAGTAATCTCAACGTCTCAAATGGGTTCATAAATAGAACTTACTAAAACGCATCGTTTCACATTCAAATTTTAGTTTCATGCATTAAAAAAGTTGGATGTGCTTTCGATCCCACCATAATTGGTTAAGGGAAAATTATAAAAAGAAATAGTTTTTCGTTTTGGATTACATGTTAAACTGTGGCTTGGTGTAATCATTATAATAATATGCTTTATTTGTTCCTTTTTTCACTTGAAACAAACAATAAAACGCAATTTCCCATAAAGGCAGTGATGTTTAAATGATTTATATTTTAGCTTCCACACTACGTTTATAACGAAAAAAGTGGAAGGTTTTATAATCGTTCAGTCCGTCTGTCGTCACCCACTTTCATAGAAAGAACCACAAGTCCCACATACAAGTGGGATACGTCATTTTGTAGCAAAAAAATCAGATTAGGCTACATTCCAAATTTCATTAAAAAAAATTAAATTAGAAGTTTATTTAAAATTTAAATAACTAAATTTTTTGACATCTACATTGAAATGACATGCAAATTCCATTTTTATTCATATTTTCACTGTTGCCATCCACAAGTCCCACAGACAAGTGGGATACGTCATTTTGAAGCGAAAAATCAGATTAGGCTACATTATAAATTTCATTAAAAATTTTAATTAGAAGTTTATTTAAAGTTTAAATAACTAAAAATTTAATCTACATTGAAATAACATGCAAATTCCATTTTTATTCAAATTTTCACTGTTGCCATTTCGTTAAACGTACGAGAAACTTTATTTTAAATAAAAATAAACACTTTTGAAAGAATATTTATTTATGCGTAATAATTCAGTTTGGATTGTTGTAATATCACAATAGAGTTCTTTTGATGGTTTATTATATATATGTATGAAGAAAGATGCATTGAGAATTCTAACTTGGCATAAAAAATATGCAAAGTTTCGCTTTTATTTTTAAAGCATCAATTGCACTAATTATATATTTTTTGAACTGTAAATTAATTTAACAAACAATAAATGACTGAATTTTCGAAAGAAATGTAAATGGTAAATTGTGGCGACACAAAGATATTTATTAAAAAAGATAACATTATTATTTTTTGCAAACGATAAGTTATAATTATTGAATTTTCGAAACAAAATAAATAAAACTAGCCAAATTTAGCATGTAAATGTATAATATAGAATTAATGCTGTGTTTGGCTCCTTTTTACCTGTTTAACACAAGTTTTGTGTGGAAGCGGGTTAAATGACAGATTCTGTTACAAACCTACTTGTTTAAAAAATATATAATGCATTCAACAAGACAAATACTAAGACTCTCGGATAAATTCAAAAAAAATCCTTCTGTTGATTTTCATATAGAACTTAAAACTAAAAGAAATTTTCTTAAATAAATTACTACTTATAGCTTTGCTTGAAAAAAAAATATGATTCCTCCAAAACACAGATTGGTGATGCTTTCTTTAAAAAAGCATCATACAAAACTTATCTTGGTTTTTTTTTCGGTTAAAATAAAACTATATACTAAAAAAAATTAACAAATTAACTCTATAATTTAGCTACATCTGATACAACTTACCTAGTTTTTGGTTGAAGATTTTGTCGAATGTTACTTCACCCATCTTTTCTAAATGCTTGTGCATTACACTACGAACACTGTAAAATAAAAAAAAATACCAATTAGATTAAAAAAGTTTTTAAAAAATGAAAACAATATGCATGATAAATTTTCGAATTATATACTATGTGTTTTTAAATATTTTGTATACCCTATTTATGTACTTTGTATGGTTTTTAAAAGTACTTAATTGGATTGCTCAACTGAATTTACTACCCAAAGGCTAATTGACTGAGAATAACTATTAAAAGCCGATACCCGAGAATATGAACATTCATTATACCAGAAGCCTGGATTCGAACCAACATACTAGATACCAAAAAAAAACAGTAGCAAATTAGTACAAGATAATTACACATTAGTGCAATTAACCATATACATATTAGCTAAATTTTTCTCAATTCTAGATCAACCTAATAATAAAAATAAATACTTATTGTTTACAATTCAAAAAAAAACTTTCAAACACATTTTTTTAAAAAATTTCGAACATTTTAAAATTAGTTTTATATAAAATGCAAGATCCCATTTTTAAGAACATGCTCTCACAAATTAAAATATTAATGATGTTTCAAACAAAGATTGAAAGTACAAATGTTTTTTTTAATTATACAAGAATTTCTCTTTTATAACTGCTGCAGAACAATACTTATGGAACCCTGAGATACAAGCATCGAACAAAAAGAATTTTTTAAAAATCTTTTACAAAAGGAAAGGTGTTCCATGTAAGGAATTCTTTTATTTCACTTAATAAGAAAACTGTCTTAGCAAGAATTTCGCGATATATAAAACCTTGCTTAATGAAAATCTTTTATTAATAAGCAAAAGAGCTAGGCTTAGATATTGAGTAAGCCAAAACATTACAAAGATTCTATGCATAATGAGTTTGGAGCATGTAAGAATGGTAAATTGAATTATTCTTTCTCGTACTAATATTCCTGAGGTTTCTTGAAAAATTACTTTTACCAAGAAATCAGGTTTTTTTTTAAACTAGAAGTAGTGCATTTGTAATAGTAAATTTCTATAATATGATAATGAAGAATAATCGCCGAAAGCAACTTTTACTGAATATAAATTAATAGCCAAATGTGTTATAAAAATGTTTAATTTCGCGTCAACAACAACAAAAACTGTACAACAATCAACAACAACAAAAACTGTATGAAAAGAAAACCAGCATCTACAAAAATTTTATGTTCATAAAAAAAAACTATCCAGCAATTTGGTTTACAAAACGTAGTGAATAAAACAAGAAATAATAACCTTTTCTCTGTAAATTTTATACACAAAAATATACTACTACAAAATTTAATTTTCTTTTCTCAATCGCATGCCAGTACCATCAATCAATACATAATGCGTTTCATATTTGGATAGTGTATTCACAATTATAGTTTAATTACGCAAAACATGATATTTGAAAACGTGATACTTCAGTAATAATACCGTAAAGTAACGTTAAAAAAATACAATAAAGTTAAATAAAATAAAAAGGGCAAAAGATTCTTGAGCATGCTGTTTCAAACTTCAAACTCATACCTCTGAGAGGGAAACTTATCCAAAATCAAGTCAATATGAGGCCCCATCACAACAAAATGTTAGTGGTGTTTTTTTTAACTCTTGTGTGCCAATTTCTTAGAATCACGAAAACTAATTACGTAAAAACTCGCATTCCAATCAGATCTAGAACAAATCTGTTATCTATCTACAAATAGCTCGGTTTTCTGAGTACCGTATACAAGTCACACACACCCAACCTAAGACGAACTCGGAAACTGCTGGTGCTGTTTATTTAAAAATAAAAACATTACATAAATGTCACGTAGACGTATCCAAAAAAAACCTCACAAAAAAAGACCACTTATCAAATGTCAAAAATTTGTGTCCACCCTCAACAAAAAGGGTTGTTGTTCTCGCCAATTACGCATTTGAAATCGAGACCGGGCGATCTAACTGTAGCATCTAATGGCCGCATTGTCGTCGAAGTTGGCGGATATACGGCGATGAAAAGGTCTGATAACTTGAACGAGAAGTGGGACAGGGTCGCAAATTGTTTGGGTGCCTTGGGTAGGTGACGTCAACTACGATTATTGAAACATTGCGTCGAGAAAAACTATTTTTAGGCCTATTGATAATAAATTGAAATGATGATTTGAAAAATAACACCATAGCTGTCACAGAAGAGTATATCTTCCATATGTATCAAAAATAATAAAAGAAAGAGTCTGTATGTCTGTGGATCGTAAAAGACCAACTTATACTGCTCTCAGAAATTCGAAATTTTTAAGATAGAGTCCCTTTAATACCAACGTGTGCACCTGAGGCTTAGTTTTTTCATATTTGTTCCATTTTTAGAGAAAATTCGAATTTTCTGAAAAAAATACACCACTTTCACTCAAATCCGATCATTTGTTCCCTTTCGTGTTGCCATTCGACAAAAGAAATTAAAATGAACACAAAAATTAATTAAAATTGAAATTGCTTTTATTTTCTTGCCATTATCTTCAGAAATTAAATTAATGATTTGAAAAATAATTGAAAAGTAACGGGATTCTATTCTTTATAATGAACGGGAACAAAGGCAAAGCTTATTATCCTATAGCAAATTAAATGACACGTATACTTGGATCGATTTGATATTCTTTTAGTCCGTGCGAAGAACGGGTATTTATTTGCTAGTAACAAATAAGCAAAAGCAAATTAATGGAAGAATGGTGACTTGGGCACATTTTACAGAGCAAGTACAATAATCACCATTAAAAGGACAATACGGTTTTTCTATTTGGAATGGATATCTATCAAGTGGTAAAGCGAAAAGCTACTAGTTTCTTGTGAAATTTAGGTATAATAATTCAGTTTATCTTGAATTATCGTCGCGCTAGAGTTAGGTATATGGAAATTTAATGCACGAGTTATTAATTTTGAAGCATTCATTAAAGGGAATAATTATTTACACACACTTCTGTAATTCCAACTACCGAGTGTGTAAGTAGTTGAGGATTTCAGTTCATCATCATTATTTTTAATGTATTGATTTTAATGTATGTTTTGTGTACTACATATCGCACTGTATGCGGAAAAGTGACCTATCGCACAAATATGACTTTTCGAGTTGTAAATGCTATAATATTCAAAATTTAAATATCTAGCGATTAAAGCAAAAATTTAATCAATTGGTAGAATAGTTGGAATGCAGTAAGCGAATCGCTATTTTTTCTACAATGCAATGCAACGGAAAAAATAAACTTCAGACGATTTTTCTGAAAAACTAGTATTTTTGCTATAGGTCTCTTTTCCGCGTACAGTACGATATATATATAGGGTTAAACTAACCTTGAAGATTTAGAATAATGAACTATTTTGATCGATTGAATAAATTTTCGCAATATGGAAATAAACGATGTTCCTCTGCAACAGACGGCCACCCAAATGGATGTACCTACTCTTGTTTTAATAATGCTGAGATTTCCTATCGAGGTTAGAAATATAATGGAAATTATTTAAAAGTAATGATGTCTCTTTAAAAAAAATTGCTAAGTAATTTCCAAAAATATTTTTTTAGTACTGTATGAGTAATGGAGAACAGATCTGCCCTATTTCTTAACGTTGATCAGCACGTCATTTCAAACAGCAGATGGATGCCTATGATTTTTGTTTAATGATTATCACAAAAAAGATATATACTTAACGAAATATAAAATCATCTGTTTCATTCTAATTTTTCTTTCTAATTTAAATATAAATTTTAATTAAATAGCTATCGTAAAAAAACTATTTTCCGTTAACTTTACTTGCATACTGAGGTAGAAAAAAAAGTTGAAATTTGACAACATTCTTCGTAAATACACTTTAAAGCCTTATTTGATAATTTATTTTTATACTAGCTAAAAGTACCCGCTTTGCCGAGTCTCTTAAATCCTTTTCCAACCAGTTGATAGACTTAATATTTTGACCCTGTTTATTGAATGATTATTTAAATCGCATTCTAATACTCGATCAAATTCGCAAATATAAATAATTTTAGTAAAAATTTAAGGCAAAAACGGATACAGAATATTTTAGAATGGATTTTTAGTGAAAATTCCAAAAGTACTACGTTCAGTAGTCAGGAGCCTTTGTAGGACAAACATACAAACAAACTTTGGGTTGTATAGTTTAGATACACTTGATTTTTAACTTGTTGTCTATCAAAAAACAGCTACAACAGATTTAAATTGGTAGTACAACCACACAAGACAAATATTTTATCTTATTTAATGTCACTGCACATAAAATAACCATTAAAATGTAACAATACCCAAACCAAGGGCCATCTAAAAAAAATAACACACCCCTGGGCATACAAAACAAACGTGGGTGTGAATGTTCTCTCTTAAAATGATACACACCCTTTCCCTATCTGATGTGGATGGTTTGCCTGCAAAGTTCGTTGTGTTGTAAGATAACAAGTTTGACGCGACACTTGGTGTCAGTCTTATAAATAAATGGAAGCTGAGCGATTTAGCTAGAAGCGTGAACATATAGATAGGACGTTGCTTCTTGGAAAAAGAAAGATATGTTTAGATCAGGGCAGTCCTTAGTAATATACGAGGACCTAACCGAGAGGGACTAAAGTTTAGAATTACTAATTATTTAGGTAGCCAGATTTTATATAAAAAATATTTATTTCAAATGAAATAATTTTACACTTAGCTTCTTTTTGTTCTTCCTTAATATTATAGTTATACAAAATTTGAAAGGAGCTGTCTATATTGTGTTTGTTATAGTAACTAAACTGGCCCTTATTGGCTGTAAAAAAGCGAATATAACTATTTTTAAACATAGTGTGCCATAGTTTTGTTTCATGCATAGTATTTCTATTTTTAAGCATAGTTTGTTAAATAGTTTATAATTCATTAATGTGTTTAATAATGGAAAATAAATTCGTTTGCAATAGTACTCACTGAAAAATACTATATTTAATAATATTTTTAAATGGAGAAATGTGTTTGTAAAGTTAAGTTCATTTACACGCGATTTTCAACACCAACTACAATTTTTATGTTCACTTACTTCAAAAGACGCCATTAAAAGTTTTTAAATAGTATTTACACTTTCTCTTGATATTTTACTAAGAATAATTAGGAAAGTACACTTTTTATAATGTGAATCCCCCCCCCCCCAAATGCTATACTCAAACGTACTACAATAAAAAAAAAATGAAAAGGGAAAAAAAGTGTTAGAAGTATAAAAATGTAACTTTCATTACATATTTGTATTATATATTATACCTTCATTATAAAATACACAAGCAAACATATAAAGTTAGCATAAAGTTAACTCAATTAGTAACTTTCTAAAAAGAAAGAAAGATACAAGTGTATTTATATATTAAAGAGACTTGGTAGTATGAACCTAGTTTTACAAAAAATAGGCCATAATACACTATTTCACAGCAAACACAGAGTAACTTATCTTCCGGGAAAAGGGAAATGAAGCCATCATAGAAAAACGAAAGCTTAATGCATTTTAAAAGAGGAAATGAGATGAAAAAAAGCAATTTATGAGAAAAAGTTAACATAAAAGTTTTATGAGAAGGGTTAAGAGAGATCCCACATCCAACATTGAAAAAAAAGAGGTCAAAAAAAGTTTACAATGTTAAATCCGGATAGATGTTGTATAGGAGAAAATGCAGTTTCATTTGTTAGTGTAAACATAAGTTGATTAAAACCTCTTTTAAAAAACATTGGTATTTTTAATTAGTTTTCTTTTGTTTTCAAAGTCGATAGGAATCAATGATTGCAGAAAACACATTAGTTTGTTTCTCTGCAAAATAATAATTAAAGGGACTCGGTACCAATTTTTTTTTCTTTAAATTGAGATTAGTATATATTTTTTATAAATAGATGTAAAATGTTCCAAAACAGAAATTTTATAATAAAACCTTTTAAAATATATTTTTATTTAATTTTTTTTATAGAAAAATTGACGCAGTTATTAAAACCTTTCTACCACTTTAGATTAAATGTGTTTTTTTCAGTAAAATTTTTTGTAAGCAGTATTGATTCATTCATAACTTTAGAGATTGAATATTTGAAGCGAGGCATAGTTTCGGGGGGGGGGATATGAAATTCTTTTGTTTGCCCACTAATATATAAAAAAAATACATATTTCAAATTTTTTATTTTATTTTTTTAAAAAATATCAAGTTTTACAATGTTCTATCACTAACTCTATTTGCAATGAACTCTTACAAACATTCAAAATAAAAATTTGATCAACTATTTTGTATGAAATTGTGTTTAAATTGAGAAAGAAATTTCTGATCAAACAAACTTTAATACAAAAAAACCTTAAAATATATTTCGATAGAAACAATTTTTATTGTATAAAATCACAAAATTGATCGGTAATTTGTTTTTAATGCCACCAAAATTCATTAAAACCCAAAACATTTAATGTCAAACCTTCATAAAGGAAGGTCAACACATTTTCTTCTTAAATTATAAGTTATAGTGTTGTATATGCGTTTAACAGAAACATATTTCACCAAATATACCCATATAAATATTTCAATAAAAACATTAAACAGACACAATTCCCGCTACGGCACTTCATTCAAACTCTTCACTTACTTAAAACTATATTTTCCGGCGACCGCCATAAGAAACATTAAAGACTAAATACACACCCTCCCTTGCACATTAGTTAAAGGATTAAAAATGGCTATTAGAAAGTTACGGCCCGCTGGACGAATCGGTCGCCAAAGAGCCTTTACAAATGAATATTAACGATCCAACCATAAAATGACTTCGAAGTGATAACAGAAATCTTCATCAGATGCAATATAAGGATGATGAATGATTATAATGCGAGACCCCGTCAAAAAGTTTATCACCATTGCACGTGCCCTCTTGGGAACACTAGTATTCTATTTGAGTTAGTTGAAATAGTTTTATAAACGTAGCGATTACATGCAACAGATCTTTGTAGTCAAGAGTGAAAAATTGTCTTATTTATTCAAACATCGATTTTAAAAAATTAAGTAATTAACTATTAAAATTTTTGTTTTGGAAGGGGACATATTTTGTGATTATATTTGGCACCCGAATCTTTTAAAATAGTAGTTATGTAAATTCTTTTAATAATGGATTTATTTATCCTATTCCATTCCCTTTAAAATATAATATTACGTGTTTTTGGAATTCCCGGTTTACTTAACAAAATTGCAGAAAGTTTACGCTAGCCTCTTTAAAATTTTAGCATCAGCGTGCATAACTATAATAATCAGTCGACTGATTTCAAAATCCTACGAACTCTACATTATGCAATTACTGTTTACGTGCCTAAAATACAGTTTACAAAAACTAGAAAATATTCTATCTTTTTTCGAGGGGGAGGAGGGGGTCAAAAATCCTCAGCGATTTAAAAACTGGGTTTGGGAAAGATTTCGATAATTCATACGTAATCAGTACTAAACGACTACAAATAGTTGGATTTCATTGCAGATTTCCCCCAAGCATTTTAAAATGAAAGCAAAAGACCAAAAATATTTTATTCAACTTAACAATAACCAGGCAAAAAAACTATCTCAAGGAAGTTGCCCTACTGAAAATACAAGAATCAAAAATATCAGGGAAAAGGGATAGTTTAAAAATACTATAGACCTAAAATAACTTCGGTTTGTATGGTAGCCTACTTTTGATGAATAGAATTCCACTCTTTACCTTCAACCAAAGGTTTCTAGTGAATTTTGAAAGCAAAAACTTTTACACAAAACAATGCAATAAATTATTTACAAATGAATATGCAATAAATTTAATACAATTGGTTTTATGTTGTTTTTTTCCTACCAGTAAATTATTAACCCATTAAAGACTTTAAAGACCCATTCGTGAATACCATTATCATCTTCCTTACCGAATAAAAACGTAAACCTTAAGTTTTTAAAATTCGTGTTTTATGTATCTTAATTTGTCCTACAGAAATTGTTCAGTACTATGGTCTTCCTTTGGCTAATATTTTATTCATTTAGATAAACTTAAGCAGAAAGCTGATTTTGTTAAGCAATTTTCTTGCAAATCGTTAACGAGTTAAATTAAATAAAGATACAAGTATAAATTTCAATACTTTATACCAGTGGTTCTCAACGGGGGCGCTACCGCCCCCCAGGGGGCGGTTGGAGGCTGGTAGGGGGCGGTGGGTATGTTTTGGGCGGTAGGGGGGCGATTAGCATATATTGGGAATTCAAACTTAATTTTAAAAGTCCCAAAAGAAAATATACCAATCATTACCAGGTAACCATTGCTAGAACTAGCAGACAAGCCTCCCCCCCCCCCCCCCCGCTCTCTCTGTAACTCACTTGTTGTCCGTGCCATCTTCAGTGCTTCACATGTCCTGTAATGCTTCTTGTTTATTCATTTCGTGTATTCTTGTTCGTATTATTAAAAATAAAATGCTCGTTTGTTTTTCCGGCGTCTAAGTATTTTTATTTGGTCCATCTGGCAAGTGCATTCTTAATTCTTTTTCGTGATAATGAACGGTTTTGCACACCGAATTTTCTCTTCAGGCTGATGAAACAACCTTGCCAAGTACTAACGAGACTTTATTGTTAACGTACGTTCTGTTTGTGAAGGAAGGGAAAATTATTCAAGAGATGCTTTTTGTCAGAAGCTTGATTGCCGATACTAAAGGTAAGTCTATTTTTAATACTGTCAAAGATTGTTTTCAAGAAAAAAATATTCCTCTTGGGAACATTATATTTGTTGCCACCGATGGAGCCCTTGCGATTGTTGGTCGTCATCGTGGATTTATCTCTTATTTGGAGAAAGAAGTCCCAGGCGTATTTATTAGCTGTTCACTGCGTAATTCACACACAGCATTTGGTTGCAAAAAACCTTAGCGACCGTTTGCATCAGTCTTTACAATATGTCATCTCTGCTGTAAACAAAATTCACAGCAATGCTCTCAACGATCTGTTATTCCGGCTGCTATGTAAGGACAATGATGAAGAATTAAAAATCGCTTGCTTCTACACACCGAGATTCCCTGGCTCTCCAAAAGTGCCTGCCTCAATAGGTTCTGGGATCTTCTCGACTCTGTACTAGAATTTCTCAAAAAGAAAGATGTAGTTTAAGATGGATATTGCTTATATGATGGATTTATTTGCAAAATTTAATTTTGTGAATTTGCAACTTCAAGGTTAAAATCTGAATTTAATCACCACAAAATCTGTCGTTTCTGCCTTCTTAAAAAAACTCTTTTTATGGCAGCAGAATTTTGGTAGAAATGAATTTAGCTAGTTCCTAATCTTTAATGAGCTTGTGCTACGTAATGACAATGAAATACCCTTTGATAAAAGAAACTCGTTTACTTTCAACACCTTGAATCCTTGCACGAGGATTTTTCTTTGCGTTTTAAGGATATTTATTATTTTGGCAATGGAAATCCCCCATTAGATCTTGAACCCATTTATGGTATCGAAAAAGCAGAGATCTATATATTCAGGAGGAATTGATAGAACTCTCACCAAATAAAACTATGAAAGCCAACTTTCATAACGATCGTCTCACAGAATTTTGGCTTCAAACTAGTATCAGTTGCTGCTATCCAAGATTGTGGTCCGCCGTCAAGAAATGTTTGATTGCCCTTCCTTCCTCTTACCTTTGTGAGAGAGGTTTCAGTGCTGTTACTGAACTAATTTCAGAAAAGAGATGTAGACTCCAAATCGTAGAAAGAGGGGACCTGCATCTTAATCTCTCTAAAAACATTGAACCAAACGTTCAGAAACTGGCTTTACCATCAAGCACAACCATCTCACTGATGTTCTTGATTGATATTCCATTTGCAGTGCGTTATTTTTTTGCTGTATTTGTCTTCGATTATCTAATCAAGTGTACATACTTTTAAAACATAAAAACACATTTAAAGCATTTGTTTTGCACGTCATTTTAATTTTAAAAAAGTAATGTTATTATCCTCAAACAAATTTGGTATGAAAAAATTACTCAAAAGTTTGGCCTTTTATAATTCAGTAATCTTCTTCCATATACCTTAGAAAATTACAAGATTTTCACAGAGGGAGCGGTGAAATTTTTTTCAATCCTTAGGGGGGGCAGGTAGCTGTTTTAAAAGTTGTTGAAAACAACTGTTTATACCAAATAAAATTGTTTGGAATATACAAACTATCATTCGTTAATAAGTACGAAATTACAGAGATATATTTCGCCCATTAAAATTTGACAAATTTACCGTTAATTTACAAAATATACTAACTTATAACCACTTTTAATTTTTCAAAGATTTACTTCCTGCTGTATTGTACATCTGTATTACAAGACATTGAATGATAAACAATACATACACGCATTTAAACACAATATAAACACCCATAACAAAATAAATCATAATATACAGAATGACACATGGAATTTCTAAGCTGTCGCTGCAAACATTCTTATGCAATTTCTTCACAAACGTCAACAAAAGCCGACAAAACTGAATACCATAAACACTCAAATCAGAGAAAATGTTAGTTATAAAACTGCCATTTTACATGCAATAAAATAGTCAAAGTTGTAAATAACAAGAAAAATTTATGTACGCGTTGCAAAGCCAATGTCATTCTGCTAAACATATTCGATGTTATTTTATTAATCCGAATTTGTATACAATTATTTTCAAACTGTGTACCGAACAGTATGAAGGGAATCAGTAAATAAGTTTAAGCAGAGTTATCTTTATTAAAAATTCATTTTATATAATACAAATAATAAACTATTTACAAAAAAACTAATGCAATAAACTACACTTATTTGGAAAAACTGGAGGGTAACGAATGTCAAACTTATAATAAGCACTGATTCTTTCTCAAAATTTTCCGAATAAACAGATCTTGGACGGGTTATATAGAAAACAGTCTATGAATTTTAATTACGTTGGAAATAATTATTTCTGAAACCATGAACTGTCCCAAATTTATAGAAGCATTTAAAAACCGCATATACAACGAACGCAATGTTTATATAAAACACCTTTAAGAATACTGTAAATAGAAATATAGTATTAGTATTTTCTTAGCATAGTCATAGTAGGATATCTCAACATGGTATTGTGATTACTCCGGGAAAGAAATCTATCGCAAGAAGTTCTAAAAAAAACTAAAATAGACAAATGTCCGTCCAGAAGCACAGGTAGAATACGGACAGACAACTTCAGCGAGTCGATATACCTACTTTCCCATTTTTTTTAATTCTTTCAAATTCACAAAAAGAAAGCAGTCTAAAAATAACTGGAAATAAATTCAAACAATCTTTCCAAAAATACAAACTGGCAAATATGTAACCATAATGTATTTAGCGCATCTGAAAATTATTAGCTATCCTAATAATGAAGTCAGATTAAATTATTGAGTTAAATCCAATTTACAAGAGAATGCAAATAAAATGTAAATTGAATAAATTCAATTTACAGTGCCTTTATGACACGACTATGTCATAAAGGCACTGAATTTCAAGGGGGGGGAATTAAAAAACAAACCTCCTATACAAACTTTAAGAAAATCCTTAATTTCATTATCTTGTCTCTTCAAACATAACTTTCAGGCAGAAATACAGAAAGGTTGCTTATGGCGCAAAACTATGCAAAAAGTGAAAAATAAATCATTACCTTAGCAAAAAAAAAGGCTTTTATCCCAATGCTATTACAACAAAAATCTACCCTTTTTAAACTAGAACACAGAAACGAAAATGTAAAAAACAAAAATTCCCTACCAGAAATTTGAATTCTGTACCAACTTCAATTCATGTTTATTTTAATCTGTATTTAAGATACACTAGAAAAGTATTACCAAAAAAAGTGTAAAATACGTCATTCCGTGCAATGACTGATAACATCACGTAGAGCTTAAATTTAACTTGTATGAATTGAAAACATTCTTATCTTATTATGAATCCTAAAATACGTGCAAATGTCATGTCATGGTTCCTGATATTAATTTTATGGTTTGAAGAAGTGTAAACCGTTATTCTATATAATGCCAAGGAAGCAAAATTTATATTGCTAAGTGCATTTCACACTTTAAATATCATTGAGTAAATATTTCAGTTCATGAATAAATTAATGTTTTGTCTATAACAAAACATCGAACAAAAAAACACTTTTTCTGATAAAAACAAAATATTAGTCCACATTGGTAAATGACAATATCCCCAGAATAATGTAGTCTCCCATTCATAATGTAAAATATAATCTCTTTGTCTGCCCCACTTTCACATTGCCTACATAAGAAATCTCATAGACAAGTGGGAAACGTCATAGCGAAAATAAGTCATTAAAATATTTGGGAAAAAGTTTGCTTAAAAAAATTGTAAAACTACATAGGTCCATTTAATTTTCTATAAAGTATTTTAACCATTTAAATGTATGTCGTTGCCGCTCAGTTGATTTTTAAAAACTTGCATTGTAGTAAATGTTAAATAATTGAAGAGCTTAGTGGAAGAACGTGCTAAGTGACAATTTTGAAAAATTGAGATTTCTGTATCAATGAACATGTTATTCTCACCTTTAAAGATAACAAGATTCCCTCTTTTCATAAACTTTAAGTTAAGTAAATTTTTTACCTTTTGTAAGTGTTGTTCTTAACGTAATTAAGTGCAAACGAAAAACTTCAAAGCTCATTTTTTTTCGTTTTCACCTTTTTGTCACTTAGCACGTTCTTCCACTAAGCTCTTCAATTATAAAACTGATTAAACGATTTTAAAAGCATGCAAACAAAAAAATTATCTAATGAAATTTTATTGTAAGCACTTGTGTGAATGAAAAATCAAAATTATTGTCGTTTGAAAATAAATTAATGGAATTTAACAAATTACAACCAGTGACAATACTTTTTTTTAATGATTGCCTAAAGTAAAAAAAACTAAAATTTTTAATAATGTCTAATCTACTATGATGAGTATTAAAACTAGCTGTTGTTAGAAATGATTGTAAAAACTTTAGTTGTTTTGATAAGTAAATTTTTCTCTTTAAATGGTTTGTTTCCAAATAAAAACATGAACACATAAATTTACATACAACACGCTAACATACAAAAAAAATCTAGCATTTATAGAATATCTATGGAGAAAAAAATATTTAACAAAATTTATTTGGTTGTGCCAATTTTGTAGCAAAATATACTTCACTAAATAAAAAGATATTTTAGATTGTTTAGAAAGCTAATAAAATCCCACAAAACAATTATTGAAAAAAAATAATAAAAGTTTCTGTGCCCAAACAAAAGTAGACAAAGGTCGACTTAACCCTTCCACAGTAACTAAAGTTAGCCAACCAGCCTGCAAAAGCAGGCAGGCCCCTGACAGTCTGATTGGAAAGTGACATCGACGTTTGGTGACCTGAACGGAAGCCAAATAAATTGACGTGTCCATTAATTTGATAAACTTTCCTGAAGAGAACCTTAATAGAAAAATATCAAATCAAAGGGTAGAGTAAGAAATAAAAATAATCCCAAAAAATCGACTAAGATATGAACAATGAACATTATATATCTATATAACCTAAAGATGGGCCAGGGTCCAACTGGCAAGCAGCCAGCTAGCACCTGCTAAAAGGCCTGTCCGTTTTTATTTTATATTTTGAATGGACGATCTTTTTTCTATGAAGACACCAGAGCAGTATTCATTTTTATACCGCTAAAGACGCTCAGGACAAACGAAGGTCCTGAATTGGAGAGCCGACATAAATTCCCATTTTCATTACGGTGGACGTTTTTATATTCTTTATGGAGTGACATTTAGTGGCCAGAAAATGTATAGAAATTGAAGAGATTGGCAGGAAGGTATAAAAAAATTATACCCTGAGGCATTACTTTCGAGTATGAGAGTCAAAAACATAAAACAATTTGATCTTATAACACAAGTTAAGAAAAGAAAAAAATAAATTTCAAAATAGTCACATTTTATAAATTTATTAACTGCAGCAACACATTTTAAGATGAAACCCCTTCGGCCCCAAAATTTATTTGTTCGTCCCTTCTGTGAGAAGACACTCTCCTGGGCAAAACTGAAAATATAGTGTTCTTCTTTAAAATTATATAAAATGTATCCGTATTTTTAAGTAAAAATTTTTAAAAATTGGTCTGGCAGAGAAATGGAAAGATATGTTTTAATAATAATAATAATAATAATAGAACATCAGGGCCAATAGGATTAAAATAATTTAAAAACTGATGATACATGCATTTATTAAATACAACTTAAAAGTCTGTTTAAAGAAAATCCTGGTGTGTTTGCAGCACAAAAAAATTTTAGAGTGAAAAAAACCATGAATTCCTTGTGTAAAATGAAATTAGACTTTTCCATCAATTGTTAGAGATGATTAAATATGCCTATTGTATACTCGTGCTGCTAGATAAGCTTACACGATATATTTATAACGTAAAAAGTGGAATCTTTTATAAAGGCTATGTCCGTCCATCACCCACTTTCATAACCCAAACTACAAATGCAACAGAAAAGTGTGATACGTCAAAAATTTTAACGCATCGAAAATAAAAATCTCTACTTTTCATTTAATTGTAACAAATTTTACATTCAATAAAAATAGACGCGTTTCGAAATTTCGGTTGCAAAAAAACTAATAAAACAGAGATGTCTGGATTTTACTTTCAAAAGCATAATTTGTAATTAATTTTATTTAGAAATAGGGTATTTGTTAGATATTTATAAAAGTTCATATAATTTTACTTAAAATCCTTTATTCCATCCAAAACTTAACTCCCACCTTCTATTACAAAATAGCACAACTTATTTATTCAACGTGATATTTGTTATTTACTACTTTTGTTAGGACTAGAAATGCATTGATGTAATAATATATGATGATTGATGAACGAAACGTTAACTTAACTTACAGACTGTGTAGGAGGTATGTGGAAGTAGAGTGTAAGAGCTTCATGGGGTCTTTATTGTTATTTTTTAAAATGATTTTAAATTAAGAATCAATATAATAGTACAAAAATATTACTAAAAATAAGTGTTAACAAAAATTCCTTAATTTAGCATTGATATCAAAGGACAAAATTATCGAATTAACACATTGAGACCCAAGATAATTTCTCCATCAAAACTTATTGATATGATTACCATTATTATTATAGTATCATTCCTATTATTACTTATTATTTTTAAAGTTACATTAAAACTATTGTTGTTACATTATTTTTATTATTACATTATTACCATTAGTATTAGGCTATTATTTTACAAACTATAAAGTTTTTTAAAAAAATCCATAACTCGCCTCATAAATTTCTCGTTATAAAACATTAACTTAAAAAGAAATAAACACAATAAATTAGCAATGATTTTTTCCACGAAAAAAGTAAGCTAATTAGTTTCAAAAAAATAAATGGGAAAAAGAACTAAATCTGCGAAACCCCATGGTCTTCATTGGCTGTAAAATGGATAATTAGTACACTTTAAAAATTTTCTGAAAAAAATTAAAGCAAATTTTGCTGTTACTATTTACATTACAGTGTTTTAATGTTTGTTTTATAGCAAATTGATGTTTTAACGACGTACAGAATCACATGAACAATTTACTCCAATAGCGTTTAACTAATCGAATATGGATACATCCAATCACTACCACTGAAGTAAACGTTTTCGCCGGTGTACCACACAATAAATGTTGCATCAAATAATATTAATTCACAGCATATGGTGATGACAGCACTTTTACCATAACACTGTGATGGTGAATTAGAAGGTTTTTTTGTACGGTGTAAATAGTTAGAAAACACAAATTTTGATTTTGTGTTACGTAATTACAAACAATTATTCAAACAGTTACATGACAGAAAGATAAAGGTGTTTTTTTTATTAAACAATCTGCCTACGTGAGAATGTGAAGTTACAGCTGTACGCCGGCAAAGATACTGCAGTGTACATTCTTATTAGGTTTCATTCAATTTCTTTTATGAGTCAATTTGCAAGCTGAAATGAATAGTGCTTATTGTCAAGCGAGGATGTTCAGTTTCCGATGACGTCAAGGGAGGAGGGGGCGTGAGTGACGTCATCACAAAAAAACGGAAGAAAAGTATTCAAGAACCTTCTTGGTCTCTTAAAAATCCGATACCCTTGTTACGAGGAGCACTCATCCGGCGACATATAATTTGATTCATTATTATGGGACAATTATTGATAATTAGACGCAGAAGCGAGAGTTAGATGCAAGAGAAATGGGAGAAAAGGTCGAGCTTGGGAATTTGGATTTTGCCTCACAATTTCGAAATTAGTTATTCGGGAGTCAATGTTAATTGCAAAAGAAATAAAATGCAAATTAAAAACCTAGTTAATTGCAGTAGTTATTGCAACAGGTGAAATGCTAAACTCTAATATCAAGCAAGTAGGACAATTGGAGAAACGTATATGAATGTGAATGAAAGTTAATTTTCTAGTTCAGATAAAATAATGTTTTTCCATAAAATCTACAATATTTTAATTTGAAGCCTATCACTTTTAATTCTAAGATTATTACTAAAACTTATCTATTTTTATCATTTAAAGGAGTTACATTAACACAACAACTTTAAAAAAACATTGAAAAAATTCAACAATATAACTAAAATTATAAATTATGCTTCTTATCATACAAAAGTGTTGCAGACAATCAAAAATCCATCAGAATTTTTTAAAACTTATTTTCGGCCCAAAAAAGCTGGACAAGAACTATTATAAAGCATGTCAACTTTTAGAAATAATATAAAGCTGGCGTTTTATAAAGGTTTATTGAAAAAATCTTTACAAAGAACAGATTTAAGATGGAAGGTAAAAATCTGCATATAAATTAATGTTCAAAGATTTGTACAATAACATGTTTTGTTAAATATATTAGAAACGGTAATGACTTCGAGAGGTCCTCTACAGCACAGATGAATTGGAACTAGCAGGTAAGGTTTTACAGACACGTGAGGCCATTTAATTGTCTATGAACACGATAAAAAAAACGGTAATGAAGATTTTAAAAATAAAAGTTTGACGTCTTCTAAATGTCACCTGCTGTCAACAGAATTGTGCGACATAAGGAGAAAAGTTAATTTTTTGGTCAGTTTGTCTTCTTGGGGTTTCATGGAAACAGGTAAAATTATCAGCATTGCACGTTACCAGTTCCAACGAATAAAGGGGAAAAAATTCGCCATCTTGCCCTTACATGAACACGCGATATTCCCATTTTATATCGCTTAATGAAACAAACTCTTTCCAAAAGTCACGAAGAATTTCCTATGTCTAATCTGAATCGTCTACGGATCAACCTTTAAAATATCAGTGACTGAAATGAGGGAGAGAGACAGAAGAACTGGGAAACTTAAGCTAAACACTCGAGGTCAAACACTAGAAACAGTATAATATACAGTCAATATATTTGGACTATTCAGAAGATCCAGTTTTTATTAGTTTCAGTTTTTAAAATGGAAAGTGATAAGAAAGAAACTTGGTATTCTCAACAATTCAAAATTGGTCAGTAAAATTTTTGGCGTGGCCATATTTCTCCTACTCTCTAATAATTGAAAAGATATCGGTCCAAATAAAAAAGAATGGTTTACTTTGCTATAAAAAACTAGCTTTTGCTTTGAAACTTTGTTTTGCTATATATACGATGAAAGTTTAGGCTTATAGTTTAGCCTGAACAAACTTAAAGCTAGATTTTTAACTCATTAACGATAGTTGACAAGAAAATTTACCACGAGAAAATGAGCTATCTGCTAAAGTTAATCTAAGCAAACAAAGAATAAGACACGTAAAGACCATTGTCCTGAACAATTTATATAGTATAAATTAAGTTCTACGGAATAATAATTAAAAAAAACTTAAAGTTAACATTTTTGTTGGAAAATGAAGGTGTTAATAGTGTTTACAAAGGCGTCACAAATGTGTTAATACAGAACTTCAATTGTATCCTCATACACTAAGTTTTTAATACTGCATTTTACATTTCATAAATGTATTTTTGCCTAGCATGAGTGTCTCGAAACTACTCAAACAAGAAATTTTTCCTATAGAAACACTACAACACGAACTCGTCGTGTAAATCTTGCATGAGGATCGATGGTTATTTTTAAGTCGAGCGGGGGTTGGATCTTTGCACCGTTTTCTGTTCTGTATCCATCAGCTCGCCCATCGGTGTACATAGACAAAAGAGGGTGTTTCGGTCATTAACCTAAAAACGGTTCGAGGGAACGAAGTTGAGCAAGGCAGGTTATCGATTTACGAGCAATTTGCAAAGATATTTGACAGTTTGCAGAAGAAAAAAACACACCAACGTTAAGGTAGAAACCACAAGATGAGAAATAGGAGTGCAAATAGTGAATGGATAGGTTTATTTTTCTCAGAAACTTTGAAAACATGTTGGTTGAGATTTATTTTTATAGATAGTACAAGACCTAAAATCAAATTTCAAAATTAACAAACAGTTCATATTACGTAAGGATTTTAAATTTTTTAATAAAGTAGCATTTAAATATTCATGAGAATTAGTAAGAAAATTTTATAAAACTATAAATCAAAAAGGCAGCTTTTTATTCCAACAATCGATGCTTCACAAACGTTCATACATAACATGAAACTTTAGTTGTAAAAATACAGGCTGAAGTAATATTTTGGTATTTAATTTACTAAAAATATTTAGTAACTATGTATTTGTACATTTTCATAAATTTTCAAATAAGGATAGCAAATTTGCTCATTTTTGATAGTGCAAACAATAAATGGTAATGCGTAGCTGCACAGTAAAAATTTGGTGTAACGTTGCTCTATTATGTCCCAGTGGCTTAGTGGTAGTGCTTCGCGCTGCCACGCCACAGGTCCGGGGATCGAATCCCGGATTGGGCGAGGTTGACTCATCCTTTTATCCCTTAAGTGGGTCGATAAAATGGGTACCAAGCATGCTTGGGAACTAAATACTGGGGGTTCCGCGTGAGGCTGATCACCTTACAGGGACATATGCCTAGCACCCCAGAGCCCTAGGTCACGAATGCTGAAATGGGCACAGCAGGCCTTGGCACATTAATGGGCTGTTGGGCCGAGGAGTTTAGTTTTTAGTTACTCTATTAAGCAAGAGTAAAGTTACACCGAATTTATGGAGTAACGTTACACGAATCCGAAGTTACTCTAAAAAAAAACTTTTCAGCAAGTGCCGCCTCCAGTTTCACGAAGTGGCGTTACACCGAAAAATAGGTATAACCTTGTGTAACATTGCCCTTTGACACCGGGCATATCTATTTTTCCACCGATTTTACAGAGTAAAGTTACACAGCACGGTTTTACAGTCTCGTAATGGACGAATTCTGATTAACAGTATAATAAATAATTCAAACTACATAACTGAAAGTAACGAGAAAAGTAAAAGTTACGGGATTATAAAAATGTGGGTCCTGGTACACGTTTCCCATGAAATAATTCATACAATTTAACAGGAAATTAATGGACACTAATAAGCACTAAGGTGGTTTATATTATATCAAATTAGGTAATTAACACATAAATATAAAGACTTCCTAAAGCACGTGTGTAATCCTTTCATCTCAATGCACAGTCAAAAACTCTTAAATTATTCCTCCCTACTACTTACGGGATCAACAGGGATTTGTCGCGCTGTTAGCACAAAAGGCAGAATGAATAGAGGAAAAGATTTTTCAACTCAATTGAATCAGTTCAGACAAAATCTCACAAGACTGTTTTAAAGGGCAAGGAGCTTTTACATAATACCCTGCACGTGGTCACCAGAAAATAGGATAGTAAAGAAAGATATTCTATCACAGGATACTCCAAACTTTTTCACATGTCGTCAGTTTTTGAACATTTTGGATACCACGTCGACTCAGATAGCAGAAGACTTCGCAAAATAGAAATTTGTTCATTGCCTTAAAAGGCTCGTGCTAATGACGAAATTTACAAAAATAAATTTGAAACCGTTGTTAAAGCCAAATTAGGTCATTTTCATTTCAAATTAGTTCACATTCACCAAAGAGAAGACTTTCAAAATGCCTTGTTTAGAAGTAAAAATGTCAGTATGTACTATATCTGCGGTTACTACGACAAACTGTGATCAAATTTAAATCTTATTGTAAATATCAGCAGTGCATATTTGACGTTATTTTAACGTCTTTTCGAAGTATTATTAACTAAATTATCATATTATTTCAAATGAGTTTATTTTTTTAATTTATATTTTTAAAGAACATTTAAAATCGGAAGTTTAGTTACATATATGGACCATGTGTAATTGTATGTTACTGTTTCGTAACTTCGATGTTTTAAAAAGTAACATGACATCACATATGGCGGTTACTTTTTACATCGCAGTGCTGTGGTGTTAAATTATGTCACATTATGTTTTTATTGCGTAAAGAATCTCATGAACATCGCACTCCCAGTCCCATACGTTTAACAGAGAAGATAGGAGTATCTAACCACTGGTGCGAAGCAAACATTTTCTACAACAATGAATTTTACGTCACATATAAATTGGCAGCACATGGATGGCAGCACTTTTACCATGCGACTCACGCACGGGGAAGAGACGGGGAAGAGATGTAATGGAGAAAAAATTATAAAGTTTTTTTACAGTGTTGCTCGTTTGGCTTTGTAACAAGCTAAGCGGATTGCTTTGGGAACACGAACTATTACCAAAGAGCCTCGTAATATTAAACCACGGGCAAATGACAATAACTTCGGGCCAGATCCAGCCCGAAAATCGTAGTTTGGAAACCCTCGTTGTATCGCATTGTGCGGCCATCACGGGGACAAGCGCCGTTAAAAAGTTTATCAGCACGAAATCACTTTAAAGAAACAAAAAATAGGAAGAGGAATTACATAAATAAAGGGAAGGAGGAAGAAAAAGCAGTAGATGCGGCGCTCACAAAATCCACAGTTGGACAAAGTTGTAGTTGTTTATTCGACAGGTTTTTGGTTTGCTTTTCCGTGCTACTGTACGTTTACTACACGGGAATATTTTTTATACATAGACTGAAACAACTATAACCAGTGCCAATGAAAGATGATAAAAAAGAAACATGCTACCGAGATTCCACGAATGTAAAGAGTTCCTTAAAACACTTACGAATCCATTCCGATATGTTCAAAACATTAATTTCGTTTAAAGTTTGAATATTATTTGTTAAAATTAGACAATTTTATCAAAAAGAAAAGCGTATCTCGATTAAATTTCTATTTAGAAATAATTTTTATTAAATTATTACACCCAGACACACTTTAAATTGTTACAAATCCACACACGTTAAGTTGTTTTGAGTAAAATATACGTTTAAAATTCGAATTAAAATGGTGGCCTACGGCAAAAGAAAATGCAATCCCACCTAGATCACAATGTTTCCAACAAATGACTAAAAATCAAAAGAGCATTCAATAGAGCCGATAGAACATAACTCATTTTAGGCGAAACATTCACTTATAACCTTGTCAAACCACTGCCTTCTCTATGGACACTGCCTGTCCGACTTTCGCTCTTCCCCTGCTACGACAAGATGACGATAGTACACCAAACCGCCACTACGAGCGCTCGCAACGTATAATCAATCTCGCTCTCTCGCTATAGTACAACTGTGACGATATTCAGTCTTCTTTTCGCGTTTAAATTATTCAAATTAGTGTGGCAATAGATTAATCAATTAAAAATTATATGCTTATGATCCCCCCCCAAAAAATCATAATTTTATATTTTGTAGGAGTTTTAAGTGCAAAATATAAAAGTTCGTTATATATCTCTTTATATCTGTAAAAGGATGGTAATAGTTATTTTGCATAGATTTAAGATTATAAAAATATTTTATTCAATCATACTAAGGCAATATATTAATCACTTAAAAATTATATGCTTATGATCCCCCCAAAAAAATCATAATTTTATATCTTGTAGGAGTTTTAAGTGCAAAATATAAAAGTTCGTTATATATCTCTTTATATCTGTAAAAAGATGGTAATAGTTATTTTGCACAGATTATAAAAATACTTTATTCAATCATTCTGCTCAACACCAGTAATTTTGTAAGAAGTACCTTGAATGTGCAATAATATTTTTAATATATTTCTTTAAATTATTAAAAGAAAGAAAAAATTGGAAATGTGTTGGAGTTGCAACTGTATTTCCTTAACTAGTTCTCAAGCTTTATTTTGATAAGATAAATATTTCAAAGGTGTTGTTTGAAGTTAAAGAGACAGTTTACAATTAACAATTTATTAGAAATATACAATTATTAAGAAAACAACAAGAACAATTTATAAGAAATAATAAAATAAAATAAATTCATATGAGAAGTTCCATAAATAAGATAAAAAAGGTATAGTGAAATAGTTAGAAAAATGAAAAAGTTGGTAATGCAATACCCTATTTGTACAAATATTATGAAAGATCTCTGAAAAAGAGAAGAAAATAGACAAAAATCATTTTTCACAGCGAAATGTAATTTGTGTTGTTCCTATTTTGTAATAAAATAAGAATAACATATAATGGAATTTAAAAAGCTAAAAACGAACACATTTTAAGCTTTAAATTATGATGAGAGGAAAAACATGTACTACTACCTACAAGTAACCACATTACGTACTATTTTTTAACAAAAATGGCTATATTGGCAAATTGGGATAAAATATAAAATCTGTTCCAACGTGCTCCCCTACTCTTTTCTAGATTTTACAGCATGGAAATATTTTAAAAAGTTAAATATATCATAACAACTGTGGCAGCAACATTAATTTCCTTAAAATTTAGAAGGATTATTAGAACTCATAACCGACTGGTTGATATATCATGCTGCATTGCATAGAGAAATATCATGTTGGAATGAAATATTCATCAAATTCTTTCGCATTGTATACATTACAAAGATTTGCTAAACTCTAATTACTTTTTCTTCGGGCATATTCATATCCTTTAGTCGAAGAAGCCCTCCACAACAGACTTTGGCGAATTGTGGTCTGAGTAGGTTGGATGTTTCTTACCAAAGTTTTTTTTTTACCAAGTCCACTACAAATGGAGATATTTTTTAGTTTGAACTTTAGAAGCATTTAGTTTTTTGTTTCTTTCCTTGGCTATAAAATCAACTTGAGCTTCTGCATCTTTAGTTTTTTCTTCTATCAATGAAAACGCACAGTTCTGTTCGTTTAATTGCGCCTTTAATTTCGGAAGTTGTTCACTTTCAATACAGTTTCGTTTTTCCAACACAGCTGTTGATCGCAACGTTTTAGATGGAGGCTGTAAATAGTTCGGATATTCCGGAAAAACACTTGGTACGGCATTTTTCAAAAGTCGTTTAAACTTCGTAGTGTGACTGAAATCGGAATCCAAGAAGTGTTTACTGCAGGAGATACGAGAGTAGTTAGAAGTAAAGTTCAGTGTCCAGTTCTTCCTCGAAATGACTTTCAGCCACTTACTTCTTAGCTCGTAGTTCGCTGGAATTTCGTGGAATGAAATGCTGCAACCCTTCACAAACTTCGAATTACACTTCAGAACACAACAATATGCCATTATAAACAATTTCAGTTGGTTTTAAAGTCGTAAAAATAAGTTTAAATCGGACGTTGAAAATTCTATTGCGTTGTAATCAAAGGAATGTAAACAAACAGCTACTATACGCTAGCAGCGCTCCCTACTGGCGAATCTTGTCCCTACGCAAATACAGCTTTTTTTAAGAACGGACAGGCAGTTATCATAGAGAAGGCAGTGGTCAAACACACACCGCGAATTGCCCAGAATCGAGGAATACTTTATCTGGTGGCTAATTTACCCTTGACATTTTAGAATCGGCCTCCTTTTATCTGAAATGCCATCGTGATTTTCTGGCAGCCGTTTAAGACGCAACTGATTAAGCTAATGCACAGATGAAAACGAAGAATGGACAACTCTTTTATGGTAAGAGATGTAGGGAGAGTTTTGGTATTGTTCAATTCCTTTCGATATGGAATGAAGCGACACTACTGAATGGTAATGTTGCGATTGGCATACTTTCTTGAGGAAAAGCGTAAGAGAAGAATAGCCTGGGAATACAAATATGTTCTTTTCAAAAATACTTCATATTCTAAAATATCCCTTCTAAAACGTTTATACTATAGTTGGAAAGAGATAAACAACTGTAATAAATTATAAGAACAATATGCGTAAAAGTGAAGCACAATCACAAAAAAAAAGAAATATTGAAAGAAGTGTGTGAAAACTTTTACATAAGTGTAATTTACAGTGCACACACATGCGATTTAAATAAAGCAATTACGCTGATAAATTTTTTATACGTGTATGAATTAAGAACAGTATTAATTCATTTCTGATTTTTTTAAAATAAAAATATAGATAATAAAATATTTCTTTACTTGTTTGGAGAGAAACGGGTGAATTTATAACTTATAAGTTCGAGTCATTAATACTTAAACTTTAAACATACATTTTTCTACTCTACGGAATTGTAAAAAATAATTCAAACTGATGTATTCAATAAAAATATGTATGTATTATTAACATAGGGAAGAATACAAAAAACAAAGCGTCGTTACGATAATGCTAAATTCAATTGGATGAAGCCAATTGAGGGACCGGCCCCAATATCTTGGTTATACTTTAGAGAATGCGAATAATGCAAAAACACCCTTCACCTGATTTTGTGTTCAAGCGCTGTATAACTGTTTTCACTGTACTATGACTATTCGAGCAGAGAAAATAACGCACCTAGGTATTGCTGCATTACTAGCCGCACACGCATTTACTATTACAATTAGATAATACAATTCTCAATGACTTGAATATTTTTTTATTGCAAGAGCACTTGATTATACATCATGGGCCCCCTATGCCGAAGCACGAGATTGGAGCAAGACTTGAAGATAATAGTGTAGCATCAAAATAAAGAAAATAAGGTAATAGTTAGTTCCTGATTATTAGAAACACTAAAAACACATAAGACACTTGACGATTTTGAAAGAGAATATTCCTTATATAATAGTTTGTAATTTTTACAAATTAATAAAAAAAGAGGGAAAAAAATAAAATCATGATAAAAAGTATGTAGTTCAAAAATTCATTAATATTGTACTTAAAAAAAACCTTTTCATATATTATCATAAAATTTAACATCATACTTGGGCTAGCTAGACATAAATAAAATAGATAGCCTTAAAATTATTTATTCAGTTTGCTTGATAAATTGTTGAAATCCTTTTGTGTTAAGAAAAATACCAATTAAACTCACGCAAAAATATTTAAATTAGTCAATACAAATTCTGAATTATTATTTCACTGCCTTAAATGAACTCCAAGGACTGACAAGGAATCTTATATTGTTTATTAAACCGTTGTCTGAAACAAAAACGATGAGCCATACTGGATTTTAAAAAAGATCACAAAAAAAAGAAAACTAAGCATTTAAATATTTCTATTCATTTCGCTCTCCGCTACTTAACTATGCGCCACTTGATATCTCTTAAAACTTCCATTACTTGGAATCCGAATTGAAAAATATTCTTTACAGTTTGCATTTACTGAGCGGATTCGTTTCGACACAAATGCAAAAACAATTCATGATATTCGAAAATCTGTTACAAATTTTCTGTAAGTTCCTTTCACACTTCAAGAAAACTTTTTACAAAATTCGATTCGTCGCCTATTGCAATATTGCGAATAAGCTTTCTGTTTTCTTAAAACATCGAAGAAAAATGACGTTACTATAGCGATAGATACCATAACACAATCCCGCTTATTTCGATAAAGGGGGTGGAAATCAATAAATTCAATTTCACAGTGAAAAACGTCAGACACTTAAAAAGGAAGAGAACTTTCCCGTAACCATTTATACAAATTCGGCATTTCTTTCGAAACATATTTCTTTCATAAGAAAGCACCATTGTAGGTACTATTCTTTGAACCTAACATATTAGACACTGACTAGTAACTATGCATCTGTGCAATTTGATTTTGGGACGTTGGTATTTTGAAATGTTTTATTTTTGAAATTTTTAATGATAGAATTTTATTATGACCAGATTGCATTCTAAAATAATAGCATGTAGTAACTATGAAACTTCTATTTTTGAATTTAGATGTTTCAAATGACAATGTAATTTAATATCGGTATTTTATATTATAAGCATACGTTAGGTCAATCGATCCATATTATATGATTCCATATAAACCTGATTTTATGTAGAATCATCTTTTGGAAAACAGATGATTACACATAAAATTCCTCAGCAAACAAAATTCAACTCTTTAAAAATTTCAAACTAGTTGACAATACTACCAAGCACATATAACATTGCACAAAATCGAACATACATCTCAAAAGCAAGCAATTCCAGACCTAGACTCGAAAAATATCGAAGAATAAAATGGTCTATTTATTTTCACGACCAGGCTCTCCAGACAGGGCCGGAAAAGCAATAACATGCCGATCATATCCGATTAATCTTTCCTACTTTCTGTGGAAGCCTTCTTTAAAGGGAACGTACCAACAAAAATAGAAGAAATATCAATAACATGTATCTATATGATCCTTGTTTGTAACATCTGTCGAATTTGTTAATGTCATTTTCAAAATAAAAAATATATGAAGAGGGAGAGGAAAAAAAGCTACAGAAAAAACAATGAATTTTTATTAATATTGTTTCGAATTTTTAACATTTTGGTATTTAGAGTGCTTTTACCATCATAAAATTACTTTCTCATCGATCGTATATTAAAGAGGTTTTTTTTCATATACGCAGATTTACTCAAGTACTTTATTTAACACTATAATATTGTCTCACTGAAATTCTCCCATTGTCAATTCCGTATGCATAATACCGATACAACACAGAGTATGTTATATACCATGTTGTTTGTCTATATACTGAATATTAAATACAATATGGTAATAGCTTTCTCTTTTTATTAAAATCAACCAACATCAGTCATCATTAATCAATTTTTATTAGCGGTTTTTAAACATTGCGAGGAATAATATTTAACGAGCTTTCATGCTACGATGCAACTTTTTCTTTTTAAAAAAAAAAGGCAAACTTCGCTAAATTTTTACGAAAATTAAACACTTTACACAAAGATAATACCATATGAGAAGAGACGTGTTCTATTAATGCCCAAAAATGAATTTATATTCCATTACTAAAACAACATACCCGAGAAGAATTTTAAAAAATTTGAAAGAAATATGTAAAAGCCCAATCTTAAACTTTTAGACAAGATAGTGGCTATATAAACATCTTGACTTGATCGGGCGTTGCCCTCGCCAAAATGATGCTGCTGGGCCCGTCTTGGCGGATTTTTGATTAACTCGGGGCTTTCAATTGATTTTTCCCGGAGGCATACACGTTCCCGGGTTCAGGGGGAGAGAGTTTAAAAACAGCCTGGAAGTTCGTTTTACGGAGTATCTTTAAGAAATAAAATAGCGATTTCCAGTAAACAATTTGAAACTTTAAAGAGTTGTTGGCAGCAAGAAGTTTTGAAGATTTAGTGAATGTATTAAACGAGATTTAAAAAATTGATATAGTGTGATGTGGGATAATTTATTTGGAATTTGAGTATAACTAACTTTCAATGTTTGATCTTTTTTTAAATAAGCAAGTTTTAAAATATTGATTTTAGATATTTTTATAACTTTTTAAAAAAATTCTTTAAATTCATAAGATTAAATAATAATATATATTTTTATTACATTTAATTTCATTTAAGAATTATAGCTCAATTATTAAGGAACCTAAAAAGCAATAAAAAAACTTAAATGTATAGAATATTTAAAAAAAATACAGTTTTTGGTAAAAATGCTTCCTTAAAATTATTTTCGGTTATTAAAAATTAAATTGTACAAATCAACACTAAAAAAAAGTATATGGATTTTTTTTTTGTTTTTCCAATTATTTTGGATTAAAACATTTACATTTTAAACAATTCTTAATAATGGGCTTGTTTCACGTAGTACGGAAAGAAAACAAAACTACCAATGAAGTCGCAGTACGGAGAGCGTGATATCATAAGAAACATTCCCATTGCAATTACTTGTAATTGGAATATTTAGAATAACTTTTAAAGAAATGTAAAAAAAAACAATACGTTGGTCCTTTTTACTGTTAAGAAAAATTTAAGTTGAAGAATTATCACAAGGCATCATCGTACTCAAGACTGTTTTCATTTCAAATGATGTTGATTTAGTCAAAAATGCATTTAAATCAAAATATCCACAAAATATTTTTATTTTTTATTTAAAAAATATCGTATTTCGTAATCATACTTAAATTTTGAAAACATCTTTAAATTCCAATTATAAAGAATTGTCACACAAATTTCTACAAGTAAAAATTATTAGAAGTCGAAAGTGGACTTGGTAGGTCATTGCTTTTGAACACACGAAGTTATACTTTCGTTACGAATTGAAAATACAACAACAGTCAAAATATAAAAAAAACTAAACAAAAACCAAGTTTGTTTGCTTTTTTTTTAAAAAAACCCGCTTAATCTATATCAGACCCAATATTTGAAAAGAAATAGCATTAGAAAACAATAAACTGCGTTTGGTTGGAAAAGCATGTAATAAACAAAAATGGTTTTCATCTATTCATACCCAGAGATAGACTAAGAAACATGGTTTTTAAGACCAAAAGTTCAAGTCTGAACAAAAACATATAAATGCTTATAGTCTGAGTTATAAATAAATGTGATATTTAAAAAAAAATCCCAATTAGTGTTTTTAAGTAATCTTGTACAGAATAAACATTTCTTTATCAACTCATTTTCTGATTGCTTTTCTTCATTTTTCCCCTGCACGTCTAATATTGAATACCGCCTATTAACTGAAAATAGTATATATATTTTTATTTATACATATATAACTTAGGTACTTTTTTAAAGATCTTTCAACGAACCATTTCCAAAAATAAGGATTTCTAAGACCTCTCAAAGGACCGTAGAAACTTTTAAAAATAATTGCATATTTATATAAGAGTCGGCTCAGTGACTGAAATATTACGTGCCCACCTCGACCTCATAACCCCAAGATTGCGGGTTTGAGCCCCGGCTGCGTCAGCGGATTTTCAGGATCGAAATATCGTCGGCACTAATGTCATATGATTATATGTATGGCATGTAAAGATCCCTTGATCCCTCTCAGCAAAAGTAAAATATCGGCACACTTTAACATCCCCAGAAAGCTCAGATACTTGTAATCCGAGCGTCAAAATTGATAGATAGAGCCGCCTATATATGGCGCCACAAATAAAAAAAAAAAGCTCTCTGTTCAGGGGAATATGCCGAGTCTGCAAAAGGCTTGATAAGCCAGAGAAGCAGCCTCGTAAAAAATATAAATTTGTATACCCATCATAGTCCTTTACTATTCCTAGTTCGAAACATCTTTCATCCAAAATCACATCAGCGTTAGTTACAACTGTGTCACAAACCAACGCCATGAATGGTACTACCTGAGCGTGTATAACAAGGAAAGGAAACCATCGATTTCAGATATCGATCGTAGGAAAGACATCAAAATCTTAATGACACCATATACGACAGGGACTAATACAGAACTACAGGCAGCTTTTAAGTAAGCAGAAATGGACATCAAATCAGCCGTCACTAAATGAAAGACAAGTTGCCTTAGGCTGGGATCGATGTAGTTCGATTCGACTGTTGGTGGAAATAAAATACATTACAAATATTCCCAATCGTATTCCTTTTATTTCCCAAGGTTTGGGTTCCGGTGCCCCGTTCTGCGATGGAATATTGACCAGTGATTTAACGACTCAATCGGAATAAAATACGATTTTGTTTACATTAGGGATTCGGACGATGTCTATTAGTCAATGTAATGATTATTAGATAATCGAACCAGTTATTTTTTTCGGATCATCTAGCTCGCAATATAACTAACTACGCGTTATTATCTGAACATACTGAACTATTAAATGGAGGAAGAAGGAATAACATTAACTTAAATGTAACAAATAGATTGTTGCTTAAATGTCACAAATAGAACGTATTTGTCTTAGGAAAAAGTAATGGAACTCATAAGCGAATTATCCTTAGATGAAATTAAACATAAATTGCCTCAAACTCTACATAACTTTTTTTTCATATGGTAGCCAAAAGAATTCAAATTGAAAGTTCAAAACCACTATGACTCGGGCAGAAACTAAATAAATCGAATGAAAGTTTTTGGCATTGCTCTCTAAATAACTAGATTATATTCAAAAGACAGAAAATATCCAAAAAAAATTTGAAAAAAGAAAGCCGACGTAGGAAGACACTAATACTTCACTATTCTTTTGAACAAATTTAAAAATGCAATAAAGAATTCTCTATGCATCTTTCTTCATACATATATAATGAACCATCAAAAGAACTCTATTGTGATATTACAACAATCCAAACTAAATTAGAGATCACATAAATAAATATTATTTCAAAAGTTTTATTTTTATTTTAAATAAAGTTTCTCGTACGTTTAACGAAATAACAGTGAAAATATTGAATGAAAATGGAAATTGCATGTTATTTCAATGTAGATTAAATTTTTTGTTATTTTAACTTTAAATAAACTTCCAATTAAAAATTTTTAATGAAACTTGGAATGTAGCCAAATCTGATTTTTTGCTTCAAAACGACGTATCCCACTTGTTTGTGAGACTTACGGATCGTTCTGTGAAAGTTGGTGACGGACGGACGGACTGAACGATTATAATACCTTCCACTTTTTACGTTATAAACGTAGTGTGGAAGCTAAAAGTATGTACAATTTTTTTTTTTAAAGTTCCACCTACTGTATTTAAAAAATATTTTTGAAATAAATATAATAAAATATTCTTTTATTCATAAAAATCCCAACTTATTGAAAAATCTTACGTAACTTTCTGACAAAATTGGTTTTTATAAAAGAAACGTGAATTTTTTTATTTAATATTTTTTAAGATGTGGGCATTTAAAGGAAGTCCTTAGTTAGGAGCGTTCGCAAAAGGTATTGAAGAACTGTTATTTGCAGTGAAATAATGGTAAACAAGTCGGAAATTTCAAAAACTTTCTATAACCAATATTTGCCAATTGCTTAATAAGAATGACCTAAAATATGTATTATTGTACATTTCATAAAATATTTAAAATTCACATTAATCACAAAAATCACCAAAGCTAAAGCTTTTGTCTTATACGATGGAAAAGGTTGCTGACCACTGCCCTGCCCCAAAGGCATTTTTGAGACATCTAAAACAGTTTATATTATCTTAAGAAAACTCAAGGGAATATTATTATAGCATTTGGCACCATGTGGAAATAGAGACCAACAAACATATAAGTTTTAAAAAAAGAAAAAATATCGTATTCGACCAATGAATAAACAATTATAGAAGAAAAAAAATTTGCTATTTCTTTAAGATACCTCGCTATCCATTCGAACATTGAAATGAATAGAATTCGGACTGTCATGATATTTTCTTACATATCAGTGCTTCGGTTTGACTACGCTCTAAGCTATAATAGACTGAATTCAAGTAAAATTTTGTTAAAAACTAATAAACAAACTATTTTTTAGTTTTTTGTAAGTTTTATTTCCCTTAACATTTGTTTTAAAACTGAAAACCCTTTAAGAGTCCAAAAGAGCCTTCGCATTGGGCCCACTATGACTTTAAAAAAAAAATTAAAATATTTAACTACGAATATTTTTAAAAATTAGGAATGCATTGTTAATGAATTGACATTCACAATAAGTACAAGATTACCTCAGTCACCATAATATTTCAAAAAAAGTAAAATGTTTTCGTTGTAAATGTAAAAAATTTATCGTTTCGGTATGGATTGTAAAATGTATTTAGTTTATATAAAAATACATTGCTCAATTATTCACACGAAACATAGTTTAGGAGCAAAATTCTCATGCAAGGTCTGCGAATAATCACATTTAAATATGTATAGCAAGTAGGTTTGTGACAGTTAACTTGCCACTCATTACAAACAGCTTATTCAGTATAGCCAATTGCCTTCGTGTAGCTCTAGTGCGACGATTATTAAACTCAACTGCTTCAGTATAAAATTTCAATTTAAATCAATTCCTTTGATTTATTCGCTATTGGAACTGGTTTTCGGTTCAAGCAAACATGGATACAGATAAGCCAATGAAAGGTGCATTCAAAGCTATAAGTCGGTATGAACGGTATATTCGTAATCTTTTTGATGAGTATAGTGCATAAGTAAAAAAAGCTAATTACTGATTAGTTACAGCTTACTTTTTTGGTTTTTTTTTTAATTAGCGTCACACAAATGCTACGTGAAGGCTATATGCGAAGGGCACCGCGGTCAAGTGACGAAACGTCATCATAAGCGGTGCCAGGTCTTTGGATCACGACACATTTAACGTTCACCAATCCCATATACACGTTATTTTACAGGCAGTATTTTGTGTGGCTCTGGACCCATCAAGTTTAGTTTAGTTTGAATTATCGTAGCACTAGAGCGACACGAGTGCTACAGGCGACGGGTGTCATAATTTCGGTCAAGTGACGAGCCGACACCTGATTAGCCACCAAACGCAAGTTTTAAGGGCGACATCGTACACCCCGCGGGACTTGAGGATATTTAACGTGCACTCCCTCTACACGGGATATTATTCGTCGGACATTTTTTGGCTGCAAGGTCGGCAGTTCTTTTGGCGATTCCCGGACCCGAACCTGGGACTTTCCGCATGCAAGTCGAACGCCTTAAGAGGAGTCGGATGGTTCTATCTCGCCTACGTTAATTTGACTAACTTTAGGAACATTTTTCTCGGAAACTATGTGAGATATCATTATGAATTTGTTATAGTATGTTCCTTACATATAGCTTTTTGATTTAAACTGATATTTTTTTAACAGTAGAAAAAAATACTTTTACAATGATTTTTTTTAAATATGCATTTTAAAAAAAAATTCGTTTTGAAGTTATATAACTTTTTTGAACAGAGATATTTAAAATTCATCAGTTTAAATCAAAGAGCTATTAATGGGGAAGAAATAATAAAACATAACATGTTGATATCTTTTATAGTTCCTGAGAAAAATGTTCCTAACTGTTGAAAAACCTTATATTTCAGGAAACGCAAAAGAAAATTAAGGTATAGGTAAGAACTGATATACAGAGTTTCTGAAAAATGTTTATAAAAAGAAAACTACTAAACAGAAATAGATAATATTGATCTTAAATTAAAGCTATAGATATGCAGATTAAAAATAAAAGAAAAACAGAAAATCGACATTTTTGACCCAAACACCCATCCGACTCCCCTTCACCGAATGGTCTCCAAAGCCCATCTTTAACACACAGGGCCATTGCGACTTAGTCAAACCAAACCAGCGCTATCCCAGATGAGATACTGGGAAGACTGGATGGTGAAAAACATTTAGAGGGGATCCAATGCGTCGCTTCCCTAATGGATTCGGACCGAATCGGACAGATAATCTGTCATCGCAGCTGACACGGGCCGGACATCTGTATTGAAACTGCCATCGAGCTGATGATGGGAAAGAACCACAAAGAGACTTTTTCAATTTTTAACCCATTTTCTTTTATTACATTCTTGCTCTTTTTACAAAAATATTAAGGTAGAAAATTGTATTTGAGATACGTAGTTGCCAGGAAAAATATGATGAATTGAATAGATGGGGGAGTAATAAAAGAAATATTGGGTATATTACTAAATTTAATGATTCAAGTCGGATTTTATTACACCATTAAACGAAAACGTTTTTAACTTTGAATTGCAGAAGAAAATAAATTTCGGCTTTTTTCCCCCCCCCCCCCCCCCTTCCTTTAAATTCTTATTCACTTAAATTTTCTCAAGCGCTTTAATTCTACATTTGATAAAACTTTAATTTGACTAAATTATAACATTTCCATAAATACAGTTACTCACAACAAGAAATATAGGTAACTGGAATTTTTTTTTTTAAATAATGAGACGTTGAAATGTTTAAAAATAATAAAAAAAACTACTGACATTAAATATAAATAAACTATTTTATCCCTTCAGCCGGAATTTTAAAATCATGGTCTAAGCTTCTGAGAAAACGCTGCTTTGAATGATGCTGATCAATGCTTTTAAGGATGATTCCAGAAATAAAAAATAACAAATATCTAAAAGAAATTCTTTTTAATTAAAAAGCGGATTCAAAGTGAAAGAAAAATATAAAAAAACACTCCTATTTTAGTTTTTTTGACACTATCAAAGATTAAATAAAAAGCTAAAGCAAAAAAAAATAAAAACTCTTTAACACAATGTCTGACAACACAGTTCCAAATCATAAAAATTAACTATAAATAAAAGCTTATAGTTGCAGCCTAGACGTCTTTGACAGAAGAAGGAACTTTCATAAGAATTAATGCTAAAAAATCTAAAACTATTAAGGAGTAAAACATTTAGGGTTTAAAATTTTACATTAACTTTATTGTTGAAATACTAGTATAGAGCACAACAGGTATGAATGGAAGTGCAAAATATATCTTTAAGACATGATCTAATAACATTAAGAATTCAAAATAGATAAAAACCAGAGAGAAAGTATAAAAGAATCTAATAATATCATTAACAATTTATCAAATACATTATTTCGTTTGAATATTCATATTAGTACTTGATTTAAAGAATAATTTTGTTTAAGAATAGAAATTTATCTGTACTCAAAAGATTTGAATGTTCGGTAAATAAGCACAATATTTAGAGCATTAAATTATTTAAACCTAGAACTACAAACAGATATAGATATTTATTCCAGGCAAACTTTAAACTACATTTCTAAGCTAGTCAGTGAAATTATCAACTGCTATTTAAATCAATTGTTTTCAAAACTAAACTTTAATAAAATTGAATTTTCTAATAAAAATTATCTTCGATATGAAAAAAAAAACAATTCATATACCTTAATGAGTCAAATTGCTGCTTTCACAAGCAAAAACTCTTATATTACTCTATAAACTCTAAACGTTAATATTTACCCAGGCTTGAAGTTATAGGTAAAAAAAAAATATTACTAGGGTAAATTGAGTTAATGAAATGCAATTTGAAAAGGTAAACAAAATTCAGCAAATTTTTCACTTCCATCTGATCAATATGAAACTCAACAAAATTCCTACATCATTTCTTCTTCAAAATATTAAGGCAGTACTTTTAATCCTAGTTGATAAACACTAAGAGGAGCATTAAGCAAAGATGCAAAAGAAAATGCATTTCAAAATTAGAGGGGGGTGAGATTAAAAAATCTCAACTGTGAATTTTTAACTATTAAATTAACTATTAAACTAACACTTCAATTTGAATATTGGTTTTGTTTTCCCCTTTTTATTTGGGAAAACTTAAAGCAAATTTTGTGCTTGATGGTAAAGTAATGTCAAATTATAAAAATTTTAGAAAAAAATAGTATCCGTGTAATATAGTTTTATTTTAGTCACATCTTAGCTTAGAAAAAGATATAGGACCTAAATCGATTATTGTACAGACTAAAATAAAGCTCCTGACCAGCAGTATGAAATTGACTTTCTTCCTGTCATTAAATTCAATTTGTAATAATGGATAAGGCATAAATTAGTAGCTATTCAGCCGAATATTTACATCGATTTAATGTCCTCTTAACTCTTTTCAATACAGAACACATTACACAATGTTTTGTAGACTCCTACCAGACGTAATTCATTGTGCATTGTACTACCATACGTGTTTAACTTGAAAGCTTTTTTTTCTTGATAAAGGTGCACTTTAAAGTCTTCTACTTTGCAATAAGTCTGGTAGAAGTTTACAAAACATTATGGCACAACCCAAAAAGCTGAAAGGGTTAAAACCAAGGTTCTCACTCTTCTTAGTAACCAAACATATTCTAATTTTTTGTAACTTGTGTTTTTATCAAACAAGTAGTTCTAACAAAAGCAAATGTAATAATTGCAGAGCAAAACCTATACATAACAATACGAAAGCGATATCCAGAAAATATTTTTGATACATGGAGTTTGTAATTTTTTTTATTTAATTTATAGAACAAATAAAATTATTGTTTTTGGCAGGTTTTTAGAATTATGCTAAGAAGTGAAAAGGAAAGCATCCAACACCACACCTTGATAGACTTAGACCAAGAAAAATAATGTTTAGATAATCATGTGTAGATGTGATACGCGCCTAACAAGTGTTCTGGACAGGATGCATTCGATGCATGCATTCGATTTAATACATCCTTAATGAAAAGGCAGAGAAATTATTTCTTATAAGCTCGTTGCATTTTAATGAAAAACAATGGCCTGCTCTTTCTTTACTTCTAAGATTTAGTTCTAGGTTGAAGAATGAAGTTTATTAGTAGGAAGTCGAGTAGTACTCTGGTCCGTCGGATGCAATTTTTGACCAATTTCTATAAAACACCAGGAATAATTGACTCTCACTGTATTCAAAATAGAAAACAGTTAAAAAGGCAACAACAATGTGAAATTAACACCTTTGCTGTCTTAAGGGGGGCGATACACACAACATGGATTTTAGTAACCACATGGATTTTGATCGTTTTTCAGAGACGTTATTAAAAGAGAAGAAATACATGAATCGTTTTAAAATTTATATATTATACAATAAAATACAAAAATAAGATTTTTTTGTTTTAATTTTTTCAAAATGGCCGCCATAGTAACTCATCTCCTGAGACCCTCGCGGATAAAATATCAATTGCCGGGCGTTCTAGCATCTGCTACAGTGATTTGAAATCAAAATTTTTGATTTGAAAGTGTTCATAAAACTTACATCTTCTAGTTAAACCAATAAAAATACAAGAAAGTTGAAAAGTTGTAAATTGGCACGCCTCAGAAAAAAGTTTGAGTTTTTTACCCTTTTTTTCAAAGGTTTTTAGGTAATAAAAACAATTTTTGATTTTTTTTGCATTTTTGAGGTTTAACTAGAAGATAAGACTATAGAGAAGACGCATACCAAATTTCATAAGGATCGATTGAGAACTTTTAAAGTTACCTTGCCCACCAATTTAAAAAAATAGTTTTGAGATAAACGTGCTTTAAAGTTTTGACAAACCCTCAAGCGCCTAGTTGAGATGAAGCATTTAAATGAGTTGTTAATCAATAAATAATGTGAATTTCATTCTAAAAATTTGCAGGCATATTTTTGAGATGTCATTTTAACTATTTATGAAATAAAAAAATCGATTTTTACATGTATCCCCCCCCCCCCTTAAGACATCATGAACTAAGGATTAGATAATGCTATTCTTATTTCATGTTATGACTAATCAAAAATTATAAGTGAAAGGTGTTAAAAAGCAATTTTGACACTTACAATATGGCATACTGTATGGCGTTTTTATGCATGAAAATGTTTACGAGAATGGTGATTTTTACATACTAGCAATTAATTTTACGAAAAATATATATTATAAAGATTTTTTTTTATCAAAGATCATAAAAGAGTACAACTTTCCAATTTTTGAAACCGTCTATTTCAAAATTGCGTGCAGTCGAAAGTAGCCCATTGCTAACTTAACTGTTATGATATGATGTAATTTCCATCTCATATAAATACACTAATTATTCTAATTTCAAATTTACAATATATTATATGATAGTTAATGTTTGTTTGATTAAAAAGTTATGGAGGTCAAAAAATCTACTATTATCTCTGTGTACCTCTGTATTACTACAGACAATGCGATAATTAAGTGATGTAGTGGTGTTTACTGTTAAATTTTTAATATTATCTGAGCTGTGGTGGAAAAACAACATTTGTAAAGATTCCTTCATTTCTAAAACTAACAGAAAAATAAAAGAACTATTCACACATTTGTAACATGTATAACCGTTAATGATGTGCGCACATCGCTGGAAAATGAGGTGTGTACCATACCCGATAGGTACACCCTGTCCGGAAGGTATTAATGTTGTAGAAAGGTTTATGGTACAACCCAAAAAGCTGAAAGGGTTAAAACCAAGGTTCTCACTCTTCTTAATAACCAAACATATTCTGATTTTTTGTAACTTTTATTTTAATCAAACAAGTAGTTCTAACAAAAGCAAATGTAATAATTGCAGAGCAAAACCAATACATAACAATACGAAAGCGATATCCAGAAAATATTTTTGATACATGGAGTTTGTAATTATTTTTTTATTTAATTTATAGAACAAATAAAATTATAGTTTTTGGCAGGTTTTTAGAATTATGCTAAGAAGTGAAAAGGAAAGCTTTCTAAAGCATCCAACACCACACCTTGATAGACTTAGACCAAGAAAAATAATGTGTAGAGAATCATGTGTAGATGTGATGAACCTAAGAAGTGTCCTGGACAGGAAATACTGAATGCAGGGATTGGAAAGTTACTTTTATAAAGTATCTCTGTTACAGTTACAGTTACTTAATTAAAAAAGTAACTCTGTTACAGTTACAGTTACTTCATATGAAAAGTAACGTGTTACAGTTACTTTTAAAAAAAGTAACGAATCACAGTTACTTTTCAAAATTTCAAGTTATAAGAAAAATTGAAATTTATCCATCTTACCATTTTTCAAAGAGAACAACGATAAACGAAACATAAGCTCAAACAAAACACTGAAATTATAATTAATAAACATTTTTTTATATTTAATTTTAATCCTTTACCCTGATACGAGTCCATCTGTAAACACTCGGGTAGGTACTGACAGAAATAGGGGTATCTCAAGAATGAATGTGAAATCTCTGTCTCCTCCCTCACCACCCCTCTTCGAGAGGAAGGACTTGGTCATTGTTGTAGAACCCATTCAGGCAGGGGGGCACAAAGGGGTTTGGACTGAGGGATCCAACCAGCTTGGCAGTTAGCGTGATTTATTTGAAAACCCTTCTTTTCCGTAGATGCCTGTAATTGTGCCGGGCTTATAATGTGATACTTAAAAAGGTAGACAAGGAAAAACATTCATACTGTTACAATTCTGTCTGAAAGCCGCTGTCACGCCTCTAGCAGCCAAAGTGGATAATTCTATTATATTCTTTACTTTTACCATCCCAAGAAAAGCTCTTATTTCGGGAATGCGAAATGTTTCATTCTCTCTTAGGAGTGGAATTTTAAAATTGGTATCAGACAGCCTTCGTAAAGTAACGGAAAAGTAACGATATTTTTCGTTACTTCGTTACCTCTAAAAGTAACTACGTTACAGTTACAGTTACTTTCTGAAATATGTAACGGCGTTACACGGCGTTACCCAAAAAAAGTAACTGTTACAAGTAACGGCGTTACAAGTAAAGCGTTACTCCAATCCCTTACTGAATGCATTCGATTTAATACAATCTTAACGAAAAGGCAGAGAAATTATTTCTTATAAACCTGTTGCATTTTAATGAAAAACAACGGCCTGCTCTTTCTTTACTTCTAAGATTTAGTTCTAGGTTGAGGAATGAATGAAGTGTATTAGTAGGAAGTCGAGTAGTAATTTAGTTGATTTGTCGTTAATAGTCGTTTGTTTGATTAAAAAATTATGAAGGTCAAAAAATCTACTATTATCTCTGTGTACCTCTGTATTACTACAGACAATGCGATAATTAAGTGATGTAGTGGTGTTTACTGTTAAATTTTTAATATTATCTGAGCTGTGGTGGAAAAACAACATTTGTAAAGATTCCTTCATTTCTTAAACTAACAGAAAAATCTCCAGCGCACTTTGCTGGAAAATGTGGTGTGTACCATACCCGTAGGTACACCCTGTCCGGAAGGTATTAATGTTGTAGAAAGGTTTTCTCCATAAAATTTTAATAGTAGGCCTCAGGGATTGGAATAACGCGTTACTTGTAACAGTTACTTTTTTGGGGTAACGCCGAGTAACGCTGTTACATTTTTCAGAAAGTAACTGTAACTTAGCGGTAACGAAGCAAAACGTTACTTTTAGCGGTAACGAAGTAACGAAAAATTTCGTTACTTTTCCGTTACTTTACGAAGGCTGTCTGATGCCAATTTTGAAATTCCACTCCGAGGAGAGAAGGAAACATTTTGCATTCCTGAAATACGAGCTTTTCTTGGGTGGGTAAAAGTAAAGCATATAATAGAATTGTCAACTTTGGCTGATAAAGGCGTGACGGTGGTTTTCAGACAGAATTGTTACAGTACGAATGTTCTTGTCTGATTACCTTTCTAAGAATCACATTATAAGCCCAGCACAATTACAGGCTTCCACGGGAAAGAAGGGCTTTTAAATAAATCACGCTAACTGCCAAGCAGGTTGGATCCCTCAGTCCAAACCCCTTTGTGTTTTGCCTTAATGGGTTCTACAACAATGACAAACAACAAAGTCCTTCTTTTCGAAGAGTGGTGGGGAGGGGGAGACAGAGATTTCATGTTCATTCTTGAGATTCCCGTTCGTTTATAGATGGACTCGTTGTCTTCTGATTATCAGGGTAAAGGATTGAAATTAATTATAAAAAAATGTTTATTAATTATAATTTCAGTGTTTTGTTTCAGCTTATGATTTGTTTATCGTGGTTCTCTTTGAAAAATGGTAAGATAGCTAAATTTCAATTTTTCTTATAACTTGAAATTTCAAAAAGTAACTGTGAGTCGTTACTTTTTTTAAAAGTAACTGTAACGCGTTACTTTTCATATTAAGTAACTGTAACAGAGTTACTTTTTTAATTAAGTAACTATAACAGTGTTACTTTTTAAAAGTAACTTTCCGGTCCCTGGTAGGCCTACATTCAAATGTAATAAATTGTAAATGGAGTATTACCAAACTAAAAGAGAAACTGTGTATTGATTTAGTAGGTTTAGGTTAGAACAGTTTATGTTCGAACAATAACACACAGATTTGATTTAAAATAAACTGAACGGTGAAATTTTGATCAAGCATTAAAAAATAAGGATAGTTTATCCTTATTTATTCAAGAGCTTATCTTACTTATGAACTATGAATTTATTGCCCGATTCCCCATGTAACAAAAATAATGAACAAATAATAATGAACAAATAATAATAACTAGGTTATAATTATAATATATGTTTTCAAATTATCAAAAAAAACTGACTCCTGAAGTTCAAAATTAGAAAGACCAGCCTCCCATTTTAAGTTGTTTACATGTAAAATGTTTGGTTGTTTTTTGCTACTTGAAGACTAATATACCAGTACCTGAAGCGAAAAGCATATTCGGGAAAGCTATAAGCATATTTGCCAGAAGAGATGTTTAAAATAATAGAATTTGGGTGGTTCAATTAGCATTACACAAGAGCTACGTGTAGGCTTTGAACAGAGTTTGGAACAAATGATTTAGCAACAGCTCTGACACTTAAGTGAATTACTGCCTCCATTTAGAAATTTCTGGTTAGGTAAACAAACAACCAAAACACACCACTTTGGAAAACATTCCAGTTTGACTCAATTACAATTTGAGAGGCAAATGTAATCCTACATTAAAATTCCATGAACGCCAATGAACAAACAGTCCGACTGTTCAGAATAGTACCCAAGACCAGACTTCTATAATAAAGACACAAGCTTGCACTGCATGCAATTTACTTTTACCACTTTTATAAAAAATGTCTATCAGGAATTATCAAATCAGAAAACCTATTTTGCAGATAGTTTTAGTATTACTGACTTATGCACAGATACTTTTTGAGGTACAGATTTACTGTACGGTCACCCTTGGCGAACTTTCCAAAATCGCGCCAAAAGTCCGTATTTTAGCGACTTTTTTTTAAAAAAACCACGATTCAAATAAAAGATCGCATGGGAATATTTCTTATGAAAACTCAACCAAAGGTCCGATAGGGTTGCCGGAAAACGTCATCGGTGCGAAGTCATAGAATTCGAATCTTTAGTTGAAGTCAGACAGGTTGCCAGAAAAAAATATTTATCGGCAAATCCAAAAAATCGCGCCAAGGGGCCGTACAGTAAATCTGATCCCTTTTTGACTTTATACGCCTAAGATTCATACAAGAAACAATAACATTTTGAATCAAAAAGAATTACCATGCAAAATCATTAAAAGAAAAGCTTAATAAGAAAAACATTGTATGACTTGTAAACATTCAGTACAGTACAAAATAAAAATTGTTGAGTGCGCTTTACCACTGTAATGCAGATATTGTGGTAAATAGCTGATTTATAAAGATTATTCTAAGCATCACTCGTGTTAGATCCAGAAAAGTTAACTAGACGGTCAAGGTTATGTTATCTATAATTTTAATAGATATTTTATAAATATCATATAAGTCCATTGTTAAAAACAGATCAATAGAAGATCAGCAGTCGCCTAAACACATGACCGCCCACCCATATATCTGCCTGGCTGCACTAAAATTACTATTATTTCCCCGAGTTTTAAGAAATCCATATCTTATTTTACTTAGAAGGAGGAGTCGCACAGAAATAATCTGCTCAATGTCCAAGAAGGCAATAGTTAGGATCAACTCAATCATTTCCTAACATTAATGTTTACAAATTGCACACCTATGTTTCCCTACGTGTCCACCTATACATTAAAATATATTTTATTACAGACTGGTTCAACCCAAAATTGTTTATTTTTATTACATTACAATACTTTTTTGTATATGTAAATGAATCCCTCCACATATTATAAAAACCTTTTTGATCTAATGATGTTAAATGTCTAATAATGTGCAAATAAAAAGCTTTTTAGTTAAATAAGGAGGTTTTAAATTCATATTAAGAAACGTTGTACAAGAAAACTTAAAGATAAACAAAGAAAAAAACAATGACCGGTCGTACCTGTCATCACATCACACTTAACGTCAATAGGTCACAAAACCCTGTAGGCCTTATATGGCAACTTTTTCCCAAATTAAAAGTGTTTTCTAACTATACTATTAATTAAACATTAAAATTACTTGAGATTTATTTTATGCTTATTTAGCTATTGAATTAACAAGAGCTAAAAAGAAGAGACGTGCTCTAATGACTACCCTTTTAATACGTACCTTGGGTCTGGTAATATTATTTTCTTACTGGCTCGGGCAGCTGGAGTAGATTTACTTTTTTCCATAGCCATAAGATAACTCACATCTGCTAGTACTGCCTCTAAGTCCGCCATTTTGACTGTGGATAGGCTTAGTTCTATAAACACAATTGTAAATGTTCAATTTAAAAGCCTATCCTTTGGCTACAATGCTGTGCGGAGGTGCATCACGTTTTGTTAGAGAACACAGCACCAGTCCAACTGTAAACACGGGGAATCCAAGCGAAGGAGGGGCATCTACTGTTTTTTAACTCCATTAATATTGTTGGAGTTTTTCACATTTCTATTCCTAGTTCCCGCATCTCACCGCCGGAATATTATTCTGAGCATAAAACAGGGAGTGCGTATAGAAGAGTTAACAGCTTGTTTATATTCCAAAACTGCCCTCTTCTGGAAGTCTGCTAGCAGAAACCTTGGCCAGTTTCGTTTTACAAGAAAATAAGTTTCGATGTGGTGACGTCCCAAAACATAATGAGTTCGAAATTGTCTACGTGCCACTTAAATAAATTCAAAAAATAAATCGTATTAAAAATATCAAATACATTTATAATCGAGCAATTTTTATACCTTAGATCGTCCTGATTAATACTAAATGCTGCTCATGGAGCTAACCATTACAATCCATTTTCAGGTACAATTTTTTTTATATAAAATAAACAGTTTGCAGATTTCTTTTAAAACTATGATTTTTGCAAACTTTGGTAAATCATTTTATCTTTCAATTTTTTCTCGAAAAAAAATTAAACTGCCAATTTTGATTAAAAAAAAACTCAGGTAACTCTTATTCTTACTAATTATCTGCCGCCCCCCCCCCCCCCCACGTAACACCTAGGGGGGGGGGGCGCTCATAACTTGTACTCTGGCTAATTTATATTTGGTTTAAAATAACACAAAAAGTAGCAAAAAAATCAAAAACGGCTCCAATTTTTGTACATTTTTTTGCCTTCAAAGAATATGAATGGGTAACCATAATTCAAAGCAACACCAGGAATGAAAGGAGTTATAAATTATGTTCGATGGCGTCTCCCAGACGAGGATTTCTGACTATTATTTCCAATAAACAATCCGATCACTGTAACAAAGTTTAAACACTCAAATAAATCTCACGCAGTTTCTAAAACAATTCGGTGAATAGATGAAGTTAGCATAGTTACCAATGGTATCAATGAGATATTCCCGCCACATTTTGCAGCTGGCTTGGCTCATAAATCTTTCGAACTTTGTATAACATTTTTACGAATTAATGACCTTCGGATAATATTTCTGACTTTTTCCCGCCAAATTAGACTCGAAGCCAAAATAACTGATTGCTTTAGAATCAGTAGGGAAATACTTGTCGTCTTGTGTTAAATGTGTGGGTCTGGGTGATTGAATATAAATAAATAGTTCAATTCCGAGTTTCACGGTAAGAATTTTGTTATATTTAACTTCAATTTTTTTTTAATTTTAGGTTAGTGAAACTATCTCTGTAAACATTATAAAATAATTCTGATTATTTGTTTGATAATGTCAAATGTGTTGTATTAGATAAAAAGCTATACCAAGATAAACTTTTTTATGCATTAAGAATTGAGGGAATGAATCGGAAGCCGTTTTTTGATTGGATAACGTGTCCGGCTAGTTTTATTGATTTTAAAAATAATTACATAAATTTTGAGCGGAATTTTTACCAATTATTTAGATTCCGGTAGCTTTTGCTGTAAAGAAAACCTATTTAAAGGAAAATTAAAAATCGCTTGTAATTCCGTATTATAAAAGATATTCGAAAAGGTGCTTCCCTTTTTCGATTAGGGGCAACTCTGCTTTGATCTATCAGTAGAAAAATATTTAAGAAGAAAGACAGTACTAGAGTTTTATTTCTTGGGACAAAGTTAAGTTACCCCATTCGATGGTACTTGAAATATCATTTTACTATAAGGTTTTCTATATACACCGTAAAGATGTAGTTAGAGGCTACTTTGGTTACCATTAGCCCATATAAATAAAAAAAAATCCTCACCGGGGTTTTTTTTTCGGGGGGGGGGGGGATAATAATTTTCTTGGGGGGGGGGGGGGTGCGTCGTTAGCTTTTGGGGGATCTGCACCTCTGTCATAGTCTTAGTTTAGTTCACAATTAAATTAAATGTCGTAATTTAAGTTCATTGATTGCCGTGTGTGTATGATGTTAGTCATAAAAGACCTGTAATAAATTTACTTTTGTTAATTGGGTCATATTGAATAAGAGCTACAGAAGACAAAATGGATTTAGTGACACATTTCACAGTATTTGTCGATATAAGATGATTAATCAACCCAAATTTAAGAGGACCATTGAGATAATCGATCCACCCCATGACTCCTTCAGGTAACGTGACGCGTATGTCCTTCCAGCTTTCATTCCTGTGTTACCCTCGATTGGTGACCCGATTATTGCTCTTTTCCCACATGATATTGATTCGCTAATAGAAGTTCAAAAATGAATTTATTTCCAATCGACACTTTTATTACCACTCAAGACCTGAAACATACCTATTGAAACAGCGTTTGAACACAATTACTTTTCCCCAACACACACTTGCTCCTCATTCTTGCCTAAAATATTTCATTGGATGCAAAAGAATGGGATTCAGAATGAAAATTTATTTTTTGTAGTACATTCATCTGGCACTCGCAACAATTGTAATCAAAAATGTAATATTAGTTTAAAATATCGCTTCCCTTAAAATTAATTTGAAAATTTATGAACTTATGCAATAAAAAAACAAATAGCTATAAGTTATTAAAAGGCCTTTAATTTCACAAAACTATTAGGAAGACTGTAAATATTACATGATGTATTCTTATTAAGTTGATTTACATAACAACAAGGGATCGATGCAAACACATTTACTTAAGGAATAAAACTCTAAAAATTTGAAGAACAAAATTTCACAAAATGACAAAAAACTGAATATATATGCCCGAAAAGCATTTTTTTCCAGGTAATATTGAATGCTTTACTTTTTATCAGTAGAAGTAATATGATTTTAAATAAAACATATTCAATGATACATTATTATAGGTATACAAATACATAAATATATTTTTTACCATTAAGAAAAAAAAGTATCAAACACATGCCACAAATCATATCTAAATGAAGGTAAACCCAGAGGAGAATATATTGCATTTCTAGTTGAAAGTGTAAAAAAAAACATTTTGTTGAATTATTAAAATGAAAATATATATTAAAAATATTGCTTGCATTTCATTTTTTACTTGTCTATTCCACAAGTACAACTGAAATGAACAAGAATGGTAAGGCCCAAAAAAAGAAGTGTCATTAAACTATTTCATTTCCCTAAATATGCGTTTAAATGCAATAAAAAAAGTGATGATTTATGGTGAATACAAAAATCTAAAGATAACTTATTGTAAGTCAATAAACTTTTGATAAAATTCTGCAAAATGTGTATCTGAAAAAGATTTCGAATGCAGCTAAAGGTAATAAAGCAACAACAAAATTATACCCTTAGGAAAATCACTGGTTTAGAATACTAAAAAACAAGGGAAAATATTATAACTCATAATAATATATATATTTTTTTTATCGATGTAGCTACAATGTATATTAATTTGGCTTGTTCAAGGTAACGAAATTTCTTCAAGCTTTTATTCTTGTTCTTCTTGTAATTAGTGCTCAGATTGGTCCTCTGTTCCCAGATGACATGGATTCAGCAATCACGGCTCGAGAAAGAATTTATTTTCATTAACATTTCGATTGCCACTCAAGAGCTAAAATATGCCCATTAAACACTCTCCTGCTTTACTAGTTTTGTAACAATCACTTTTTTTTAACACTTTTAATCGTCAAAATCCTTTCTTCAATTTTATGCTATAAAATTTGAAAAAATATTTTTTATTGGAGATATTCCTTAAGCTATGTATATGTACATATACTATATTTTAACAATAGGGAAACAATGCGATTTAAAGATCGTTTTTCATAAACATAAAACTACTCTGCATAGTATAAATTGTATGCATTTTGTTTTTTACAAGTTTTGACACGTATGTATAAATAGGAAACATTTTCACTTCTTTTGTTAAATAAAAATTTTAATTTCATAGACTACAAAATACAATTAACTAAAATATATTTATAAAATGTTCAATTTCACTTCGAAGAAAAAAAAACATAACAAATAGAATAAGACATATGACTCTTAAGACATAATACTGTTGTGTGCAATAAAGTAAATAAAATAGAGATCATTCAAAATTTAAATTTTATCACATTGGTCCTGCTATATATAGCTGTTATGACAACGCACCTATAACAATGCTCTGAGTGTTTCATAGTCAATTAGGAATATTTTTCTCATTTTTCAGTAAAAAAAAAGTTGATTCATTGGGGAAAAGTTTTTCATTTTCTTTATTTTCTTAAAAATATAACCGAATTATCCATAAATAAGTAAATAATACCTGTTACAATTTTAGACCTGATTCACTAGCATCCTAATTCTTCAATGAACACTTTTATCTTTAGAAGGTAATACCTTATAAGTAAATTTTTGAAACAAAATTTAATCACCATTTTCACTTGAAGACAAAATTAGACATTAAATAAAAATTCAAATTTGCGAATTATTGCACTTAATAAAAATACTTTGAAAAGATAAATAATAATTGCTTACATAAATTAGACACAAATGGCAATTTTGGGTTGCCACTTTCCAGGAAATTTCTAAATATTTGGACATTCCTAGATTTTTCCAACAAAATTATAGTTGGCGAGATTTAAATTATTAATAATTTTACTGAAATTAGAGCTAATACCACAATTGTCTGCATTTTTATAAAGGTAAATAAGTGATATAAGTGGAAAGTAATTTTATAAATTTTAAGATTATTTTCAATATTTCAACGACTTTGTTTACCCAGAAAAAAAAACTTTTCAAACTTTATGAAATGAATAACATTCCAATTACTACATTTCAGTTTTGTAAACAATGTGTATGTTTGTCTAAATGTGAAACTGTCTGAATAAAAAATTGGCACCTACTGTTACCAGTTGCCTGCTTACAATGTGGTGTTTCATTCCCTTACTATCACAGGTTTTTTCAATTTCCTGGAAGAATGGCTCCCCTCAATAAGTACAATGGAAAGAACCACAAAATAATAATAGTATATAGCTTCAAAATTTCCTTTATCTTTGTTATGAATTTTCTGACTTATCCACAATTTTCTTTTGCAATTGCTCTATCTCTTCTTTCAAAGATTTTAAACTGTCCTGTAAATCACTGAGAGGCCTGAAACAAAAAGGAATTTTTTTTCTGGGGTTAAATAACAAATTATGCGTTGCATAAATTGGTGATTGATAGAAAGTAAATACATTAATTAGGGATGTATACTAAAATGTTAGGTGTCTTACTGAAAAACTTGTTAAAATTATAAGTGTTAAAAATAGAGCTCAAGGTAAATTCCTATAAAGGTTTATAGACGATTCTAAATTACATGTCCTAGGATATAGGACCATATCAAGAAAAGAAAATTACAACTTATATTAGAGTAAACTTATTATTTTACAATTTTCTATAAACCAATTTTAAAAAAAGGAAACTTAAAATTGGATTTTACTGCATTGCATAGCTCTAACTGGGAAAGATAAGTGTGGACCATTACACACAACTTTTAAGAAAAAAGGTTACGGAACAAAATCCATTGGAAAAAGAATTTAGTTCAGTATAACTAATTACGATATAGGAAAATTCTTACCTGCTCTCGGTAAAATGCATGCTCTTTTTAAGAAGATCATTGACGTAAGATTCATCAAAGTCTGAATCAGGAACATTTAAATGCACAATTGGTCCCTCACTAGAACCTTTCTTTTCAACCCTTATAACACCTTTGGACTGTATAAGAGAATTATACAAATAATTGTTTAAAATCCATATTTTAAAAAATAATACATAAGCAGTGGAATGAAGGAAAAAGCCTAACTACATGTCTACGACACATAACAAGCAAAAGCTTAAACTAAAAAAAAATTGATGTTAAATATTTTATTTGTTTTAAAAAATTAGATTAAATGTTTTAAGGTTGTTAAATAAACATTTGTTATTTAAATATTTAAAAAAATTATCATGATGCTTAATAACTGCTTTACAGCAACTTTCTAGGTGCATCATAGTTTTTAGAACAGTATTTGTACAACAGTAAAAAAAAAAAACCTATTTTTTACCTACAGCTATGTACTTTATGTAGAAAAATAATATTCTACAGTTTTTTCATTTATCATTTAAAATTAATGCTAGCATAACAGGGAAAAAACAACTAGTTGACTTATCGCAGTTGCCTATTGCAATTATGAAAGTTTATAAGCAATTATAAAATATAGTATGTAGCAACATAAGAGTGCAAATTAGCTCTGGTTACCCTTCATATATTTAAGGGTCATCATATTCAAAAGTTAGAAGGATTTTTTTCAAAAATAATAGCTGTTATTCTTTTTACAAATCCTGCCCAAATTTAAAAATAAAATTAAGCAAAAGAATTAACAAAATTGTCTTACCTCTAGTTCTAGCAGTTTTGACTTGAAAGCTTTTCGATGCTCAATCACTTTAGATTGATAGGTAAATTTTTCTTTTCTAGTAACATCAAGCTCTTTCTTAATCTTTTCCAATAGAAGTTCAGTTTCCTACAAATATACAATAAAAATTAGAGCTAACACTTTATTAATTGCCTTATTATACAGTTGAAATAAAAAATAAAAGGCAAATAAAAAAAATTCTAACCTGTGAATTTTTCTTTAATCCTTCTATTTCAGCCTGGAATCTTTTTTCCATTAATTTCATTTTATCTTGCAATGCAACAACCTCATTGGATTTTTCTTTAAGTTTCCAACTTAGTGCCTAAATTACAACAGAAATAAGAGTTTAAATCATTTACTCTTTTGAAGAGTACAGATTTTTTTTAATCCTTACTAGTATATTTCTATACTTTCTGGCATCATATGTTAAGCAATATTTTGTGTTAAGCAAATTATTTTGCATTAGTTTGAACCTTTATAAAATAGTAAAGGACATTTTAAGGAGCAAGCTGGGGGCAGTAGGCGGGTCTCTAAACCCTAGTCTTCTCTGTATGTTAATCCAATGTTAAAAATAATAATTTTCTAAGCCAAAATACTTAAACTGTGTTGAATATTTTTAGCCTACTTTTCTTTTTTTAATTCGAAAGAATTAAAAAAATGAAAAAGTAGGTATTGACATGCGGTCGATGTCCGTCTGTCCGTCCGTACCCCCCTTCCAAAATCGGTTCTAATCATCGGATCTTAAAAATTCTTTTTTTGTTAGAAAGCTATAACCTCAGATACCCAACTTTCATACTTTTTGTCCGTCTGTCTGTACGTCCGGACGGACATAAATCTACTATCTGTCGGCGAATTTCCCATTGAATTAGCATTGAAATTCAATTTTGAGTCATTTAAATCACTGTAGGTATTGAAATGCGGTTGATGTCCAACTGTATGTCTGTCCATCTGTCTGTCTGTTCGTATGTCTGTCTGTTCGTATGTCTGTCCGCCTGTCTGTCCGTTTGTCTGTCTGTCTGTACCCCCCTTCCAAAATCGGTTCTAATCATCGGATCTTAAAAATTCTTTTTTTGTTAGAAAGCTATGACCTCAGATACCCAACTTTCATACTTTTTGTCCGTCTGTCTGTTACGTCCGGACGGACATAAATCTACTATCTGTCGCGAATTTCCCATTGAATTAGCATTGAAATTCAATTTTGAGTCATTAAATCACTGTTGCCAAATCAACAATGGCATGAGAAACTTTATTTATTTAAACATATTTGAAGCAAAATAATATTTTCATGAATCAGTTTGGAATGACGTCATAAAATGTAGCACAATTTGATTCCTTGGTTATTCATTAATTATCTAACAAGAAAGCGGCAAGGCATACTTTTGCATACAATTATGCTAAGTTTTAATTTACATTTCTTATTTTTTTAATGCAGTTTGGAGTTTCATTACTTTTGTTATTAATAAATATTTAATTATTCCTCGAACTACAAATCAATCGCGAGCAGACGATAAATAATGTTTAATTGATTTGCGAAATAATATTAAGGAAAATAGTTGATTTTGGCTTTTAGAAGTTTAAATTATTAGCTGGATGCTGTGTTTCGATTTTTTTCTAATATGTATAAATCTAGTGTAGAAACGGCTGTTGATGATATTTACTGTTAGAAACCTAGTTTTTTCCCGATTAGAACTTCAGTAAGTATTTAAGTAACAGGAAAGTAGGCTATTTTAGTTCTTTATGAACTTCTTGTTACTGCTGTATTGAGTTTTTTTATGATAAATGTAACTGACTTGAATGTCCCTATAATAGCACTTTTTGAAATTGGTTAAAATATTTTGATGCAATATTATACATTGAAAATTTAAAAAATGTTCCAACTAATTTCAAAAAGTGTTATATTATATACATGGACAAATTTTAAAACATTCAACCTAATTTAAAAAGGTGGTAGTATAGGACCGTTTTTTTCTCTATTATTTATAAGTTTGAACATGTTTATCTATCCAAGTATAATATTTTTCTAAATTACATTTTCCTCTGGCATAGCATAAAACTTATGATCTCAGTAAAATTCATAAAAATACTACTAGAAGGAAGACTATGAATACAGAGCTATTAAGTTAAAATTCTACTTAGAACGAACATGTAATTTACGAGCTAAAATCTTTACTATTTTTATAGACCTTACTACAGTAACCACTCAAGGCCTCACAACTAGTAATTTGACTTAAAGATAAATTTAATATTTATATAAACTTAAACTACATACTTTTATTTGTTCAGCTAAAGCTGGATCACGGGCTTTAACTTCGTTAAGTTCTTTATTCAATTTTTCCACATACCCACGCTGTAAAGATATTTCTGTTTGAAAGTGTTCTATTTCTGCTCTATGTTTTAACTCTGCTTCCATTTTTAGGAACAATTCAGCTTGAAGGGAAGCTATTTCTTGCTTTTTTGCATCTGCTATTTGGTTAGTTTGTTCCAAGCAATTTCTTAAGGAAAGTAGGTCTTTCTGCAAATGAGAGCTTTCTCTTTTTTCTTGGAACACCTAAAATAAATACATGATTAAACTGTAATTCAAATTGCAAAAAAAAACAGAATTTAAATATTACAATGGTACTTGTAAACATACATATTATGAGTAGAAAACAAGTAGAATTAAATTTGAAGCTACAGTCGAACCCCACTATAGTGAACCTGTGATATAGTGAACCCTCGCTTGTAGTGAACCTTTTTAGTGGTTCCTTCTGAACTCTTATTAACTAATGTTATTTTATATGGATATAGTGACCCGCTTAGAAAATGAGAGTATGCTTGTAGTGAACCCAAATTTTACTTCCTTAATACTTTTTTCTTACTATTTCTATATTTTAAGTTATATAAGTAGCAAGGGAGAAAATAATCTTTAACAACTGGTCAAATTTTACTCAAACTAGACAGGTTTCATAGTAAACAAAAAACATGCTCCTTCCACCCCTCTAAGTTCCAAGAATCAACATTTCTTTTCAATCCATTCATCTCCCCCCACGCCCAAAACACACACTTACCGATTTTGGGAAGAAGTGTCTGGCCAAATAGCAGTACTCCTGTTGCAACCTACCCTTTCCCCTTCCGTAGTTCAATGAAGCCATTCATCTCAGTCCCCACCCAACTGTACCTATTCTTTACAACTACCCCTTGCAAACAAACTGGACATTAGTGATGGAACGGTCCAATATCCCGTCATTTAACCTGAACTTTTCAGTCACTCTTTCATTTCTTATAGAAGATTTTAAACACATTTTGAACTGGCGAAAACAGTGTTGAAAAATAATGGACTTCTGAAAAGAGAATAGCCTTCACAATTGAAGATGGAGCCAGTCAATCAAGGATATGCAAAGGTCCTTTATTCCAAGTACGCGGTTTCTAACATATGGAAAAATCGGAATTCGGGTATGTATTTTATTATTTTTAGATAATTTTGAAAATTAATAAATTTAGGTAATTTTTTTTTATATTTTTAAAAAATAATTTTTTAATTCCATTTATTTATTCAGTATATTCAACATATGCAAAACCATTATTATAATTTTCCTTTAAAAGCCTTATTATAATCGTATAAAAAATAAGCAAAATTGGCTATCGTGAACCAAGTGTTGGTTCCGTAGAGGGTTCACTATAGCGGGGTTCGACTGTATAACAGTGTTAGCACTTTATAACTATGAAAGTTCATAATTAGAAAACCATTTTTCCAAAAAGCATACGAAACAGCAATAATCTTATACAATTACAAACACCTTCCAAATAGTTTATACGAGTCTATGTGTGGCAGTAACAATATGCTCAAAAATAAGGAAGTCTAGAATTTAATTTTTTTTGTTGCAAAAATACAAACATCTATCTATATTAATGCTAATTTTACTATATTATCTGTTCATAGATTTAATTAAAAAACAAATGTAACTTTACTTGTTGTCGCAAACTTTTCACCAAGGTTCTTTCGTTGTTTAAATCTAATTCAAGGCTGGAAAGCTTAATCTTTGAACTGGCATCCAAATCAGCAAGCTGTCCTTTCAGATCTTCTATGAGGCATGTTAGTTGAACAACATTAGCATCTCGTTCAGAAAGTTTAGCCTCTAATTCAGCACTACGTTGTTTGAGAATATCACATTTATCAGCCAAACCTATTTTTAAAAAAAATAATAGTGCTTTATTTAAAATAGCTGTAAACAAGATTTTTAAAAATTATAATTAACGTTTTGTACAACAATTCTGGTTATTTTTACTAATCATTTAATATATAACAGTCATCCAACATGTGCATTCAAATCTGATTTTTTCACGACATCAATTGTCATAAAGTACATCTCAAAACCATTTTTTAAAGTATTAGAAGGATACTAACTAGCTCTCGAAAGTATTTAATTGATAAATAATCTTGATAAATAAGTGGAAGAATTTATTTAATTATGCTTCAAATCAAACTACACAATGCAAAATGATCATAATGATATTTTTAAACAATTTAAATAAATATTCTTTGCTTTTACATTTTACCATTTATAAAAAAGATTTTAACTACAAATTAAGTTAAGCTCTTTCTTACCTATTGCTTTGCCCTTTTCTTTCTCCAATTCAATTATAGTTTTTTCACTTTCTTTTAGTTGTGCAATTTTTTCTTCTATTACCTGACTTTGGTGTTTTAGTTGGCTTTTCAAATCTTCAATCTTGTTTTCGTCATTCACTGTGCTGTTTTGGCAAAGTTGCCCAATTTCGTGATTTTCATGAGTATTGTAATTCTTAGTTTCCAATTCATTTCTTAACATCTTGCATTCTTTGATCTTATCTTTCAATTTTTTGTATAAAAATGCTTTACTTTTTGAAGATAACATAGACTTATGTTCCTGCTCTTTAAGGGATTCTTCTAAAGTAGGTGCCTCATTATTAGGCAGAACTATACCAGATATTTTATTTTCAAGCTCAGGTATTTTTACCTTCATTTCTGTATTATCTTTACTTAGTATCTGAATGCTTTCATCTTTTGACTTAAGAAGCTGCTTTAAACTTGATATCTCTGTAATAAGCTCTACTTTTTGTTTCGATAAATTTTCCACTGTATGCTGATAATTTAATAAATCCTTGCTGTAAACGTTGAGAACGTTCTCCACATCAGTTTTCTTTTTCTTCAAATCGTCAAACATGACATCTCTATTTTGGTGGTCAGACATCACTTGCTGTTCAAACTCCTTACGAGACAGCAACAAACTTTCTTCATTTTTCTTTAGTGCTTCTTCAAGAAGCTGCTTTTCCTTGAGTAACTGCTCATTTTGCGACGATTTTGTAATTAAATCAGCTTTCATGTGCTTAAAATTTGTTTGAAGCTTATGCAAATTCTCGCTAACTGCCATTAAGGATTCATTAACTACTTTCTTATCTTCATTTGCTGAAGCCAATGCTACATCTGCAGCTGTTCTCTCATTTCTAAGAGTGCTAATTAATTCTTCAGCATTCTTCAAAGAAACTTCTTGTTGATTCATCTTAATATTTAAATCCTTCGTTTGTTGTATTAGTTGCTGAACACTCAAATCTTTGTCATTTGAGGATTTCTGCACAACTGCGACTTGCTTATGGAGTTCAGCCTTTTCTTTCACCAAAGATTGGATGAGGTTAGCCTTTTCTTCACAGTCTTTTTTCAACACATTCAGTTCATGTTCTTGGTTTGATACTGTGAACGACAAGTTCGTCAGGTGTGTCTTTTCTTCTTCCATCTTGCGAATCCTTTCTACCAGAACTGCTTCTGCTGAACCCTTGTCTTTCTGAATGTCGTCAAACAGAGATTCTCGTTCTTTCATGTCGGCTTCGATCGTTTCCAACTGCTTCATCAGAACTACTTTCTCTGCAATTGCACGTTGTTGTGTATGTATTAGCTCCTGCTTCAATTGATTCCTTTCCATCAGGATCTTCTCAAGGTCATTGGTGGTGAGAGTGTGACTGTTCTGGACCTGAATCAGCTGCTGATGCAGCTTGTTTCTGTTTTCCTGGGTGGTGTGCAGCTGCTCTTGAAACCAGTCTTTTGATTTTTGCAAGGTGCCCATTTCGAGTCTGACGTTTTTCACCTCATTCTCCAGCTGTATTTTACCTTGCAGAAGTATCTGAACTTCAACGTGAAGTTCAGCGATTTTCTTCTTTAGACCGCTGATTGCACCTTCCCTTGATTCCATGTCTACCTTTAGTTCCTCATGCCTGATTTTTGTTTGTGTATTGATTTGCTCACTTTCTGACAAATCATCTTTGAGACCCTTGATTTCTGCATTTTTAGCTTCAATAATACCCTGATATTCTTTTATTATATTATCCCAGTTCTTGTGTTCCTTACTTTGTGAATCAAACATCATAAGAGTGTTCTTCTTTTCTAACATGGTAGAATCTAATTGGCTTTGCAAAGATTTCAATTGTGCTTCATATGCAGTTGCTAGTGAACAATAATGATCTTTTTCTTTTAACAAATCACTTTGTTCTTTAGCTACACCTTCTAAACGACCTTCAAGGAGTGCCTTTTCACGAAGCAATTGGAACATATGGGACTCATCAGTTTCAGTGCTTTTATCAGAAGTCGATATAACCACTTTGTCATTTAGAAATAAATTACTAATATTATTTCTTCCAGAATTATCTGTTCCATGAAGTTGCTTATCATTATCAAAGCTGTTATTTGACATGTTTACATTTAGGTTTTTTCTCATCTGTAACACATCTTCATCAATGGCACTGAACTCGGAGAAATTTGATTCGGTTTCAAATGCTTCTGAACACATTGACTCAATTTCAAATTTCTCTGATAAACTAGACTCAGTCTCATATTCTGCCGAGCTATCTGGATAAACTTCATACGGAGTGTGTGAATTTTTTTCTGAAAGTTTCGACAATGAACTGTTTGAGGAATGAACTTTTGGGAGTTCAGCTCCATTTGTTCGATGACTCTTGCTTCGACCAACACTATTAATACTACTTTGGCTACTGCTTTTATTTAACAAGGTATTTTGATGGTGAGAAGGTGAAATTTTGGATTTTGATGCAGACTTTTTGTCAAAATTAGTAGATGAATTTGTAAACCAAGAATGTTTTTCAACTGTGGAAGTGATAGATTCTGAAGGATATCTTATAAGTTCCTTTTTGATAGAAACTGGATATTTATTGTTTTGAACAGCACCATGAGCTTCTACAGTGGAATTACTATCTACACTTAATTCACTACATTTTTTAACAGTATCATGATTTCTATCAGTGATTTTATTGTTTTGAACAGCATCACAAAGTTCAACAGTGTTATTAATATCTAAAGATACTTCTTTAGATTTCAATTCACCTTTTTCCAATCTTAATCTAGTATTAGCTACAACTTGTGCAACAATGTCTTCTGATACAGGCTTCACTCCATAATTTCCTTCAAAAAATAACACAATATAAATACAACAGTAAAACTTTGTTTTTAGATCTATGGTTGCAAACATAAATAAAATAATATTTTGTGCCCTCCAAATTTACCTTTTTTTATCATTATAAAACATTAATCATACATCATAAGGTAATGAAATACAAACCCCAATTAGTATAAAATATATAAAAGTTTCTAAAAGGATGAAAATATAAATGTTAATATCTTATCTAATTAATAAATTAATGAAATAAAAATAACTTGGTCATTCATTAACTTCATCATTCAGTAGAATGAAATCTGAAAACACCATTCCTTTTTTTGGAAGGGGGGGATTTCATTAAAAAAACTGTTTATGTATGAAATACATTTGGAATTGGGTAAAGATTGGTGCACATTAACTTTCATTTTGATACTCATAGTCTGAAATATAATTTATATATCTGGCCAATTCCATTAAAAAAATCTCTATTTTTTCATAATAAGATATTTTGGTTGGTTAACTTTATAGGCATAATATTAAAAAAAAAACATTTATGGAAAATATTCAAATGCCTCGTAGAATGCTCTTACAATCTGCAACATATTTTCCATATTTTAAGGGTTTAAATTCTTATAAAGTTAAATATAATGAATAGTAATACAGGTAGAAATAGCGATATTTCCAATTATTTTGCGGTTGTTAGATCAAAATAAAAAATTATCCGTAATCCAAAAATAATCGAGCCAATTCCAGATTTGTGATCTGCGCCTGATTCTGGTTGCGCAGACCGTTTATAGGTCATCAGTTATTTTGCAAATGCCAAGAACCAAGACCTTTTGCGTGCAAGACAAATGCCTTACTAACTGGACTCCCCGGCCCCTGCAATTGCTATTGGATAAATAATTGAAGCATTTGATTTAGCGCTTTCTCTTAATAACATGTGATGAAGAAACCCTGTAATATTACATTTTTAAAGTAAAGCTGGATAAAACTAAAATAATAACTATTGCATAAGAATGTTTACATTCTAGTAAACTTTAAATAAAAACTTTAGAGTATCTGTTTACCAATCACACTGTGCTGCAAGGCTAAGGCTTCTGTTGCAATTGATAACGAGTGTAGAGGAGTCGTGGTAGGACTAATGTTTTCTGAAATATGAGACATACTTTTAGGGTGTGCTTGAAATGAATCGGACCTAAAATATCTTTCAGCTTCTTGACAAAATTCTGGATTGTTTTCGTTTATGTATTGTGCAACCTGGAAATATAATAAAGTATTTATGATAATAGCATGATTAAGCTGCTCAACATTTACATGAAATATTTAAACATGGACTGACATGATATGATCATTTGTGGGCTTAGTTTTAATTGCAACAAAACAGAGTTCAGCTAGTTTGATTTTATATTCTTACTAGACACAAATCTTTTGAGTTTTTCAGTTCTTTAATTTTATCATTATTAAGTATATTTCCAACAGAATTTTCATGTTTTGTATTTTCGAAATGCAAAACATAATTATGTTGCCCTTATATTGCTTTCTTGTTTGAAGCTTTAAATGTGATTTCATTAACTTTGTAAAAACAAATATTCGTTTTAACACTCTGAAGGATACAGACGTATAAACCTGTTACCTACCTGTCAGGTTTTCCAGCAAAACACCTAATTTTTAAAAATTTATAATTTTAGTAACTTTTAAAATTTGAAATATGGAGGAGTAATTTTTGATCATCTGCAACAGAAATATATAATTTTAAAAATTCAAGAAGTTTAACTTTTCTGTTAGAAATTTGAGTTTTAATCCCATTAAGTGAAAACAAGTTTACACTTCAGTCAGTTTGCTTATCCCTCAGAGGTTTAAGTCGTAAAAAGAATAAAACTTTTTCATTTGTGGAAGACTAGATTGTTCCTTAAAGTAGAACTATTTAGTAACATACCATAGTAGAATACTACAAAAATTAGTATAAGGTAAGCTTGAGGTTTTGAAGACGTAAAATAATCACAAATTTTACTTTTTATGTAGAGATTAAGAATATAGCAAAGCAAAGAATATTGTATAGGAACCTTACAGCAAATGGTATAGTTGGATAGCTCGTTTGCAAGTCCTTCTTATCTGGTTGAAGGTCTTTAGGAATGAACTCAGGCGAATTATGACTTGGATCTACATTAGCCATCTTTTTAGGTGTGAATACAGAAGTGGTGGTTTTCCACTCTTTGGCAATATCTAAAATTGATAATATTGGAAATTTAAAAAAAAAAAAAAAGATTTTTGTTTTGTAAGATAGTAGAATTATTAAAATATGGATATAAAATTATTATGAAAATTACTCAGTAAAATGTCCAGCTTAATGGTACGGATTCTAATATCTTATGAATAAACAAGGCATTATATAATAAATATCCAATTTCCATTGAAAAGGAACTTATAAACTATCTTTTGTAATCAATCACTTCCAAACTTGAAAAACATTCTTGGTTTACAAATTCATCTACAAATTTTTACAAAAAGTCTGCTTATAAACAGAACATTTGGCCTATAATCTTATCTTTAAATGTGCATATCTTTTAAGATGTGCTTACTTTATAATTATAATATAAGGCAATACAGCATTTTAATTCATTTGAAACGTCCAATTGTTCAATGTTTTTGACAACCTAAATAATTATTAGTATCAATAAAATAATAATAAATAAAATTTAATTCAGTTCACTAATTTATAACAACCAAAGTTTAACCTGTAACTACTTTATCATCTGCACTGCTCTCATCCTTTACACTGAAATCAACGTTGGGATCCACAACACTTGATAATGAATCAAGACTTGAGCTCAGAGATAAATCTTCAGATGGGAAGCTAACTTGTTGAACAGAAAACTGGAAAGCAGCCATTGAAAGATGGCACACTATCCATTGGACTAAAATTTCAGGATGACTTCAACTTGGCTGTAGGAAAAATTGAAAAGTTATCATCTTAAAAAATATAAGTTCAGGTATAGATTTGGTTTAAACTATATTGAAAAATGCTTCAAAAAGTTTATATAGATCTTAGATCAGTAGTCATTTTCTTAGTAACTGAGATAAGAGTCGAAGAGCAACCCCTCTCACGGCTTGGCTCTCTATAGACTGGCCCACTACTGAGTGTTTATATTAGTTTGTAAAAGAAATTTTTGAATAGAAGTAAAATACTATTTTTCAAACACTTAGCATAATGGTCAATTCCCATATTTTTTAAAAACGCCTAAATTAATTTTTTTCGTAACACTAAGAAACAGATAGTTTATTAAAAATTTAACTTTGAAAAAATTTGACTGCATCAATTTTAGTTTTTGTTTGAACCTTTCCATAATTGGCTGAGCTATTGTGACGTCGATTCCCATGCTAATGCCATCGGTACACAGAGTATTTCCCCTACTTCTGTATAAAACGGTTCTTTCTTGCTTCATAACTTTAGCGTTAATTTTTAAAAAAATTATTTTCTCATTGTTATTAACTTTATTATTTTGTTTTTGAAACTTAGTTTCAACTATTGTGTATCTACATCTTTTTAATATGCTTTGAGCTAAATTCTTTACGTCAATAGAAATAAGTTCAAAATCCTATTACACACAGATGCAATTAATAAAACCCTTCAAGGTTGTCATTATCTATCCTATTCCTTGTACTGATTCTGTTGGTAGGTGAAAATATCTATTCTGTATTATTATGATAGCACTTGAGAATGGAAAACTAGCAACCTTTCCATTATTGAATAATAAAAATAACTAAAATAAAGCAAAAAAAGTTATGTGGGACTATTTGTATTAAAGACGATCTTGCTAGAATGTAGCACTGTGCAGTCAAGCATAAAATACAGACAAAGGAGAATGTCCCATGGGCGTTGACGTCACAACTGTTTCCTTGCTTTCTTTAGTGATTTTTGCACGCTTTCCAAAAACCAACTTTAGAGTTGGTAAAAAAATAATAATAAAATAATAATAAATAATAAAAAAAATAAATACCATATCAAAAAGAAAAAAAATTTCAACATGTACTACTTTCTTGCCACACCGATGGTGTTCCCACCTTAGCGTTGGTGGTGTGGTTTGCGTGTGTTGTCGATCCCGAGAGCTATGCCGGCGGTAGCTTAGGCTACTGGCAGGGTCACCCAAGCCAGACAGGTCAGAGGGGAGACACCAGACGAAGAGGAACACCCTGGTCCTCCAGGTTGGGTGTGGGGCTAACGACCCCACCCCGGAAAAAAACCGCTGTTACGAAAACACTAACAAGACAAAAAAGCCGGACTGCTGTAAAGGATAACGGAAACGGACCAGAGATTTGAGATTTGGAACATGGAATGTGTTGAGTCTATTTCGAACAGGTGCAGTGAAACAACTGCTGGGGCAGTGTGATAAATATAGATTAGATATCTTGGCAATCCAAGAGGTTAGATGGAAAGAGAGCAATATTACTGATCTAGGAAAATATACTATTTTCAACAGTGCCAGCTCTACTAGAAATTCTCATGGCACGGAATTCATTGTGAGAAGAGAATTAAAGAGTGAAGTAATTGATTTCCGAGCGGTAAATGAAAGAATGTGTACGTTAAGATTGAGAGCTAAATTCTTCAACATAACCCTGTTTAGTATACATGCTCCTATAGAAGATGCTGAAGAAGAACAGAAGAGTGAGTTCTATGAGGATCTCAATAATGAAATTGCAAGGGTACCAAGACACGATGTAAAGTTAGTGTTGGGAGACCTAAATGCTAAAATTGGCAGAGAACCCTGGTTTAGACCAACAACAGGCCAGTTTAGCTTGCATGAATCCAGCAACGAAAATAGAATGCGAGCAGTGGATTTTGCAACTGGCAACAACATGATTATTAGTAGTACATGTTTTGATCATATGAAGATTCACAAAGAAACTTGGATTTCCCCGGACGGTGGAACGAAAAACCAAATTGACCACATTTTAATTGATAAAAGACATGCTTCGGATGTTATGGATATCAGAAGCTACAGGGGAGCGGATTGTGATAGTGATCACTTTTTGCTTGTTATGAAATACAGACAGAGAATATCAAAGACCTGCAACATCAGGGGTAAGAAGCAGGAAAAATTTTACGTTAAAAAACTAAAGAATAAAGATATTGGAGATAGCTATAGGAAAGCACTGAATGCGAAAATTGAGAAGGAACACCTGGAAGATGCAGAAAATTTGTCAGTGGAAGAGAAGTGGGAAACGTTCAAGAATATTATTATAAATTATGCTGATGAAACCTTGAGAAGAGAAAAAAGGGAAAAGGAGAAGGAATGGTTTGATGAGGAGTGTGAAATCTCAGTTGCAGAAAAGAATAAAGCGAGAGAAAGGTTGATTGCCCGTCATACAAGAAACAATGAAAAGGTATACAAGGAAAAGAGAAAACTAGCTAAGAGAATTATTCGTACCAAGAAAAGGGCCTATGTAAAAGAAAAAGAAAAGATACAGGAAGTGGAGGACCTATCTGCGATAGGGGACATCCGTGGAATGTATGCAAGACTTACTTCTATAAGAAGAGGGTACCAACCACGTACCACAATTTGTCGTGGAAATAATGGAAACTTGGTTGGAAAGGATGATGAAATTTTGGAGACATGGGCGGAACATTTTGAAAACCTGCTCAACAGAAATGAAGTAATTGGACAAACAGAGGGTGAGCTATTCACATCAGTGAATGATTGTGAACCGTTGGAGATCAATGAAGTTAAAGAAGCAATTAAAAAGTTACGTAACGGAAAAGCTCCTGGAGAAGATTTAATTTGATGATTACATGGGAAAGGAAAATTCTTAGAACTGTTTTTGGACCTGTCAAGGAAGGAGATCTTTGGAGAAGGAGATTTAATTTCGAAATTTCAAGACTATTTAAGGAAAAGGATATAATCAGTTATGTAAAGGCAAAAAGAATACAATGGCTGGGACACCTGGAAAGAATAGAGGAAGACAGAGGCACTAAGAAAATATTCAAGGGGCAGTGCCAGGGACAAAGGAAAAGAGGAAGACCAACTAAGAGATGGTTTGATGAGGTGGAGAAAGACCTTAAGACTCAAGTCCGAAACTGGAAACAAAAGGCTAGAGACAGGAGGCTTTGGAGGAAAATTGTTAGTGAGGCCATAGTCCAACATGGGCTGTAATGCCAAGGAGTAGTAGTAGTAGTACTATTTTCTTGACTCTACATCAAATTAAAAAATATTAAAAAGATGTTGGAATTGTCTATTCAACTGCACTTTATATGTACAACAACATATTTTAAATTTTCTAAAAGCTACATAATGTACATTTTTATGAAATAGTAATGTTATTTTAATTTAAGTTATTTAGGCATAGCTGTAGTATATATTTAGTATATTGTGTTGAATAATAACTTATTGCAGATAGCAGAATACGAATTCTCATTTTATGATGATGACATTAAAGTTTAAATACTAAAAATAAAAAAAACTAAGAATCTATTACCTTAACTATATTACGCCCTTTTAAAACAAAAAATTGAATGGCATGCGAATTGTATGTGATGCAAAAAAAAAAAGCCAAATGTGTGTCATGAAGAACGAACTGTTTTCAATGCTTATTACTTTTAATAGATGTTTAAATTAAAGTTATAAAATAAATTAAAATAAATAACGTTATAAACATGTAGAATTAGTATGTAAATTAGGAAATAAAGAATTCAGTACATTGATTCTTGGACAAAAAAAGTGCAAATCTGAAAGTTAAACATTAAATTATTTGTTCTAAAAATTTTGGGAAGATAATCTGAATCGTGTTCTGAATCTAAGTTGATTTTTCTTAGTCATTAAATTGTATTATCTAACTCGGTATAAAAAATAACAATTCTGAAACAAAAACTTGTTCGTTTTAGCTTAGTTTTCAGCTTATGAAATATTTTATAAGGATAAAATACGCATCAATCTCTACCATTCAACGGTGGATATAAATACACAGTTTTTCACTGAGTTATTTTTAAATTTTATAAATGTTTTTAAAAGCAATTCATGAAAATTAAAATTTTATAGTTTCATACCTCCACAATGTTATTATTTCTACATGTCACACCTCTTCACTTCTACATTTAATTCACGTGGACGGTTTTTTTTTATTGATATTCAGATTTTTTTTACACTCATATGGATAAAGTACACTAGACTAAGAAATTAACTATGTATTGAAAAAGAACGTTTAAAAACTAATAAATTTCCATTGAAACTTAAATAAAATAAGTTTTAGAACAAATTTTACTAAAACAAAATTTAAAATAATAGAAATCTCTTCAGATAAGCCGCAAGTAAAAACTAATACACTGCTTCTTATTGTGATACTACTCAACTTAACTCGTAATTGTCCGAAGCCGGATAAAACGTGTTTTCGTCTTCTGTAAAATTCACTTTTTCATTTATACAAATTAAACTTTACACGTAATTAATAACAAAAATGTCCGTATCTGCTATTCGAAACAGCTGGAAATTGACCCGAGTCGTTTCAGCTAACAGAACTCTATTTTCCAACTGCATACCCAGGAGTTTGTTTGCTGTTGGTCAGAAAAATACCAGAACCATTACACGATCTTTATTTTTCCTATCCCGAAACAGAAACCCAAACCCTCTTGGTGTTACTGGGATTTCGAATAAATGCAGTTGCTGCGGTCTGCATACTAAAGGTAATTAATTCCTTAAGTTGTGTACTAACTTCCGCCGTGATCTGACGCAATAGTTTATTGTACATAAAACACAATAGCGATATCTTCGAAACTTATATGATGATTACAGTTTATTAGTAAAGTTTATTCCTGGTTCACTATTCATATATAAGGCTATTTTGAAAAAGGGACTTGGTAACTTTGTAATGAGAAACTATTAACCTTTTGCTATTGTAGGCCAGAACCTTGTTAAAATTGATTAAATTCACGCTGGGCGGCCTCTTTATTCCAGCCATGTCAAATTAAACGCTCTTCAACATAGTATTTACCATTTATAATAGGAATAAATGTTTTTTCAGCTGATTGAATTTTAATTATGAGTGATATCTGTACATATAGTTGTGCTTTATTTCCTCCAAGTATGATAAGGTATAATTTTTTATCTGCTTTTATGACAGGCGAGTAACATTAATATTTGGCATTCTTGAGTAACTAGAATTTATAGTAAATATTTATATTTTACCTAAACCAGAAAAGTACAACTTGTATTGAATTTTCTTGTTAAAATAATAAAAACTACTTGATTTAGTGGTTAAAAGTTATTAATTTGAATCCTTTACGGTAAATTTTAATTTCACGGTACTGCTTGGCGCGGCTCCAGAAACAACAACAACTTGGCGAAACTCGTGTGTTTCCGCATTGCCAGATTCCTTTCCGCCGATGCAGTAACCCTAGTTACTTTTGAAAAAAAAACAGACTCAGGGTTTTGGTTTGCTTTGGGCAACACAAAACAAACTTTACACTACACAATGGGCTAGTAGTGGCAATCCAGTTTAGTTTAGTTTGAATTTTCGTAGGACTAGAGCTACACGAGTGGCAATCCAGTTTAGTTTAGTTTGAATATCGTCGCACTAGAGCTACACGAGTGGCAATCCAGTTTAGTTTAGTTTGAATTATTGTCGCACTAGAGCTACACGAATGAGTGGCAATCCAGTACGCACACGTTTGGGGGTACGGGCAATTATTTTTTCCCTAAAAAAACATCAGTATCCAACATGGGGCAGTATTGTAGGGCCCATTCAAAGCCTAAATACTCGTTTGGGGTCCCGGGCAATTTTGTTTTCTCTAAAAAAACATCAGTATCCAACATGGGGCAGTATTGTAGGGCCCGTTGAAAGCCTAAATACTCGTTTGGGGCCCCGGGCAATTTTGTTTTCTCTAAAAAACATCAGTATCCAACATGGGGCAGTATTGTAGGGTCCATTGAAAGCCTAAATATTGGTTTGGGGCCCCGGGCAGTTTTGTTTTACGAAGCAAAACAAAAAAATTAAACTAAAAAATTTAGTTTTATTCTTTCAAAACTGAATGACAGCTAGCTGTCCAGCCATTTTCAAACCGATAAAAAATTCATAATTTAAATACGCACCATCCATAATAATCGGATGTTCAAAAGCCAAACGTAACCCCAAACGTAATGACGATAGAACAAAAAGAAATTTAATAGAATAAAAATAATTCCGTGCGCACAACATCTGCGCAACCTAAATTCCACGCAAGTATTACCAGCGCCGGCGATTGGTCAAAAACTAATTTAGAACAAATAAATCCCACGCGCATAACATCCGCGCTTATAACCAGCGCCACCTAGCCACACAAAGACGCCACAACGCATTTCACCAGAAAATGCCGCACCACCAAAAATAATTGTTTATCGCTCCCTACAAAAGCGCCAAATCCCTTGGCGACAGAAGTACCGTCAAATTAAAATTAACCTCCTTTACAGTTACCTTACATATGAGGTAAATATAATATGGCTTAAGGTAAATTCTTGGTCTTCCTTTTGATTGTGGTTCTAAATTACGATTTCCACCGCTTATCGCTCTTGTGCAACAATAATTCATCCCAACCCTAGTCTTTCTTGTTATTTTCGTTACAGCCTGAAATAATTGTAGAAAAATTTTCTGGAAACCTGCAAAAAAAATGTGTCATTAATAATGGTAAAAATGTTTTTTAGGAGATGAAGAGTTGGCTGCATTTTTAACTGGTGAAATCGATAATGAAAAGAAGGCCCATGTAGCTTTTGATGTTTCTCAACTGGGTGGATTTCAAGTTTGTTCTACCACCAAGGGAGCTGAAGTCATGCTACAAAAGCAGCTGAACGATGAAATGTATGATCATTGATTGTCTTATCCTTATCTCTTTGGATTTTTTAACTGTAATATTTTATTACAATATACAAATTTTATGAACGTGCGTAAAGACTTAAATCTTCTGCTTTGCGTTATTGTTAAACTGTTTGCGAAAGTTTCTAGGTGCCATTTCGAAATTCTTCTGGCAACATCCACTAAAGCAGGGGTTCAAAAGTTCTAGCGACTGAATACCAATTAAAGGTTTTTGTAAATTGTGGCATATAGAACTGATGGCGCTTTTTGGCTGATGCCAAAAAAATAAGCCGATTATTTTTCTATCCATGAGCTGATTACCAATGGCACAAATCAAATCCAAAATTTAGTTATTTCATATATAAATTCACCAAAATCCGGTTTTAATGCAACCCTTTAATTTTTTTAAATTTAGAATTTGTGTGTTAGTTTATTTAGTAATTAATGTGTTCAACACAGACGACATGCCATTATCATCTTTCAAAGAATCTATAATTTAATTGATAGATATCTGTCCTGAACTAAAAGAAAAAGTGCTATGATTACATCGCGAATTAGAATAGAAGGCGTCAATGTTTGGTTGTCCAATCCGTCCCGAACTATAAAAATAAGATACTACTGCGATTTTGCAACAAATAAGCAAAAATTATGAGGTGTGGAGGCTTAATTCACCGATCATCCTGAACTATAAAAGTAGCAGACTGCGACGTCGCCGCAATTCAGCAAAATTTACGAGGTGTCTTATTTTGGTTAACCGGTCTGTCCTGAACTATAAAAATAGTGCTCACCCTGCGATTTTGAATCAAATTACGAGGTGTTGTGGTTTGATTGACAGGCCCCTCCGAAACTAAAAATAACAAGACAGTACTACTGCAATTTCGCTGCAAACTAGCAATATGATTCGTTGGTTTTATTGAATAATCAGTTTTGAAGTAAAACTATATTGTTAAAATAACAAGACGTTACTGCGGTTTGAGTGGCAAATAATTTAAGGAATAATCATAACATGTCTTTATGAAAACTGTTACAGTACCATCTGAGCATAAATAACAGTATAAACTTTTGGGTTTGAAAATTCTTTTTTTTTCTTGTATAAAACATCCGCACGCCGATGTTTTTCATGCCAATAGGCTGATTTTTCCATTAAGTTAACATCTTCAGCCAACAGCTAATTTTTAAAACAATCGGCACCGATGCACAGGTCTAGTACCACCTTGGGGGGGGGGGGGGGGAGTGATAGAAAAAAGCTCGGAAAAATCCAGTTTGAACCTAAAAAAAAAATCTGAACAGTTCTTTCCAAACCCTGAGTATGGGGAAAAGTTTGAAAATGTATTTGAGTAGTCACTCTGTAAACCATAAGTATTAAATATAAAGATACATGTCCGACTGTATTTTACTGCACTTTTATAGCCCATAAAAGTGTATTGTAATTCCTAGCAAGAACATTTTATTAGGATGTAACATTTTATTTATGTGTAACATCTTACAGGATTACTATTAAAGCCAATGTCAACAATTCAGTAGATGCTGAAGAAACTGTTGACGATCCTAATGAAACTAAAGAACAAGAAACAGAGGTATGATATAGGTTACAATCTGTTTAATGATACAAAGTTAATAACATAATATTCTTTTTAATGTTGATTTACTCAAAGATTATTTTACTCTTTTGCAACCTTAATTTTAAATAGAGAAATCTTACAAGCTAACAAAAAAATTTAATTTTACTAGGGGTCTTAAGTAGAAAGGAATATGGGTCCGTTTTACTGACCCTTCTCAAAATTTCATGACTGAAAAACAGACCGTTCACAAAATTTTGTGCAATAATCAGACCCGACTGGTATAATATACAAGAGCACTGCATGCACGTATATTTAGTGAAAGGATAAGTGGTGTTATGAAATATTCGGTTGAAACTAAATTTAAAGGTTACGGAAAATGGGAAATCTGCTAAAGCGGAATTTTGCATAATATTGAACAGCCCTGAAATGTAATATTGAACCATTAGGAAATAGAAGACTGTTATTGTAAACAGTACTCTATAATATAAATGTAAAACATTATTCCACGAGTTTCTCACAAAAATATTTATTTTTAAACCTTTGAATTTGAAATAGTAAGTTTTATTTGTTACTGTAAAAGCTTAATTTTAAAAATACCATTTTTTTTTTATTTATATAGATGAGAGCCAAACCAGAGTTCACCATTGAGATAACAAAGGCCAAGAAAATTTTATCATTTCACTGCACATACAATCATTCAATGCCCGATGAAGAACCAGAGACAGAACCTTACAGTACGTTTAGCAAGCCTATTACTTTTTCTACATGTTTTGCTATAGAATTATAAACAAATTTTTATTCCAAACTTTAAATTCTAAATGAGTGGGGGTATGCTATTTGGCTGTATGTTTGACTGTTGCAATTAATTTTGTTAAAACTACTATTTTTATATCAGACTAGGAAAAAATTCAATAGATTAGATTGTTGTCACCTATTTAGTTTTTTTAGGAATACACTGAAAAACGATTGTTCAGCCTACCTAAAACAAGGAATTTTGTCAGATCTAAGTAATCTAATCATATAGGGATCTAATTGACAACAGTAAAAATATTAAGTTTAACAATCATATTGCTTTTTAATTATGCCACTAAAAGTTTAAATTTGAATAGTATAAAAACTACTACTATAAAAATGGACTAGTATACTAGTATTAAAAATTTTTTTACCTAACCAGAATATTATTTCAGATGACAGCTTCCAGATTTCTGAAGTATCGCTGCATGAAGGAGAGTTTGAAGATTCAACCTATGTTGTTTCTGGAGACATAATGGATGGTGTAAGTATTTTTTTTTACTTCAGCAAATTGTGTATTCCAACAAAGTGAATGCTACTTGAATATCAAGTTTCAAACTTTAGGCCTTAAAATTAATATATATTAGTTATGTTAATGTACTCGAAAACTCCCTGATGCATTAAGTCAAGTGAAAAGACTGTATATTTCCCATTGTATAGATTCATAGTTGAATGTGTTTATTTTGAATGAAAACAGTTGCTAGGTAAAAATAATCACAAAACTTTAGCTATTCTATCCTGGGATTATTAGTTTGAATGTCATGTGGGCAATTCTATATTTAAAAAAAATTCTTGTGTATGAATGTCTTCGTAAATTAACTCCTTGTATATAAAAACAAGTGATTTTCAATTACCACTCAATGGATATTTGATACACTAAAATTCTGTTAAAGATTTGTACAAGAAGGTCTATAGCTCTTTTAGTTCAAGGCTATAAAATGGTTTGACAGGTGGACCAATGTTTATAAACCATATTTTAGAATCTGCACTCTCCAACACTTGTAGAATACACAAAATATTAATTTCAGATTTTTGACACCATCTCAATATTTTCATTACCTTATATTTCATATTAGGTATTACATAATTGAAAGTCAAAAATCATTTATAAAAAAAATTAGTTTGTTATATCAGTTATAATATATATCACATTTTTATAGTATCTCTATGACCTGCTGATGAATTATTTAGAAGAGCGGGGAATTTCCAATGACTTTGCTGACAAGATGATTGTCTTTTTCACTTCATATGAACATCAGCTTTACATTAATCTCTTGAAAGGGATGAAATCTTTTATTGAAAAATAGATAATCATACTGCTATGTGTTGCCATTTTGTAATCCATTGAATTGATGTAGTTTAATTGTATTATCACTAATCATTGTTCTATAATAAAAAGGTAGTCAATCCATATTTTCTGTACAATTAATTTTCCCTTTATTACGGTAAATCCTCCATTAATGGACACTGCAAACTGACATTTTTTTCGTAGTGCAGTTTTGAGAGGTTTTACTGCATTAACAATCAATAAGTCATATAATCTATACCAACACGAAAAGTTGCACTGCTTTTTCGGATATATTGGTTATATAATATTATAAATATTTTTTATGCAACTTAAATATTGAAATTTTTATTTCATATTGGCCATTCCTTACTAAGCCAGCTATAACACAAACCAAATGTAATACTGCAAAGCTTAGAAATTGCAAGACACGGTTCCCCTATTCGATGCAAGACAGCCCAAGATCAAGGGAATGAAGGATTAAAAGTTTTTCTTTATTTCTAAAAATTGGTTCATAGGAACATTTTATTATTTCTTGTCAATATAGCAATTAAATGGGAATTATCAATTTTCATGCTCGGCTGCAATGTATTAAGATGTACACTTGTTCTTAATAAATAGTTACTAGTTACATTTTCTCAAAATTGTTAAGTGGCTGGTTTACCCTTCATCTTGCAAAATAAAATTACTATTTTATTAAGGTTTTAATTGAGAAAATTGTTTATCAGAGTTAAGCACATGGATGATATTTGGGTTGGGTTTAAATTATCGCTGCTGTAGAGCTACATTTTGGCAACGTGCATAGTAATTAAGGACCATGCGACATTTGAGTAGGCACCAAACACAACTTTAAAGGGCAACATCATAAGGAGAATATTTAATGTGAACTCCTTTACACTGGATATTTTTCAGACTTTTTAGCTGCACAGACCGTTTGAGTCGGCAGCTATTTTGTCAATTACTGAGACTTTTTGCCAGGGATTGGAAAGTTACTTTTAAAAAGTAACACTGTTACAGTTACTTAATTAAAAAAGTAACTGTTACAGTTACTTAATATGAAAAGTAACGCGACAGTTACTTTTAAATAAAAAGTAACGAATCACAGTTACTTTTAAAATAGACATTTTTCAATTATTAAGAAAAATTGAAATTTAGCCATCTTACTATTTTTCAAAGAGAAGCACGATAAACGAAACATAAGCTCAAACAAAACACTGAAATTAGAATTAATAAACATTTTTTTATAATTAATTTTAATCCTTTACCCTGATATATAATCAGAAGACAACGAGTCCATCTGTAAACGAGGGGTATCTCCGTCTCCCCCTCCCCACCCTTCTTCTAGAGGAAGGACTTTGTTGTTGGTCATTGTTGTAGAACCCATTCAGGCAAAACACAAAGGGGTTTGGAGTGAGGGATCCAACCTGCTTGGCAGTTAGCGTGATTTATTTTAAAACCCTTCTTTTCCGTAGATGCCTGTAATTGTGCGGGGCTTATAATGTGATACTTAGAAATATAAACAGACAAGGAAAAACATTCGTACTGTAACAATTCTGTCTGAAAGCCGCCGTCACGCCTTTATCAGTCAAAGTGGACAATTCTATTATATGCTTTACTTTTTCCCTACCAAGAAAAGCTCGTATTTCGGGAATGCGAAATGTTTCCTTTTTTTTTTTAAGGAGTGGAATTTCAAAATTGGCATCAGACAGCCTTCGTAAAGTAACGGAAAAGTAACGACATGTTTCGTTACTTCGTTATCGCTAAAAGTAACTAAGTTACAGTTACTTTCTGAAAAATGTAACGGCGTTACCCCAAAAAAGTAACTGTTACAAGTAACGCGTTACTCCAATCCCTGCTTTTTGCATACAAGTGGAGTACCTCACCAACTGGGCTCCCCATCCCCCGATGCTTCGAGTTAACTAGGAAAACTTTTAGATGTTTCGTCAAATGCAAGGTTGATTTTAGGTACAAGATATTTAGTATTTCCTGTACAAGAGGATTTATACTGGCATCAGAAATCTCCGGGATTAAATTTTTTTTGTGTCCTAATTGCTATCTTTCAGTACTTTTATTTGTTCAACTAGAATATGTGGGTTACTTATGCTTTGGCATTACAATGGAATTCCAATTAACTCCTTACCAAAAATCTACTACAGCACCATCCTTTATTTAGTATAATAACACAAAAGTACATCAATTCTAAGGAACACTTTATTATGATTTAAATAATTTTTAAAAACAACTATACATATGTGTAACATTCTCAAAAAAATTATTATAAATATACAACAAAATGACATATGCAAAAGCTACTTTAATTTATAAGAGAGCCGTTAAAGAAAAATGCATCACAATTTTTTTTTAATTTAAATTAAAACAATACACACTTATAGCCTAATATATAAAGATAGCTGATTTTTTTAAGCTTGATACTGATAATTATTGAGCAACAATTTTTCTTCAAGTCTTGATTACTGTGAGCATATTTCAAACTGATAGTTAAATTAGGATTTAATAAGTCAATAAGGTTATGATTTGTAGACGACAGCAATCGGGTTCAAATTTTACCACAACCAAAAAAAATTCATTAAATTGTGCAGGGCTTGTGTACTATTTAAAACTAACAAACTGTACTATTTGTGTAAATATTTGAATAATTAAGCTTTAACAATAGAAGAATATTTTTCATAACTTTTGTTAATTTAAGAAGTTACTTTTAAGATTATAACTTTTTTGAAACCACATAAATAAGATTAAATTTACAATTGTTCTTGACAGACTGTATATATGGCATAGAAAAATATTTCATATACACAATTTTCCTTCCTGAAGCCAACTACATATCTGTACAATATATTTTTAAACTGCATAATTTTGTTTAATATAAAGTGATATGTGATATTTTTTCATATATACAATAATAAAGATTATTTAATTATGCATAAAAATGCTTATATAATTATATCACACTTTTATAGTAGAAAAATATTCAATTTTAAGTTTAAATTGTACTTAATATATATAAAAAAACTTACAGAAACATACAATTAATAATATTTAATAAATCTGTCTATGTTGTGTTCTTCCTATACAAAGAAGTACTAAGATTCAGATATAACTTTTAACACTTATATTTAAAATTTTGTAGGTTATGTAGGTTACAATTGTATACTTCTTATAAGCATATTCTACAACTTTAAGAATCTACTTTAATATCTGCGATCAAAATAGCTTTATGCCAAGGTAGTAGAAACATCAATTTATTATTTAGATATACATTATACAAAGCAGAAATGTAGAACTGCTTTTTTAAAAAATGAGAAATAACTATGTACTTGATTGTGTTTAAAATACATGAAGCTGTTTACTAGATAAGTTGCATAATATATTCTACTTTTTTTTTCGAATTTAAATGTCTAGTTGCAACATTTAATTTCTAGAGAAATATTTTATAATTGACTATGACAGAAGTTCTGTTTGACACATTATTATATATCCAACACACAACTCAAAAATTTAAACAAATGTATATAAAAATAATGAATTGCTATGCAGAAATTATTTTTACTGTGGTACAAGTTTACTCTTATGAGAAGAGGAAATAAGGCAATTTAGAAATCTTAAACACGGATTATCTCAAACAGTTAAAAAGCACATAAAAAATGAGAGATAAATTAAGTAATCTAATGTATACTAGTTTCACACCAACTATATGTTAAAAAAAATTGGTTAAATAACTTAAATATAGATTTTCTGACACACGATTACAAAATTTTATAAAACAATTTGGCACAAATAGTTAAAGTCAAAAAAAAGAAAGTACTCACTGTTAAGTATTTAATATGAAATTCATTTTTAAAATATGCTTTGATGGATCTTTTCTTCAATTTAAAGTGACAGCTGCTTAAATTCAGAAGTATTTCAAGATATACTTTTAAAAGAGTAAAACAGAAGTACAGATTTACCAATACTAGCAGACTCCTGTTTAAAATATTACGTAGAATGAACGATGGACTGTAATTTCAGGAATATCTTGGAAGAGACAAAACAATCTCATCAAAAAAGATTTCTTTAACTTAAGTATTCAAATAAATACAATTTGATTATATGAAACTCACAAAATTAGTAAAACTATTTGGCACAAAATGATCTTGATATGCTAGATATCAAGAATTAATCAGCTTTGAGGAGAAACCTCCAAAAAATTTATAATAATCTGCACCCAGTTATAAGTAAGACATAATCACAGGCAAAATTTTATAAATAATACTTCAGTAGAGCATTGAAGCAAAATTCTACAGTAAACTCTTAAAATTAGTGTTTTTAATTAAGTAATAAAATTAAAAATTCTCACACATTATATGTACACATTTATAAATATTTGTTTCATTTTTTACATTGAATAAAACCAGGAAACAAATGTCCAATGATTGTTTTCCAAATATTCAGTTCAAAGTTTTAATTAAAACATTCTTACGTTGTAAACTGAAACATATAATGCAGATCTATTGGAGCACTCGGTTTGAACAATTACTGGAATAAAAAAACAAGAAAATTTAAAAGTGTATCCAGTACACACTTCACCATCAACAAACCATTCATAAACAAGTTTGTAATTTTATCCAGCAATTACTACAATCATTTATGTTGATCTCTTCCATACTTAGGCCAGGCCTCACACAAAGACTAATATGTTGTTTGTATGTCTTGAAATAAAGTCTTAGATATAGCCATTAGACTTTTCATAAAATGACAAAGTTGCTTAATTAAGGCAGCTACTATTTTATCCATCTCACTTTATAAATACCTGAACACTGAACATGTAGAAGAACAAGGAAACAAAAACCCAACAGTTGTTTCACAACATAATGTACAAGTTCTTAGTAAGTTCAAAACTAAAACTATCTAAAGGGAAAAGTATCTTTCAATAATACCTACAACTTTAAATACAACAAAAACATTGCAGATCTGTGTGAGCACCCAGTTTTAAATAACCTACATCAACAAACAACTCGAATGAGACACAACTAAAAGAATAACACTTCAACCTTATACAGTCATCACATAAGGCCCATTGGTAGACAAGTCAGTCCCGTTGTTCTGCAACTGTGTCACCATTGTCTCCAGCTCCCTCAATCCCTGTGTGGATCTCTCATACTTATGCGCAACAAGCTTCCGATAAAAATGCACTGCAAACACAACAAAAATAACAACGACCGGTATCAATATAATAGTGGCAGCAAGGGCCGCGGGTATGCTGTAATCGTAGAACTTTACCCAGCAGAGGATTGCAATCTCTGCAAGGAAGAGGAGAATACCAAAGACAGTGGAACATGCCCAAGCAGCCTCGATGTACCGGTGCATTTTTTCATGGGGGGATTCAGAGACTGCTGCTAAGCCATGTATACTGGCTACGGCTTCGACGTTGGGTAGAATGCAGGTGGATATCATCAGAGCCAGAAGGTGGACTGCAACGAGTAGGGTAGTGCAGATGCTGAAGGCGATAAGTAGGCTGGTGGGGACTGTTGGGGATAGTTGCACTTCGACCATGGCCACCTAAAAAGTAAAGTTTTTAATTGGTTTTAAAGGTACGAAGTCTTAACAGTCCTGGTCTGAAATGTAGATGGTTTTAAAATTCAGTGGCCCATTACTTAGAAGTAAAATGATCAAATTATACTATCTACTCAATATATCTGATAAGGGAAGCAATGGTTGACTTTTATATATTTCAAATTGCAATAGGTGCTTTATAATTGGGACTGTTGGGGGATAGTTGCACTTCAACCATAGCCACCTGAAAAGTAACGTTTTTAATGTTTTATGTTTTAAACTTATAAAAGTCTTAATGATCTTGGTCTAAAATATATATGGTTTTAAAATTGAGTGGTACATCACTAGGTAAAATGATTAAATTATATGCTCAATATACCTGAAATTTGAAGCATTGGTTGCCGTATAGGGATAAAGCAAGATTAATTTTATGTTGAAATAGGTAATTTATAATTGGTTACTAACAGGCTGACCTGACGTAAGGTATTTTAAATGGCTGGATTTAACCAACTTATACTTCCTATTTAAAGCTTATATCCAAATTAAAATTAATTTCCAATGAACTCTTAAATTAATGATTAATGTTTACATAATTTTTTTTTCAACTAACATGTTTTGGACAGTCACCTTTTAAAACGCAACATTTGCATCACTGCCATAATGTTCGAATGACCCAAATTCTCATTGTAACACTTATGATGAACTCTGACTTAAATTCCAAAACATAACTTTCTAATTATGAATTCAATTTCAACAAGAAGCATAATACCTAAGCAGTATCCTGTATGGGATAAAAAAATTGGCAAATCTAGTTATTATAAAATGTTACTATTATATAGTTATAAAAAAAAAAATAACAATAGCAGAATTCGACTGGAAAAACAAAGGAAACAAAAAAAGTTAGCTTTCCCATGATTATACTTTATTCAACTTTTGTGTAAAAAATATACAAGAATTAGGTTCAACTGCAACTTATTTTCAAGTTCAACCTTATTGAAATTTCAGGAAAATCTCCATAATTGAAGGCATCCATTAATATATGAAAACTTATATTTTACAATTAAGAAAAATCGCCATGGAATGAATTCGAATCAAATTCTCACCATGGCAAATCCAGATAATAATGCCGATGTTCTGCTCGAAGCTTTCAGTTTCGCTCTGCTGAGGTGCAGACGACGCCAAGACAATGCATTTACATTATTTTCTGGCTTAGACATCTCCTTCATCAGTGATTGCAACATATAGTCCGAAACCACGTTAGTGTGGCTAGCGTCCGGTCCAAAAAATTCGGCATTAGAATAAAAATGCATGAATGTCAAGCTTCTTCGTTCAACAGGAACTCGTTAGACATCGTAATTTCAAAACTAATAACATAAAAAAGTATGGAGTTTTGGATTGGAGTTAAGACAGAATGGAAGTAAGATATTTGTTAATATATCGAAAGATTGAAGGAAGGTTATTTATAACAAAATTAAATTAATTACTAATTGATAATCAGAAATTTTAACAGCACAAGAAATCAAAACAATAACCAACAGTTCCGTTCCCTTCAGTTCTTTTGTTAATTCTTTTCACTTCGAAACAATTACAAAAACAAGGTAAATAAAATATGATTCATGACAATTTAATGATGATTTCTATAGCCGAAAAAATAATCACTGAAAGAAAGCTGGTCAGAGTAGAAAAAAATATACCAAAAAAATTATGTTAAATATTAAGAGGATTTTTTCAACTGGATACATTTTCAATGTTTTTCGCCAAGTCTGTTAACCCTCACTCACTAAAAACAACCAATCAGAGGATCAAGTCGTATTTCGTTACAATTATTTCCGTATTTTCAATTGCTGTTATCCGTAATCTTATTCGCTAAAACACAAAAAAGAAAACTGAGAAACTCGAAGAGAGATTTCAATAAATAAATGATTTATTGTTATTAAATTAAAAAATTAATTTATGGTGTAGCAGCTTTATTAATCAATTGTCATGGGTGTGGATAGTGACGAAGAAAACTCTCGCAATTTGGTAAGTTTAAAATCTCTTCATATTGCATTTCCTGTGTGCACCTGTTCTGCATTGTAGTTTATTGTTTCGGAATTTTGCGTTAATTGATTGTTATAATATTTGGTTTCGGGATTTTAAATCGCGGCAAAAAGTAGAATTGTATCCAACCAAATATTAAACTATCAACAAATAACGTTTAGCTTGTTTTTTGGTTTTCTGAGAGAAAATTATAATTGATTACTTCAAAAATGAAAATAAAGAACAATTAGGAAATAAAATAGTTTTGGTTTTAATTATCATGTTACTTATACTTATCCATAATTACTTGATGTTTTTTTTAAGTGTAGAAAAATAAATTTTAAAGACAAGATATGGTAACAAAATATTTGGCACAAAGTTAAAAAATAAAAACTGATTTTTTAAAGTTTTTATTTTTTTAAAAATTATACCCTCTTCTTGCTTCCACTTGCTCCTTGATTCGTCACTTGGAAATAGGTGATAAATGTTTTGTAAGCGATCAAATATTTACAATCCAATAATAAATGATATTAATTGAATAGTTTATCTATACATATTTTTAAGACGAATATTCTGTGCTTCAGAAGAGGAACCACCAGCTTGGAATTTCCTGAAATATTTTGATGTCTGATTTACCATTCGTTTAAAATAATTAACCCCAAGAGTTAGTGGATTAAATATTTTCAAAATACTGTCAATAGTTTAGAGACAAGTTCTAGTGACATTTTCAAATTAATTGCAGTTATGATTTGGGTACCTGACAACATACATATCCATGTATGTCGTCAGGTATCTAAATTTATATTTTTGCAAAGTACTATTTAATAAGTTTAGACTTGTGGACCTACATAAAATGACTTAATAATATGGTAAACTATTTATGTGCCTATTGAAATTGTCCTAAATTAGGTAGTTTCTCTCACATGTATAGGGAGTTGTATAGGAAAGTTTTACCTAATAACTATTACTCTTTGCTTCAATAAATCTTAAATTCAGGCACATAAAATCTAATTTAAGTATTGCGTGTCAGTTTAATTGTAGTAATTTTTTATATGCCAGTAAAATCTTAATTTAAACGTATTATATTTTGATTTCATTTTACAATGTAAACTTTACGTAATTGAGGGTTTACGTGAGCTTTACAATGATAATAATGGTGTCCCTTTCAAAGCATGCTTTTTTTTAATTGTAAAATTCATACTATTTTTCATTTGTGTCTTATTTTCATTGTGTTGTTTTTTTTTTCTTTCTTGCAATATCACACAACATGTATAATACACTTTCAAGTACCAAAGTATGTGTAAAAGCAAAAATCACTATTTTCCTACGACCACCTCCCCCCGTTTCCCTACTTTAACTTTAAAACACAAATTTTGTAGTCAGAAATTTGAATTTTTCGTCTTCATATAATGTCTTCCAATTCTATTCAGTTTGTGCGCGTCCCCCTTGCGGGCTCGTCATCAGCTGATCGCGAATAACGGCCCCCTCCCCGTGGGCGGCCGCTTTGATACTCCTCGGCCAATTGGCATCTGCGTTGCAGATAGGAATGTCAAAGAAAAAGCGATGCGTTAATTTCACCTGTTTGTTTTGAGGAATGGGAGCAAATTGTTTCTGATGAGGCTTATGGAGTAGTTGCGTGATTTTAAAGCGAGAATTTTTTTGTATTGCTCTTAAACTAGAATAGAAAAAGGGTTTTGTTCTTCGGTTAGTACAAAAAAAAACTTCGGGTATCTTATATGGCTGCAAAGCTTTGATAATTTCTTCGTAGATACACTTTTATTTTTAATGCTTGATAGTTTGCGCTCATTGTCTTAATTCTGTGCTAAAAAGCGTTTTAAAAAATTCTAGCTGTTAAACTTACTAAACCGGGTTTTTTTTCCAAACAAAAAAAAAGTAAAAATTAGTTATTTTTATGAAAAAAATCACATCTGAAATTTTTGTTGGTGTAATAACCCTTTAACTTAAAATAACTGTTCTGTGACAATAAGCTCAGTTTTGTATCCATCCGAAATCATTCGTCGCACGTTCGGCAGTTCGGCTCTCGGCCATAGCTCGGCTCTTGGCTTCCTTTGCAATGGCGGACAACATGGAAGACGCCAACAAACAAACCACTTCGAAAGTAAGTTTTAATTTTATATTTACGGAAAGATTTTTAAAAAAAGGGTAATGAAATGAGGGTGAACTCATTAATATACTTTAATTTGGAAATCTTGTTTCAATTCGCTATCTGTGGTGCGATATGAATTTTGAATAGCAAGTTGTGTTTGTTTATAATCCGCGTGGGTTATTTATTTTTCTTTTTAAATGGATGTTTGGGACCTGTCATTTCTAAATATGTATTAGGTTTTGTTTTATTTTTAATCTGATTAAGATAAAAATGTAAAAACCCTTTATTATGTTCATTTGTTCCGCGGAATGATTTGAGATGTAAACAAATTGAGCTTTTTGAACACTTTAAAATCTCTTAACATAACAATTATAGTTGATTGAATAATTGTATATTTTTTTAATAAATGCAAACGTGATTTGTTTAATTCAAACTCAAAATTATAATCGAATGTGCATTTTTTAAACAAATCTCTCTACATTTTGTTTAAGGACATTTAAATGTTTGATTATTTTAATTCCTATTGAAATTCTACAAATTTTCTATTAACTATATAATCTTTTTTTAGTTTTCTAAAAAAACATTTTTTGAAGTATTTTAAAAACGCTTCCAAATTCTAATGTATTTGACAATGCATAAACTACAGTAATTGGGTAAATGTTGATTACAGTGGCCACATGAAAATTCCTTTAAAATTCCATTTACAAAATACAAAAAATAATATATATCCTTAAATTTCAGTAATTATTAAGTACTAAATACCCACCAGCTTTTTCTATGCATTGAGAGTGAAACTGAAACAAAAACAACCAATAAAATCACGGAAGCGCAAGAGTGAAAACTGGAAATTTGCATCATCTGAAACAACCGCATTGAGCTAGAATCATTTTTTAAAATTCCAATAAAGATTTTCTGAACTTGTGTTGCACTATCACAAATGAGATGGTAACATTTCCTAAATACCCAACATGATTTTTACAGATATAATTAGATTTTTAAAAAAAAATAGGAAGTGAAAAAATAGTTTTTTTATTTTAGTCTTTCGTTGCTCATGAAATACGACTGAATTGTGAAAATAGCATTAAAATCTTTTTGCATTAAACATTGACTTTGTATTTTGTTTATTAAATATCATGTGTCTCAGGGTAAATAATTTTCTGTGATTTTTGTTATAGTTCCTCTTTATCTTGAAACATGTTTATTTTCCGATTTACTGGGAAAGGTCAGGTCTACAATTTTTTTTTAGTTTGGATTATGCATTTTGAGAGGTTGTAAAACTAAACATCAGGGATTTTCATTCTTTTCAGGAATTGATTTGTTGGATTTTTGCTTTTATGTTGCAGTTACAAGATATTCTTCTCATTTTCTTCTGACTTTTTTAAGTATAAATTTTACACTTATAAAATACAGGATGGCAATTTTAGGAGGCTTCAAAACGAATTGTGTTTTGGGCCCTCTAATATTGCCACCCTGTATTAAAGTTTACTGTCAGATTTCTAACTCTAAAAGTGTTCGTAATGAAGTTATTTTTGAATATTTATCTTATATGCCATCCTTATTATTATATTTTATTTTTGTTTATATTGTAGCTTTTTAGACTGTTTATGCAGTACATTGATACACCTGATCAATTGGGAGGTATTTCGCTAGATAAGTTGAGCCCAGCACTGTACTAGTTCAGTGTTCGCTTAAATGTCCAATTTGGTAGATGTTAGCAAACAAACTCTTCAAACGGAAACTTTACTAGGAGTTCTCAAGATTATTTTATTTCCATTTAACTGCTTTTAAAAGATAAAAGTATACTTTATATCCACGATTGAGGAATTTTCTTAAGAATGAACTTCACTTTTTCTCCGGGTTTTTTTTTTTTTTTTTTTTGTAGAATCAGTTTAAAAATATTAGTTTCCCAATTTTATTCATACATGATGCATGTCATTTATTACACTATAGGCGAGTAAACAATGATGACGATTTTTTCAAAAATATATATATTTGTAGGCGTAGTTTTTTTTTACCTAAAGCTTAAGTGATGCAAACAGGGACACTACCTGGGGAGTTGTGGCACTGGCATACATTTGTACTGTATCCAAATGTTCAGTTACTAAAAAAACTTTTAGTGAAAAGGCCTTTAATGTTTAAAAAAAAATGTTTTTTTTTTGCTAGTGTGTATATTACAATGAGAAATTGAGACCTTAATTAGGATTGCAACACAACCCTATTAAATATGCCTAGCCTAAGATGCCCTTAAACTTTCTTGAAAGTTAAGGTTGGAAACTTTGTGATTTCATTTTCGAGAGGTTTCATTATTCTCTATTCATATCAAGTATTTTTGTATTTTATGCTTACAAATATTATGATAAATTAAGTTGTTTTTAAACTTAACTATATGAATTTTTCTTCTTCTCAGAGAGTCAAAGAAAGAAGGCACTACACTGAGGACTGCTTGCAAGATGAAGAAATTGAAGGACGGAGAATGTTTTCTGTTGAAGAAAAACTCACTTGTGTGAGTTTTGAAAGTTGTTTTGTGGATGAGATGAAAGGAGAAGGTAAGATTTTTCTCATGTTTCTGCATTTCTGTTTATAGCAATCAACTTTTTTTTTCTTTTCAACTTGTGTTTATATTGTTCCCTAATTTTTTTTGCAAATAAAAATATCTGTATTAAAATTTAAGATCAAGCTTGTAGGTCAATTATTGTTCATTTATTGATGTGTTTTTTTTAAATATCAATTTATTTTTATTAGTTATCTGCATATTGCCACTAATTTTCAATTTTTATTTTGTGTTTAGATTTCAATTTAAAATATTTACAAGAACATGGATTCGTTAAACCAGTCCTCTTTAAAGACAAGGCTGGATTAGGAATGAGGTATTATGCTTTTTTTTATTCTTAAATAATTTTAACTATAGAGTAATAAAAATTTAAACATTAAGTGTATTATTTCTCTTTAATTTGCAGAATGCCAAGTGCTAATTTCACTGTGAATGACGTCCGTCAATGTGTTGGTAAGTATATTTGTATTGTAATTCAAATAAATAAAATGCTTTATTTATGATAATTCTGTTTGGGACTACTTTATAAGTTAGGTGAAATATATATATTTTATTTTAAAAATACTGTTTACTGGGTTAAGTACAGTTTAACTTTGCAAAGTACATACCCAGAAATGTGCTTCAAAGGGGGTTCAGACTAGATGAAATTTTAATCTTTAAGAAACTATACAATTATTACATTACCTAAGCGATAAAGAAAAATGTAACTGTAGGTACATTAGTTAACAATTGGTTAAATAATAACTGTCAATTATTGACTCAATTAATGTAGTTGCACGAATTGTTTAATTATTTATTGTTAGAGGAGCGGGTGCTAATGGGGAAACCCAATTAGTTTTAAGTTGTTGTAAAGCAATAAATAGCTATTTTAAGCGGATTTTTTTTGTGTGTGAAACAGTCTTATAATAATGTTAGAAATAGGGGACTGTAGGTCAAAAACCAAGACCAAAAAACAAGTACCTACTTAAATCAAAAAGAATTAGGGTAATGTGGAAGCACCCTAAAATATTATAATATAGTAAATCAATGCATTTGCATAAATGTAAAATGGTTAGTATTATGTTCAGAAATTGCACAAAATTCATTGAGAGCATTATTTGAATGCATTTTAAAATGGTTTCTTCCAGCTACTATAACAATAAACCATTTGGGTATTTTAAATACAAAATTTGTGTTTTTTTTTTCTACTAGGGAGCAGAAGAATGTTGGATGTGATGGATGTCACCACACAAAAAGATGTTGAAATGACCATGAAAGATTGGTGCAAGTATTTTGAAAACCCTAATAGAGATCAACTTCTAAATGTGATAAGTCTGGAATTCAGCCACACGAGATTGGAAAACTATGTGGAATCTCCCACTTTGGTAATTATGAGATTATATTTTAGAAGATACTTGTTATGGCCCAAATCAATTTGATTCTTGCTTTCAAAACCTCATTGTTAATGAATTGCTAAATGTGAAAGATTGTGTTAGTCAGTAAAATTGTACAATGTTTTTATCTTTCAATATTTTATCAAAAGAGGGAGAAACTTGTAATGATAATATTCCTTGTGTTCACTCTTTAACATTTAGTGAATTAAAAAAAATTAAAAATCCAGATCAGTTAAACCTGCTAAAAGATGTTCTATTCCTATTGTAGTTTTTGATTGCGGCATCTTCTGATTTGCATTAATAAATAGGCCTCTTGTATGTCAAAATGAAATTGTGTACTCCATGAATAATGAAAAATATTGATTCTAATTAACATTCATGGTAAATGTGTCTATGTTAAGCAATTAAACTTGATTTTATTATTGAAATATTTTTTTCATATTTTACTTGCTACTTTTAGGTAAGACAAGTGGATTGGGTAGACTGGGTTTGGCCTAGGCATTTGAAGGAGAGCCAAACTGAAGGAACAAACTCTCTGGATGAAATGAAGTACCCTAAAGTTCAAAAGTAACTAACTATTACTCTTGACTGATATTGTATTGTAGCTTTTGGTGTTAAATATTTGGCTAACTATAATTTTTTTAAACTTGTTTATCAAGCATTAAATTTTTCTGTTTAGGTACTGTTTGATGAGTGTAAAGGGCTGTTACACTGATTTCCACATTGATTTTGGTGGTACATCTGTTTGGTATCATATCCTTCGTGGAAAAAAGGTTAGTGTTGCAATTTAGCTATATACGAATAATAACCAATAGCAACTTTATGTCATTAAAAGCTCGTACCTTAAATTGACTATAGATTCAATATTTTTTATGACAGTCTTCAAACTTTTACTCTTCATAATGCTTTAAATGAAAAAATGTTAACTTTTGTTTATTAACATTTTATTTTCATATCAAAACAATAATTCTCCAAGTAATTACATTTATTTAACTTCTAGCATGAAATTTTTTTGAGGACAATATTAAAATATTCACTCCACTTCCCTCTTGACTAATTGCTATAATAAATTTATAACGGCGTTCAAACACAACATGAATGTCAGTATAAAGATAACATCTGTCAAGAAATAAAAATGGTAAGAGGTAATTAAAATAACTCGCAGAATGTTCAATAAAATATATAATTTTTTTTTATGAGATTTCTTTTTAATTTTTAAGATTTGCTTTTACCCTATTATAACAAATTGTGTTTTATTTTTAATGTACTTAACCATATGTTTTAGGTTTTTTGGCTTATTCCCCCTACTGAGAAGAATTTGGCCATGTATGAAACTTGGGTTTTGTCTGGTAAACAAGGAGATGTATTTTTTGGTGACACTGTAGAAAAGTGTGCTCGAGTTCACCTAGAATCTGGAAACACCTTTTTCATTCCCACTGGTAATATTTGTTGTAACATTTCAACCCCTAAAAATGAAGTCTACACATGTAACTGGAAATCTGCCCACACTTTAAATTTTTCGAGTTATCATGTTTGTGCTACCCTGAAAGCATATTTAAAGTATTAGAACATTTCAGTGTTTAGTCTAAATTAAACGATACATGTCCTACCACCTGCAACCAAACCCTTCCAGTTCTTAGTTAAAAGGATTAAATAAACTTCCTTCGTTGCATCTAGCTCTCAAATATTTAGTTTTACCTTCATTTTATGCCATACAGTTCTTATCAAGTATTTATGTTCTTCATATGTATAACATGTCCAACCCAATGTAGACCAATTGATGTAATAAAACCCTGGGTTTGTAATTAAATATATTTAAAGCTCCTCGGATGTTTTCTGAAAAGTTAATTTTTGTATAAATTTCTAAGGTTGGATTCATGCTGTATATACACCTGAGGATTCTTTGGTTTTTGGTGGAAACTTCTTGCATAACTTTGGTATTGAAAAGCAGCTGCGAATAGCAGAGGTTGAGGACCTTACTCATGTGAGTGTTTTTTTACAATTTTTTTTTCTGTATCTAACTATATAATATTTAACCCTTTTAAAAAATATAATTTTCTAAATCTTTATCTTTAGGTTCCAGTGAAATTCCGATACCCATTCTACACAGAAATCTTATGGTATGTGGTGCAACGATTTGTCCACTGCCTCCTAGGAAAGAACTACCTCATTGTTAATGAAAGTGGGGAGTACATAGACCAACCCAATGATCCTACTTCAGATGCACTAAATCTTTCTTCTTCACCAGACAAAGATCCAAAACTGCATTCTCTTACGCACAATCCAATGCACTCAAATGGTGATAAGTTTGCCTTCCCATTTAAAGGAATCGGTGATTCATTCCTAGAGACTGCTAATCATATTAAGCCTGAAATTCCCACGGCTGATTCAAGTTCCGACGTAAAACCAGTGGTTTCATCTACCGATGGCATGTGTTCCGAAAGCAATGGTCAGAAGAATGGACCAAAAGAACATATTCACATTACACAACTTGAATATAATGGTTTGAAGGTAAGTAGTTATTTCTGTAAAAAGTTTTTATTCTCAAATGTTTATCACAGTGATTGATGTGAATTTTTTATTCTCTAGGCAATTCTGAAATGGTTGCAAAATTTACCACCTGCCAAAAAGGGTATTCCAAGTTATATTCGTAATCCAGATGGTTTGTTGGAAGACTTAAAAGTAAGTTTTTGAAAATATTTGGAATTAAAATTTTATTGTATTACAATAATTGAACTTGATTACTTATCATCTGGGGTACAAAATTGTTTAACTTAATCTAATATGTTTCCCAGTTTGTACCCTATCCAGTTTTATAAATTAAATTTTTATGTTAATTTGTAGGTAGTTCTCAAAGAGCATGAAGCAGATGAGCAACGACTTGCTATCACAGGCAAACCTTCACTGTTTTGGTCAGACATTAAGGTAGGTTTCGCTTGTTATATACTGACACCAATAATTATATTTGAATATTGTAAATTTTTTAATAATTTTCTTACTCAAAAGAACGTACATCTTATCAAATCAGAAATCACTGATGTGTAAAAAAAATGTACAAACTAATTTGTCAATAATTTAATATAATTTTCATCATCTTTCTACATTTTTTTTAATCATTTCAGCACAGAACTATAACCTGAAATGGTTTCTGTAATGGTTTCAAATATTTAAATTGGTTTGTTAAACTTTTCCCAGTTAACTTCAAGCAAAAAGTATGTCGAAAAAATAAATATTTTCAACTTGTATAATCACTGAAACTTGTGTCTCTTTAATTCCTATCAACAGAAACCAAAGCAAAAACAGCGTTCCAGTCCCACCACTTCCACATCAACCAAAGGTTCCAAAGGCAGCTCTAAAAGTAACAGTAATAGTAATGCGAGGCGTCGCAGAACTAGATGTAAAAAGTGTGAGGCGTGCTTGCGAGCTGACTGTGGGGATTGCCATTTCTGCAAAGACATGAAGAAGTTCGGTGGGCCAGGTCGCATGAAGCAGTCTTGTATCAGTCGACAGTGCATGGCTGTAGGTGTTTTTTTAGTTATTATTATTTTTCATAAATTTTAGATTGTTTTGTTTGAAGTAAAAAGGCAAAAATAGAAGTAATATTTAAAAATTTTGTGTGCGTTCATAATTTGTTTTTCATTAAAAAAAAGTTATTATTTATTAATTTAGAGCAATTTCTCAACTTCAAATATCTTGGTTGTAAATTTTTAAAAAAAATTGCAATAGGGATATAAATTGAAGATATATTGCTTGCTATTTTTGAAGCATTTAAAATTGAAATTTCAATTTTAAATATTATGAGAAAGTAATCATTAACTTAAAAGCTTATTAACTGATATGGTTTTGTTGTTCAGTTGATTGTTATTGCTGTTCTTTTTTTTTTAATTTAAGGCAACATTTGCCAAGTAAAAATAATACTTATAAGGTAAGCCATGCAGCTGAAATATTTAAGCATTATTTCTGTCTTTTTTCCTTTCATATTCCATCGTTTACAATTTACATGTCCTCTCTTTTTAGCCTGTCTTACCCCACACTGCCTGCTGCATGATTTGTGGCCGAGACGGCTGGGACAAACTCACCAACCCTCCAGAAAATGAGAATTCTAGTCTGATGGAGTGTTCCCAGTGCTGGGAAATACTGCACCCCAAATGCCTGCATGAAAAGAACCCCGACCTTCCAATGGAGAGCTGCATAAATGATGACTTGCCCAACAGCTGGGAGTGTCCCAAGTGTGTAAGGAATGGAAAACCTGATCAGATCAAGGTACAATTTGATGATAATTATTTTTGTTTTTTGGGCTATTCCCTAAAAATGTCAACTTCGATAAAATGAAAAAAAATTTAGTTTTTTGTAATTTTTACAAATTAATTTTAAAAATATATTCCAAGTTTTCAAATTGTGGTTTAAGAAAGCAAGTCGATAAAGGAAATGTATTCACATTTCCCGAAAAAGAAGATTGATGCCTAGTGGACAAAAAAGATTAGTTGGCTCTGCAAATTCAGCCAGCATTTCAACTAGTTAGAAATCGTCCTCGATACGTGTTTGAAAAACCTTTCACGTGTGAATAAATGTATATAATGTAATATTTAATAACTTATGAGTATTCTAGATATTAGATAATAAAAAAATATTAAATTTATTACTTTACACACTTTTAGTTAAATATATGTTTATGAAACTTTTGGTCATTCCGTCTCGTCATATGACAGTTAATAACTTAAGCCGTGTTTTAGGTAGGTTGCTCTAAATTATAATTTTACATAGCTTATATATCATATTTAAGATATGCATTAGTTTAAAAATTCAATGTATTGTTAATTCACAGAAGTTTCCATTTTTAAGTACCAGGATGCAGTCGTAGTTGCAAAAATGTCATTCCGTCACATAAAAATAAGTTAGTCAAAAATGAAATAATAAAATACTTAAAAAAATTTTTTTTAACTTTTTTTATTATCTTTTAATCATTAACAGTAATATGTAAACTGAAAAACCAATTTTCCTTTGAAAATAGCTTCGTGGTAATTATTTTACTTCAATTTTACAATTCAAAATGTCACTCCGTCACATATGGAATTGCCCTTTTGTGATTGCTTCATTTTTAGAGGATTAATGTATGCTTTGTTAGCTTATATTGGGATTCCTTGGTTGGAATATATCCTAAATTTTTACTAGTGCTGATTTGGCGTTAAAAATCCAATGTATAATTACTGAAACTTAGTATTATATTAACTTTAAATGAGCTAAGCATCGACCTAAAGCTGATGATCTTCAAACTATTCTTAAGATATGTAACCTTTTAAAAAAGTATTAAGGTAAAAATTGACCAAAATATAAAGTTATTAGGTGGCATTCTAATTTTGAAAAGTTTAAAAATCACAATTGAAGACAATCTTTTCTCTCTGTTAATAATTTAAAAGTTATAAATACAAATATTTTGAGCTGATCATTGTTTTTTTCTTAACTTCACAGGCAGTTAATGTTATCTATATTTATGTAGTAATACACACAATTAGTATTTATTCACAAATTAATAATTAAAACAGGGAAAAGTAATTTAAGTTCTTCCTTAGCCTCGTCAGATGAAAGGCAAGAGTTCCAAAGGTTCTGACATTTCCAAGCTCTCGCTTTCGGGCAGTGAAAACTATGCTCTGGATTGTTCAAGTGCCAATGAAATTTCTGAGTCCCTAGATATGACACAGTTGAAGCTGGAAATGAACCACATGCATTCAGAAGATAATAAAAGACATTTTGAAAGTGAGCCCTTAGATCTGGTACCAAAGAAGAAAGTAAGTATAATAACACCATTGAAATTTCTCAGTTGTAAACTTGTAATGCTTAATAATAGATCATTAATTTGTGAATTAAATATAATTTGTGATATTCTATTTTATTAAGCTTTCTAAAATAAAAATAAATTTAAAATTAAATGTGTACAGTTACATAAGCAAAATTGATATTAGTATCCATTCAAACAATAATTACCAGTTGAGCTAAAACTGTGTAGTCCTTCCTATGTAGCAAGGGAGTTTGTTTCAGCGGATTAATAATTAAAAAAAAATTAAATTTTTAAGTTTAATAAAGAATTAAAAATACTTAATGGCAATTTTTTATTAGCACAATGAAAGCTTTCTTTTTATTTTTATTCAAAGGGGAATTGTATTAATGACAGTTTTAGCTTTACTAAAAGTTAATTTCTTTTAACTACACAAATATAAATTTATGTACACTTTCAATTAGATCCTCTAATTTTAAAGCCTTTTGGGACAAAATCAATTAAGAAACTGGGTATTTTACAAACTCCATTATGTCATTATTAATGTTTGTTGAAATATAATATGATTTATCTGTTGCCTAGGTTAGATTTGATAATCCCAACAGCATCAAACAAGAAGTTGAGGATTCTAATTGTGATGAGCTTAACAAAAATGCACCTATCAGTCTTTCTTTAAATCAAATGAGTTCCTTACAGTCTTGCAATGGGAAGTTCCCCCTGCCTGAAAGACAGGTAAGGATACGACTGAAAAAAATGCTGAATGACTATGTATATACCTAGGTGTGTCAACCATTGTAATATAAAGGGTGTCAGAACAAAAGCAATGGAGCTTACTGAATAAAATTTTTGTGAAATCTGTCATGTTATTTCATTTTAATTGTTTCTGGTAGTGTATTTGAAACATTTTGTCGTACATCTAGAAAGTTTAGATTTGGTCTGCTTTCTTGATTGTTCAGGTGTAAAAAAAATTTTAATGGTTATAAGAAGTAGGACACCTTATTTTTATTTTAAGTTTTTGTTCTGATACTGCTTATGTTTGTTTTTGTATCAATTGATCAGTGACTTTGTAAAGTGAATCACATCAGTTTTAGCTTGCCTTTAAAATTTTAAAGGCTTTGTAAATAGCTACATATTTTCGCACAATTTTTTTGTGATGTCGTATTTATATTGAACGGTGAAGGCTCTAATATAGAAATTAAAATCTTACAGATGACATTAGTATTATACAACAATCAAAGTTAGAGTTTCGATGCATACAGTGAAACTAGTAAACAATTTCATTAAGTTTTAAGGCACTCAATATTATTTTTTCATTTATATTTTCATTTCATCTTATCAGACAACTAAGTTAATTATTCAGTTTCATTTATAAATACAATAATCAATTTTTTAAAAAAAAATTATGTTATTTTTAAGCTTTCTGATCAACTTTCCAAAAACTTAAATCGGTTATTTTACCAGTGAATTGTTTTCATAACGCAATAACACATTTTATTTTGTATTTATTGGTATATGTTTATTTTTGAAGACCGGAAATTCGTAACTTTTCTTAATGATTGGTTTTAACTTAATTTATTGAACATGTTTTTTTAGTTAATCTTTTTTTTTCATTTCTTAGAATGGGAAAGTTCAATTTAAAAAAAACCTTGACATTTATTTAAACTTCCTTTCATTCGAAACGAAACATTGAGTTCTAATTTTCCTTTTCAGACTAAAGTGCAAAATGGCAAAGACTGGTGGGATTCACTAAGACTTATTTTCTGTTGAAAATGGTATTGTATTTGTTACTGCCATACTAAAATTGTTTCTGGCAGGATTTGGTTTATGCTTTAAACTAGAATTTGTTTTTTAATTTTTCTTGTGATATATTTGACATGTGATATATATTCTTGTTTGATCATTCATTCAAGACAAACTAATTTATTTATCCCAGAAAGATATACTTTGACATTAACTACATGCAACTTAACTTTTTAAATAAAAGTGCTACATATTTATTCTCTGCTGAACTAATATTACATTTTTATGTTATTTTTTTAATTAAGTGTAGGCGATAAAGTTTTTATTCTTTGATTTGTTTGCAAGTTCTTCAAGTCAAATAATTTAAATTTTTACACCAAAAGAAAATTAGAACGATTTTCCCTTGCAACATTTAGTTGACAAAGTATTACTTTGGGTATTTCCACTAGGGTTTATCTAGTATTTGTTGTATTGAGTAGCTGTCGAACAAAACCAAATGTGTGATTTCAGCAATTAAAATAATTTTGTTGCCCTGTTTTGTAAAATTAGGTCTTCTTCAGTATTAGTTTAAAAAGGAGGTTGGTTTAGTTGAATTTGGCACCAAATTCATTATTGTATGAAGCTGCATAAATGTACAAAGCCTACAGGTGTTACATTATGTATATAGAAAAAATGTACCTTAAAAGTTTATTTCATTTTTTCTTGGTCCCTCAATAGTTTGTGTATGGTTAAAATTAATGAAGACATATCAACTATAGTGCAAATGAAAGCTTGTGTTTTTTCCTTCACACAATTAGATTTCTTTTACGCATTTTTACAAACTATTGTATTTAAGTTTAAATTAATTAACTTTTTAAAATCAACATACATTTGGTTTGTTCAATTTAAGTCAAAGTGTAAATGACCGCCATGTTTAAAGTTTTTGTGAAATTATCAATTTGAATTATTTTCTCATTAGTTTAAATATTGGGAACGTTTATTCAAAAATTTATTGTTTAGTTGCTTCTCATTTCCTCTGTGCATTTCCTTTTTGTTATTTTTGCTCCATTTTTGTATATTTGTTTTGAATAATATTGCTGATAGCTTTTTCAATGCATAATTTCCCAATAAAGCTGCTTTTCTAATTCTGTTGTGCATTTCTTTCTAGTAAACTTTGTGCTTTTATTATTATTTTTTTTGCTGGGGGCATGTGGTTACTTTTGGGTTGTTTGGCACTTGCATGTGGTGTGTTTGCTTTTGTGGAATGCCTTGTTTTTCCCTCAAAAAAATCCTTTGCACTTTACAATGACTAGCTTGCATATTTGCTGCTGCACATGCTTCAATGTGATTTGCATCCATCTGTTATGAGTGCATACAAAGAAATATATTAGAATTATTCTTGATTTTTAGGAAGAATTCATTAGAGGCCAACATATCAAAGTGGAGAAGGTTAAAAAATCAGCTTTGCACCCTTCTCACATTCGTTCCTGTGCACGGCATCCTATGCTGTTTAAGAAATCCCTTAAGAAAGAACAGGGGAAAGTTCTGCAGGTGAAAAATGTAAACGAGAAATTGGAGATACGAAACAAGTCTAAACTCAACTTGGGTATTTCAATAAAACGCCATGGGGAGACGGCGAGAGAGAGACTTTTCCGCAATATGAAGGGATTAAAGAAGAACCTTCTTAACAAGACAAAGAGTTTTAAGCCTGAGGACCTTAATAAGCCTTTTATTAAAGACTTAAAAGTGTTGCAGGCCTATGGTAATGTTAAAATTAAGCAAGAAGTGTCACATTGCTTAATGGAAGAAAGTAAAGCAGAAATGATAAGTGTATCCCAAGAGAAGTTCATAAAATCAGAAAAAGCCCTTGACAAACTTCCGCTTGACCAAAATCCTAATATCAGTTCTATACTGCGAGACAACCCCCACCTCATAAAACCAAAATATGTTGTTCGCCCTGCACCTATCGTTGAAAACAACGAAGACAAGATCCGTAATGCCAATGCTGGTATCGACAACCTAGCACTGGAAAAGGAAGTCATCTTGCCAGTTTTCCAATTGTTGTCCATTAAGGACTTGAATGCTTGTCAGCTGGTGTGCAGAACATGGAATAGGTGGGCAGTCGACCCTCGACTGTGGACCACCATGGATCTAACCCGACGAAAGATAACTGCTGGTGCCTTGGTGGGCATTGTTCGTCGTCAGCCCATAACCTTAAACCTAAGCTGGACAAATCTGTCCCGGCGTCAACTTACCTGGCTCATCTCTCGACTTCCACAGATGAAAGAACTTATCCTCAGCGGGTGTTCCTCGGCATCAGTCGCAGCTTTATGCACTTGCAACTGCCCCCTGTTGCGGTCACTGGACCTAAGTTGGGTGGAAGGTCTCAATGACTCAGTCATCCGTGACCTCTTAGCCCCTCCACCAGACTCAAGACCCGGGTTCATTGAGAACAAGACCAGACTCCGCCATCTGACCGAAGTCAAGATGGCCGGGGCAGACATCTCGGACGTAGCAGTTCGTCTTCTGACCCACCATCTACCAATGCTGTCCAAGATGGATTTGAGCCATTGTCACAAAGTCACTGACATGGGAATCGCGGTTCTCGGAGCTGCCAAGGCTGCTCGCTTGCAGACCTTGGATGTGTCTTCTTGTTCCAACATAACGGACACTAGCCTCGAAGCTCTGAAGAGGTGCACCAATCTTGCCCACTTAGATCTCAGGGATTGCGGACAGGTGACGGAAGCAGCCTGTTCCAAGTTTGTTGCTCAAAACCGTCAGAATTTGGTGCAGAAGGAAGCCAAATTTATTCAAAAGCATATTTAGTTGTGATTATTTATTGCGTAGAATGTAGAAATTGTGTTCACACGTGTTTCGTTGTGGTTCATTGTATTCAGTACTTGATCGAGCACTTATTTTACATTCAAAAACTGGTTACATTATCATGTTTTCTTGTGAATCATTTAATTTCATTACTCATTTTTAACAAGAAGAACATTTTTAAAAAAGAACTTGTTTCATTTATGACTACAAAAATGTGTTCAATTTGTAACATAAAACATTACTTTGGCTTTTGTAAATAGAGATTGCATCTCAAGAATTTGTTTTTATCCAGACATACGAGAGAAGTTTTTGTTTCATATTTGTAAATGACAAAATAGATTTCCTTTGTTTTGTGTATGTAAAATTCATATTATTTTAATATTCCACTGTACAGTGTCTTGTATTTTATGTTTTATGACATAATAAAAGTGTCATTAAAAACTGATTATTGTCTCTTATTTTTAATGTTTCTTGGCACAAATACTTAGATACGAGCTAATTTAATTATAAAACAGCAGAAAAACTTTATTACATTTGAAGAGGTATTGGAGACTGGGGAGCCTTGGCCATAGTTTCAGAATTTTATTTTTACAATAACAATTTCATATGATAGCACATATTAAGGAAATTTTATTGCAACTAGTTATAATAGTGATAATATAAATAATGCATTTTTTTTTTTTAAATATATGTTTTTTAAAACTTAGAAACTTGCCAAGTGGCCCATGCAAAAATGCATATTTTAAAGGGCAAATATAATAATATTCAATTATTTTGTAAGCATTAAATGTAATATATATATATATATATATATATATATATATATATATATATATATATTATAATTCAACACTCTGAAACTCATTTAAAAATCATGTTTACCGTAATATTTAGAGTAATACATTTTTCTAGTATTGAATGAATTAAAAATCTTAATATTGTCCATAACAAATATTTTTTTATAATTATGTTAAATATATTTTATTCAGTTTGTACACACATTAAAATGCACAAGATATAAGCCTCGGTTTGAATTTTTTTTTGCACAAACTGTAAAAGTCAAAGCGCACTTACGAAGCTACTCGTTCGTCCCCCCTCCCCCTATAAAGAAAAAATCTGATAATATCTTAATATTAATCTGGAGTATTATTATACTTGAATTAATAACTTATATAGTTTTTACAGAAAAAGTTTGATATTTGTTCATAAATGCTAAGTTTGATTTAGTTGAGGTTTTCGATTTATTCTAAACAAGTACAAATACTAATAATCAATCTATTACCTTCATAAAGTTATAATCATACGTTATTATTAACCGTGTATTTGACAAACATTATGTATAGATTTTCGTAACTAGTTCACTTAGGGAGCCTTGGTCCAGTAGCCAACCCTCTGTACTATTTTGTGTTTGAAGAACTGCTCTTAGGACGAGACATTTTTTATTTAGGACAAACACAAACGTACAAGTCAAAACGGTAGAATTCTGTAAGACTCCAGCACAAACGATGTTAAACAGTCATAATCTCGGTAAGTTCTGACAAATCAGTCGCCAAGGCAACCTCGAATTTTATACATTCTTCAATTCACTACACTGCAAAAAAGTAGCTCAATAAAACTAAGGTGGCTATCTGCTGGCAACAGTAGCTTTGAGTACCATCTATTGAGAAAATGCTAAAATATTTTTAAATACTAAAATTTAAAAGTGGGCCAAGTCTCCCTTATGACCAAGGCTCCCCAATCTCCTATAATTAAATTTAAAGACACATTACGAACGCATGTGTGACTCTCCATTGGAAAAGGTTAAGAGTGTAAATCTGATTTTTCCATGATAGACAACATATCGAGAATATCATTTATTAAACTTTGTTATGAATTCAGCGAAGACTGTTCTTAAAGTTCTATGTTTAAAAATATTCTGGAATTTCATTATGTATATCCTGCTTTCTTTTGAAAATAGGTCAAATGGGTGAAAAATTTTAAAATTCAATCATGTTTATAGACAGCTCATTAGGGTAAATTTTGTTGTAAAATGTGAATTGTTAGAAAGTAAAAAACATCATTTGTGACATATCTTGGACTGACAAAGAGACACATTGTTATACAAACCAGATTAGCTGTAATTTTATTGACCTACGTTCGACTTCAAGATATCATCGACGCCGTTTTAAATAAAATTTTGTAAATTTAAATGATTGGGTCTCTTCCCGTTTGAGCAGGAACTGATCTTCAAAAATGCAGCCAAATAGTGCAGTGCTGCCTCTCCTATCCAAATATATGTTGAAAATGAATTAATATTCTTTAAAATAATTATTTGCTGTCGTATAAATACGACCCAAGAATTTTGCTTTAATCCATAACCATTTTTAAATTTAAATTAATAAAAATTCTTCCGGTAAGTCTTTCGGATAACCAATGTATCAACAGAGTGTGTAGTTTAAGACTTAAGTTAAAACAACAACAACAAAAAAACACGAGGGGGTTTACGTTAAATCTTGTGGTCCAAAGAGGTTACACTATCTACCTGTAACCTGCTTGTGTGGCCGATCGTCACTTGACCTTGTTTAAAGAATACTTTTCGCAAATTATACCTCTAGTGTGACTTACTTCAACCATCCAAAAACGATGAATATTAAAAAATAAACGACTATTATTGTGGTTTAAACTATTCTTTATGTTTCATATGCAAACCAATAAAGAATTTTTTTGAAAATTAAACTGTTAAATCTCAAATTTGAACAAACCTTTTTAAATACAAACGAATAAAAAAGCGTATAGACAGACGGACATAATTTTTTTTTATTTGCCGTTATGCTATTTTATTTAAGCTAAACATTAATAGACTTAAATTTGTGTGGATATTTAACTCTCCACCAACAACTTAGTCTTAATGGGGAAGTTAAATTTAAAAAAAAAATCGTGTATTTTATAAAGTGTTTAAAATGAAATTTGAATTATTTTTTAAAAAAAAAAAGACCTTGTCTGCCTATATCGACTGGGCTGCCAACCACCTCCTATTCACAGGCGCTATCCCACTACTGCACCGTGCGGGAGCTTTTGCCTGCTCCTTTTCAGGCCTGGGCCGGTGCGCTCCGCCTTAGATCGACCTGGCGAGTCCCAGCTCCCCGGGGCGCGCCATATCGACACCGTGCTTAGTGCGGACGCCCGATCGACATAGGGAAGCGGAGGACAGAACTCCCAACCTCAAGACATCCAACGGCCTAAGCCTCCAAAGCAGCTGGATTACAAGACCACGCCACTGGTCCCGGCGATGATATTGGCTCTCATTATGTTTATTATAGTGAATTTTAGGATTTTATTGATAAAAGAGTTTAATTAAATTTTTTTTTATCGAATATGGAATTTTTTTCAAAGTGGATTTTTTTCGGGATGTATATTTATAAATTTTATTAAAAACGGGAGTGTAAAAATATTTTAGAAAACTTTGGAGAAAGCGCCATCTATCGCTGAATGTATGACCTAAATGTTCAGATAACATCATTTTTTTAAAATAATAATTTAAAGAGCCCAGTTGAGTAATACTTTTCTGTTTTATAAACCTTCTCTCAAATTAAAAGCAAATTCCTTCTAATGAGATTTAATAGAAACATAAATTCACATAATTTCCTTCACTTTTTCAAACAAATAATATTAAGCCTACTTAGAATGCAAGTACAGCATAATGATAATAACCAACGAATGTACAATTTTTTTTATACTTTAAAAGTTTGCAAGATTTTATAATAGTTTTTAATAAAAGCTATATAAGGAAGTTATAAAGTATTTTTTTCCTCGATGCCATGTGTATTTTACATCTCTTGTTTTTCATTTAAGGTTTGTGGCGCCATCTGTTAATCTGCTTATGTATGTATAGTTATTAATAAAATTCTATCGGTACTTTATATTTGTTGTGTTGCAGTTTCACAATTTTATATGGGAATATTTCTTATGATGCCACGTTCTCAGTGGCGGATTTCCAAATGAGCCGCCTATAGGCTGAACCAAAAATTGCCGCCTATATTGTCGGTAGGTGGTGGTAGAAATCGATTCAAAAGTTGATCACCATGGTTGATTTGTCTCATTGTAACCCATGGGCGTACCCACCATTGGGCAGAGGGGGGCAGCTGTCCCTCCCTAGAAAGGGCGAAGTGGGTCCAGGGACCCGTTTGTCCTATGGGGGCCCCTTTATATATTATGTGAAAGGGGAGGAATTTTTTTTTTTTAAATCGAGTCCATTTGCTCGCAATCAGTGCCCAGGGGCCCACTTGGCCTCTAGAGGCCCCTATATATAATATATATTATATTAAAGGGGCCTACAAATGTTGTTCAAATTGAGGCTCATGTACCCGATTGGTTCTCACTTGGCCTCTGTGTGGGGGCCCAATATTTATTATATATAAAGGGGCCTACATATTTTTCAAATCGGGCCCACTTTCCTCTGAAACCTCATATTAATGTGCATTATTAAATGTAAAAGGAATTTACGTACATTGGTCAAATTGGGCAGAATGTGATCCCAATTGGTCAACTGCCTTTGGAGGCCCCAGGACTCGATCAAGACTTTTATGCAAGTGATGCTTGCCATGGATTTGGGGGCCCGCTGAACGCAGCGTCTGTCTAATACATGGGCAACTAATGGGCCAATAAACTTATATTGGGCAACCAACTTGTGTCAAATTAATGGTTAAATTTACCATGCATTAACCAAGACATACGTAATTGTTGTTGTATCAAATTGCTATAACCATTGTTATATTCTTAATCCAATATGGTAAAGCAATAGGTGATAGCACAGATTTATTTAAGGGTTGATTTGGGGGGCCAGTTCAAGTTTTAAAGAGGAAGCCCTGTCCTCAATTGCCTATTCGGTGATCGGGCCCTAGAGGGCTCTTATATATTGTATATGAAAGGGGCTCCGAATTTTGTTCAAAATCAAGAAAAATTTTTAGACAAAATTTAGCTTCTCAACATTAAGATAGAAGATTTTATAGTCTTTAGAAATGAAAGAAACTTATAGAATTAATTGTGAAAACAAATATTTGTTTAAACAAATTTTCCTTGTGTTCAAGATCGTTGAAATATTGCCTTTCTTTGAGCACTTTAATATAATTATAGAAATTGAATGCGTTGATTTTTGAATAATTTGCAGGGGGCCCCGAATTCGCAGTTGGGCAGGCCGTAAGTATTATAAGTATAGGTCCCCTTTTAAAGCCACTATAAGTGATAGAGGCCCCTTTGAGAAAACGCATAGGCTGGTTGCAGCATTTGCAAATAAACTGGCAAAACAAATTCAGTGCTTAAAATCGATTTTTTATATAGTTCTAAAAATTGTACAGTAAAAATAAATATAATTTACAAGAAATGTGCACAAAAGATAAATCATGTTATTTCCGTTTATGTTACTCACAAGTATTTTCTACCAAACTTGGTGGCTTGGATAAATTAGCGATCTTCAAGAAAAAGAATTTTTAACATATTTAAAAACTCTCTCAAGATTGGTTCGCCCATTCTACACACTATAAATTGTCACTTCAACTCGACTGCGAATCTATTCGTATTCATATTCGAATACAAGATTCTCGCCTGCTTCTTGTTTATTACAATTAGAGTTAAATTTCCTTTTGCTTTTCAATTTTCACATTTGCTTTTATTTTAAAAAATTATTGCAATTTTACTTCTGGACAATTTGAGTCAATTAATTAATAAGTGCACTTTGAAATAGCACACTAATTTTAAGCAATCGTAGCTTTCCGAACCATACTTAAAAGTGTTAGAGGGGGGAGACCCGTCCTTTTATATAGATTCGATTGACGCTTATTTATTTCTGTTTTCTTTATTAGTTTCTAGTCAAACCAAAGGATACTTGTTCAAAGTATTTTCACATTTAACAAAGGAAAAGTAGGCAAAATGTGCATCTTAAGGGGTTTTTTATAAGTACTTTCCCACCATCATGAGATGATACGGCTGTCGCTTAGAATACCCAAGTTTAGGGTATGACGTCGATTAGTATGTGTTTTTAAGTTATCCGCGTATCAAACGTCCAAATAAGAACTTTCAAATATATGAATTTTGAAAAATGTCTCACGAGATTACGGGGAGGGAGGGTCAAGCCACATATAACGAGGGGGGTGGCGAAGGGAGGGGTTAAAAAAATCGTCAAAATCGCATCACGTGTGTTATGGACGCCCCTATATGAGTTAACAGGGGGGAGGGTTCTCTAAAGGGGCCCATCCAAAATAAGAATAAGGGGCCCATGGTGATACCTGCCCCTCCCTAAATCAGATCCTGGGTACGCCCTTGTTTTAACCCATTGTTCAATGAAAGTTCGTGCCTCTAAATTACTAAATTAATCAAGTTTAAAAAATGCTGTAAGTATGTTTTTCATCGTTTAGATGTAATTTTTCTGATATCTTACTTTAATGCTACATAAAATAGGGCTTGAGGTGAAATACTAACAAATAATACAATGTATTAGAGCACTTAAACTTCAGTTGTGTTTTGAAAGAATTGCCTCAACATGTCTCTAAAAATAAATATGCTTGTTTTTCAAAATAAAGTAAAACGGGGCAAATACACGCAGCTTCAAAACTTAAGGAATTCCCCAAAGGGATTATCTACCCCCTTTCGACCACAATGTTAAAAATATTGAGAATTGTGGGGCTCTGCCCCCACCAGCTATATAGTATAGTATATATCTTAAAAAAATAAATGTTTGGCAATAAAATAGGAAATAAGCTAGTTTTTTTTCTCGAAAGTTATTTTTATTAAGATTACTGAACATATGAACAAAAACTTAACAAATATTACTGAATTCATGCAAGAAATTTATTACTGAAAGAAATAAACAAAAAAAAATTTAAGCACCGTTTTAAATGTAGTGTTTTAAACCAAAAGTTTTAAATGTAACAACCTTGTGAAAAACTATTTGAAAAAAAAAGAGTTTTTAAATCCATCAAATGCAACCCATTTTTTTACTGATCCTTCGGAAAATCTAAAATTAAAATCAAGTTCAATATAAAATAAATTTAGAATTTCCCAATGAATACATTATACATGAAAAATTTCTAAAAAGTTCAAAAATGCAGGCCCGTAGCCAGGAATTTCCCTTAGGTGGGGGCACCCACTTTTTCAGGGGAGCAAGTTAAATATTTGCTATTATTCCTGGATTTATGTAATTTATATTTTACCTTACCTGTGTGTATTTGGTTAATTTTATATACATGCATTTAGGTTATCAAATATTATGGAATGTTAGGAACCCATAACTTATATTGTTTTTTTGTAACGAAATTGTTCCAAATGAAATAAATACAGTTGCCCCCAAAACTTAATAAACAATAAAAACACACCAGGATAGCCTATATAGCGCTAAACGATTGCCATAAAAAAATAGTTAAAAAGCTTTCAAGGCGTATTTTTAAAACTATTAAACGCAGTCGTAGAAATTTCCTTTGTTTGGAAAGGACCAAATCTAATAATTCTTGGGTTAATCTTAAGTTTATGATTTTCAAGCGTAAAAAAACTCCGTTAAGAATGAGAAAATAATTTTAATTATTAAAGAACCTAAAATTTACTAGCATGTATCATAACAGTTCAATATAAGTATAAGTTCAAAACAATAAAGTAATTTAGAACGAGCTATATAAAAGAATAAAAGGGAGGGAAATTTTTTAAAATTTAATTATTAAAATTTCATTTTAAAATTCTTGGGGGAGCCGGAGCCGAGTATGGAAAGTTTTGCGGAAGTCGAAGAAAATTTGCCGCCGTATTCTCTAGCCTAGCTAGCCTATTTAGAAATCCGCTACTGTACGTTCTCCATACTACGATTGCATTGGTTGTTTTGTTTTCTTTGACAAAGTGTTGAAACAAGCCCATTGCTAACCAATAACGATCTTTCCAATTGACTTGTTTCAGGTGACATAGTTCTTCCATGCATTCATTCCTTCTTTCCTGCGATCGGGATTCCAATTGATGCTCTGTTCCCACATGACATTGATTCACCAATCGAGGCTCGAGAAATAATGCATTTCCATTCAACATTTTTGTTGCTACTCAAGAACTGAAACATGCCGATTAGAAATTAGTATTCAATTTTGAAAAGTGTAAGACTTAAAAGTTGCTATTCAAGTACTTTTTGGAATTTATTTGAGTTTTTTTTAATTAATTTGAATCATATGTAAATACTAATTAAACATTTTACTTTATATCGAAACATGTAATAAAATTAAATATTAAGTATTTGAGCAATTCTATGCAAATAAGCCAAATTGATGTGATCAGCATATAATTCGAGTTTTCCTCATATAAGAATGGAATAAAAAAAATTCTAGCGTATACCAGCATATGTCTTTGTTACTTTACCCTTAAAAATAAAAGAATAAACCGGCAGTACATATGTATTATACAAGAAATATCAGTACAGTAGAACTCCAGTTATCCAAACTCCGGCTATCCGTAATGCTGATAATCTAAATAGCTTTCCCTTCCTTGATAATCTCAGTAGCTCGATCCCTTTACAGCACGAACGTTATTTGGATGGCGAATGACCGCCCAAATAGAAGTTCTATTATTGGCAATTTTCCGATTTTTTTAAAGTCTGAATGGGGTTGGATCCCAATGAGTTCGGATAATTTACATTTCGTCTGTAACTTTTTAGTGTTAGTCTCATAAAAAGCTTTAATGCGTCAAAGAAACGAATTAAATTATAAGTAGAGTTACCTGGCGTATTATTCAACTACTTAGCTATAAAAATTGTGCAAATAGTCTTCGTTTAATTTTTTCATGTTTTTTTTCAAACAAAAACAACGTAAGTAAAATAGGATTTGTTCAAAAAGTTAACCACTAAAACAAATCTGGTCAAGCTAATTATAAGCAATAATTAAGTAACAAATTAGTAAGCAAAGCCCGATTTATTTGGTTGCAGTAAAAATTAACCAGATTGAATTGGCCTTCAGATCAAAACTTTATCGACTTGGAAACTTAGACAATATTAATATGATTTAACTTGACTAACTATTAAGGGCGTACCCAGGATCTGATTTAGGGAGGGGCAGGTAACACTAGGGGCCCCTATATTCTTAATTTTGGATGGGCCCCTTTAGAGAATTTTCCTTTGACATACCCTCCCCCCTGTTAACTCATATAGGGACGTCCATAACACACGTGATGCGATTTTGACGATTTTTTTAACCCCTCCCTTCGCCACCCCCCTCGTTATATGTGGCTTGACCCTCCCTCCCCGTAATCTCGCGAGACATTTTTCAAAATTCATATATTTGAAAGTTCTTATTTGGACGTTTGATACGCGGATAACTTAAAAACACATATTAATCGACGTCATACCCTAAACTTGGGTATTCTAAGCGACAGCTGTATCATCTCATGATGGTGGGAAAGTACTTATAAAAAAACCCTTAAGATGCACATTTTGCCTACTTTTCCTTTGTTAAATGTGAAAATACTTTGAACAAGTATCCTTTGGTTTGACTAGAAACTAATAAAGAAAACAGAAATAAATAAGCGTCAATCGAATCTATATAAAAGGACGGGTCTCCCCCCCTCTAACACTTTTAAGTATGGTTCGGAAAGCTACGATTGCTTAAAATTAGTGTGCTATTTCAAAGTGCACTTATTAATTAATTGAATCAAATTGTCCAGAAGTAAAATTGCAATAATTTTTTAAAATAAAAGCAAATGTGAAAATTGAAAAGCAAAAGGAAATTTAACTCTAATTGTAATAAACAAGAAGCAGGCGAGAATCTTGTATTCGAATATGAATACGAATACATTCGCAGTCGAGTTGAAGTGACAATTTATCGTGTGTAGAATGGGCGAACCAATCTTGAGAGGGTTTTTAAATATGTTAAAAATTCTTTTTCTTGAAGATCGCTAATTTATCCAAGCCACCAAGTTTGGTAGAAAATACTTGTGAGTAACATAAACGGAAATAACATGATTTATCTTTTGTGCACATTTCTTGTAAATTATATTTATTTTTACTATACAATTTTTAGAACTATATAAAAAAATCGATTTTAAGCACTCAATTTGTTTTGCCAGTTTATTTGCAAATGCTGCAACCAGCCTATGCGTTTTCTCAAAGGGGCCTCTATCACTTATAGTGGCTTTAAAAGGGGACCTATACTTATAATACTTACGGCCTGCCCAACTGCGAATTCGGGGCCTCCTGCAAATTATTCAAAAATCAACGCATTCAATTTCTATAATTATATTAAAGTGCTCAAAGAAAGGCAATATTTCAACGATCTTGAACACAAGTAAAATTTTTTTAAACAAATATTTGTTTTCACAATTAATTCTAAGTTTCTTTCATTTCTAAAGACTATAAAATCTTCTATCTTAATGTTGAGAAGCTAAATTTTGTCTGAAAATTTTTCTTGATTTTGAACAAAAATCGGAGCCCCTTTCATATACAATATATAAGAGCCCTCTAGGGCCCGATCACCGAATAGGCAATTGAAGACAGGGCTTCCTCTTTGAAACTTGAAGGGGCCCCCCAAATCAACCCTTAAATAAATCTGTGCTATCACCTATTGCTTTACCATATTGGATTAAGAATATAACAATGGTTATAGCAATTTGATACAACAACAATTACGTATGTCTTGGTTAATGTATGGTAAATTTAACCATTAATTTGACACAAGTTGGTTGCCCAATATAAGTTTATTGGCCCATTAGTTGCCCAAGTATTAGACAGACGCTGCGTTCAGCGGGCCCCCAAATCCAGGGCAAGCATCACTTGCATAAAAGTCTTGATCGAGTCCTGGGGCCTCCAAAGGCAGTTGACCAATTGGGATCACATTCTGCCCAATTTGAACAAAGTACTTAAATTCCTTTTACATTTAATAATGTACATTAATATGAGGTTTCAGAGGAAAGTGGGCCCGATTTGAAAAATATGTAGGCCCCTTTATATATAATATATATTGGGCCCCCACACAGAGGCCAAGTGAGAACCAATCGGGTACATGGGCCTCAATTTGAACATCATTTATAGGCCCCTTTAATATAATATATATTATATATAGGGGCCTCTAACGGCAAAGTGGGCCCCTGGGCCCCGATTGCGAGCAAATGGACTCGATTTTAAAAAAAAATTCCTCTCCTTTCACATAATATATAAAGGGGCCCCCATAGGACAAACGGGTCCCTGGGCCCACTTCTTTTTGTTTGAAAAAGTCAAACACGCTTGTAGGTCCCCTTGAAGAAAATAACAGCCATTCATATGTGAAAACTATTTCTCTCTATATTATTTTTTTAATAAAAATAACTGTCTTTAAATTAGTGATGAGAAATTCAGCTATTTTGAATTATGTTCCTACGAGCCAGTTTGGTATATCTCCGAACTGTCTTGACACCGAGTACGATATAGCTTGTTGCATTGGGTGCTAGCTCTAACCTGATAAGAATACATATATTGGGAACTTATGCGAACTATATTCGTTTTAGTGATTAATTTTTCGACCATGAAATCATCATTCAATTTTCATAAATCATATTTTATTTACGTTATTTATGTTTGAAAAACTACAAAAAATAAAACAAAGAATAATTGCACAATTTCTATAGCTAGATAGTTGAATAACAAGCTAAACTGTACTGCGAAATGCGGTAGTATGGTCACCTTATACAGCTGAAGTGTCGGCTTTGTAACTTGAGTTAGGTCCACAATTACGAAGTCCATTGCTAATGGCCCACATATAGCTCTAGTGCGACGATAATTTTAAAAAAAATGCCGATTCTCTAAGACAGTCAGCAGTTTTAATGGTTTTTATGCTCTCTTCCCCCTGGCAAGGTTGGGAAACAGAAGATGAACCATTCTCGCTCTTAGTTTTCGAATAGTTCTCAAACAACGTTGGAATGTTCACGGTTACGTGTTGCTGAAATTCACTAACCACTCCAATATTTAACCTGTGACTCTACTCTTAATGCATCTCCCGTAGCAGGATGCTTCAAGATAAATCACTTTGTAAAAGCGGTAGATGACAGTAAATAAGTACCGGCTGTGAGGTATCGACAAAATATAGCATTAATGTTATCATTTTTAATAGTTTTAATAGATGTTTGCTTCATATTACACTCATGTTATCTTAGACATTAAACTAATGGATTTTATCTCTTCCATATTTATCAATTAAATTTACTACAGCAATTTTGCTTTTAATTGATCTTGTGTATCGTAGATTTTTCTATTTTTATTATGTTATTGATATTTATTTTTGAAGAAGGTCATCGTATAATTGATGAAACAAATTTTCGCAAGATACGGGGTTTTTCCATTCATAATTTTTCTCTTTTTTTTTTGGATCACATTAAATCGGTCGGTAGCACTTGTTTCAAGGTGACATTAGCGATAACGATCTTTAAACTCTTTGATTATGACAATCTAACTGAATTAAAGATAAGAACACGAAAATAATTTAAAAACATGAATGCTTTTCTCCTTCAAGACTATGCCATAGTGACCCAATTGTTTAAAAAACACCTCTCGTTTATATAACGATTTAACTTATTGACACGCCTATATTTAAAAAAAATATTCTCATTAACTCTGATAACCGCTGTTTTAATCACGATATCTGCGTTAAAATCTAGTCTCCTAGTTTTCCACATCTCCCTGCTAAATAAAATTGAAAAATTATATTGCTAATTCCCCTTTTTCCTTTGCATTCGATAAGCTGTGGTAAAAAAAGTATCCACTAGTGATTATTTCGGCCGTTATTAATCCTATAGAATCGAACTTTTTTGAGTTTGTGAATAAATAACATTCTGAGTAAATTGAATGACACAAAATTAACATAAGAGGCCGTCTTCATGGGGACGTACATAAATTACGTTACGCTCAGAGGGGGGAGGGAGGGGTATGCGCCAAAGTGACGGATCGTGACATGGAGGGGGGTAGGGGTAATCGCTTGCGTGACGTAACGATTCGAACATTTCTAATTTTGCAAGGAAAATCTGTTTTTACATAAAATAAAGCTTTTGAGAAAAATTTAAAATCTTTCTTTATAAGAAACACTTAAATTCAGAAAGAGGATGGTAAGGTTATTATATGCAACAACGTCGGCATTATTAGTCTCCTATATTTTATAGACCTTTTCGTAACGGTACTTCGAAACACGCAAAATTGCGACACTATCTTGACCAATAAGAGGACTGGCAGCTACCTCTAGACGAACACCAAAAGACCCATAACTAGAATAGACAGTTCTGATTACTCTCAGACCCCTTTTTTAGAATACATTAGCGAATGGCTAGTTAGATCTTGGACAACGGAAATGTAAATACAATGTTGGTATATTCCTATGAATAAATTATTTAATCAAGATAAATTGTAATTTTTTTTCTTTTCAAATTAATTTTTTTAAAAATATAAAAATATGCATTTTTTTCAAATTTCAGAAACAAAGGGAAATATTGAAATTAACTTTTTCTTTAAGGGGGGGGGGGTGCAACAACGTGACGTAATTTTGAGGGGAGGGGTTCGATCAAACGTGACGCAGCGTGACATAGGGGGAGGGAGGGGTAAAAAAAGTCAAACTTTTGCGTGACGTTATTTATGTACGTCCCCCCTATTAAAAATGTTAACCAACTTCGAAATTTTCAATAGCAACACCCCTTTTTGAGCTCATATTTCAAATTTATGACAAATTTTAACACTAAATACCAACTTTTGTTAGTTTTTAAGCATTATTAGTTGAGTTAAAGACGTGCTAAGTTTAGGGGTCGTAATATGTTCAATGAGTCGCACATAAAAAACTATCCCAATCTATAAATAATTAAGATAATGAAACGAATTTTTTACTGAGTAGTAATTGTAATAACCCAAACAAAATGCAAACACTATTGGGGTATTTAAAACATTTTTTATATTTTAAAATAATTATTATTTTAATTTTTAAAAAAAATTATGAATAGAAACCCCTCAGTATTATTACAGAAATGAATTTAGGACATGAAGTTTAGGCGAAATTCCAATTTTTAATTTTTTTTATACATAATTTGCTGAGTAAATCACAAATTTCTTTTTAATTACCCCTTAGGGGGCTGTATACGAGATTAAATGTGAACTTGATAAACAAACACCGCCTTGTAAAAAAGAAAAAACGACCATAAGAATTCCATTGTATGACACAATAGATGCCTTCACTCTTGAAAAGGACTCTTAAATACTTAAATGAAATTTTTGTCGAAACACAAGTATATCTGTAACAGTAACTGTCACCTATAACCACTTCAACACAAGATTTATAACTTCCCCAAACCAAACATACAGTTGCAATTTGAATTTTTCAACGCCAAATATTGTCTATCTTTTATCTTCTTTGTAATTTAAAATTCGAAATTATTAAAACAATGATAACGATTAAAATAATGATAATTATTAAAACAATGATAAAAATAATTATTAACATAATGATAATTTCATTTAATTTTAAAAAAAATAATGCTATTAAAACGTTTCAACACTCAGTTACTTTTTTTTTAAATGTACAAACCATTTCCTTCATTTCTTTTTTTGGAGGCATAAGTTAATTTCTCAAAGGGTAAACTTGTTTTCACTGCATGAGTTTAAAATGGAAATTCCAACTAACTACACTTTTTAAAAAATTAACATTTATTTTTGTAGCAATTGATTTTAAACGACCCCTCAAAAATTTTAATTATACACTGTGGAAACTGACACTTGGCACCTCCAAGGGTGAATGGCGGTTTTCCGTCCGCGAAACACCTAGGGACACCAGAATGGCCCCCCTAGGCAAGCACAAGCCTAAGATTCGTTGACCCAAGGCGATTCGAAGCCTTGAGGTGCCAAAAGGACAGCCTTTTCACCACGGGGTGAAAAATTTTCACCATTTGTCAATCAGTGTATATACGAGGGCTGTTTTTTTTCAATCTCCGATGGGCTGTAAGAAAAAGACGGGTCAAGATACAAAAAAGAGTTTTTTACCAAAAGTAAAGTACAATACTGCCTATTTCTCCATATAATCACCTTGACGATTAAAGCATTTGCCATATCTGTAAACGAGCTTTGAAATACCCTCTTCATAAAATGTAGCCGCCAATGATTTGAAGGGAGTTGTGACGGTTTCTTTGAGCTCCACGTCAACTTGGAAACGCTACAATCCAAGCCATTATGCTTATCAATAATTCACTTATGGTAAACCTTCGAGTTTCCCTAAACACTTGGTCAACTCGCTGAACAATACTGATGTTGAAGATGAAGATGAACAATACTGATGTTGATGCATGAAGAAGGGGACCAAGGAAGCAAGTCTGTCGCTACAGACGGTATTGTTCAGCGAGTTGACCAAGTGTTTAGGGAAACTCAAAGGTTCACCATAATTGAATTATGGACTAGCAGTGGCTTGGAGGACAGAAAAAAATTGACGTAAAGCTTCCAAATTTACTTTTTTTAAACGAAACCGTCACATCTCCCTCCTAATCATTGGCGGCTACATTTTATGAAGAGAGTATTTCAAAGCTTGTTTACAGGTATAACAAATGCCTTAATCGCCAAGATGATTATGTGGAGAAATAAGCAGTAGTGTACATTACTTTTGGTAAAAAAAATTTTTTGTATTTTGACCCGTCTTTTTGTTACAGCCCATCGGAGGTTGAAAAAAAACAGCCCTCGTATATATTTAAAAATTTATTATAAGTTTAATTAAAAAAAAAGTTTTGTTGAGAAACAACTGTCAATGTATAAATGTGTATATTCGTCTAGATCTAAGATGGTTAAAGCTTATTGGGGCAAGGTCTAGGCAATTCAAACTTTCCACGTATTTAACCATTTTTCCGTTTCACGACTTAAACGGGAAAGCATTTTTTTTTTAAATCCCTAAACAGTTGTTCAAACTGGTATTATGAGAGTACTGAAATTGTGAAGAATATAAGTTTTTCTTAAAATTAATTAAATAATAACTAAAAGAGTGTCGATTTGTTAACCCAAGGAATATTGTCTAGAAACTACCCAAACATATTCTGTAGCCATTTTACGTGCAACAACTTGATAAAAATAAAAGCACATATAGATTTACAGAAAAGTAGAAATTTATTTCATACGTTCAAAATTTACACTCAATAAATATGTAATAAGTTGCATTTGAGTAAAAAATTTATCGCTATTTAAAAAAAGGCATGTTTCTAAAAAATAGTTATTGATATAAAAGTAGAATGAAATCCAGTTTTGATATGGTATAACATATACATAAAATATAAATAGAAAAATGGAAAATATAGTAACGCATAATTTACAATGTAAGCAAACATAAAATACACATACATAGAAAACTATGACATTATTCAATTCACATAAAATAAAAGCAGAATAAATTTGATTTTGTAAAGCGTACACAATCTCAACTATACTACGTAATCTATAAACATTTATTTAAAATATGTACACAAAATCACATCCTCCATAAAAAATATTTTAGTATAGGTTTGTGAGATTTAACTTGAAGTTTTCTGCTAACAAAAATTGTTATTTGCTGTAGTATTACCAAAGTTAATATAAATTTTGTAGCAAATTCTTATTAAAAGTTTTAACTGTAGGCAATTTTTATTTTTTAATCTGTGATTTATTAATTAAAAATTTTATTAATATATATTTTATTAAAGAATAACATTAAAATGGAGACATCCTACGAGGCTTTTAAAAGCCCTAATGTTCTTATTTTACAAATGTGCTATACATTAAAACATGCTTTCTAAAAGAATTTTAATTTTCGCTCAGTACGGCATGTTAAAGTTTTACCCGTATTAAATCAATACTTGATACCGAATTCGCAATATTAAAAATTCTTATATAGAAATGTGGCAAAGGTTGTATAGAAACCCACATGATATAATTTCAATTCAGATCACAATTTAAACATTTTATAATGATTTAACAATTAGAGGTATATGTGTGTATTTATCATTAAATTCATAAACATGGTGTCAAAATTTAACAACTTGGGTACTATGCTAATATTGAATATTTGTGGATTATGAATCATGAGCGCCCCACGTCATTTTTAGTTGAAATGAAATTAGTTCCACTATTTTACGATAGGTGGAGCTTGTCTTATTTTAAAAATGGAGGTGAAAAACTTTTTAAGTCCAAAAAATACCTTAAATGAAAATAGGAAGAAAGCAATAGTTAATCTTGATGCTTGGTCCCGTATTAAAGCACAACGTACTGTAAAATAGTAAACTATTTTTATTTGTACTAAAAAAATTGATAACACTGATTCATAATCCGCAACGATTAATTTATTAGCTATCAAACTTCTTTAATTTATTCATATTTTTTTTATTCATGGAGATATTAGCTTTGAAAACCTTGCATAAAACATTGCCAAGGGCACTAGTAAAAGTTTTTTTTAAAAAATCTGAAACTTTTAAAGTTTTTGGAAATTTTAAAAAAAAATTATACATCAGACAAATAGTTTTGTATAGTTGTGCGATTTAGCAAAAATTATTTGGCTAATATTGATAACTTTACCACAAAAAAAGTTCTTCAATTCTTAAAAAAGAGCATCAAATATTTTTAATGGAGTAACATTTTGTAAATATCAATTGGTTTCACATAAGCACATTCACACTTTAAGAGAAAGTTTAAAATTGTACGTAAATGCTTCTTTTACAGATAATATATATATGGAATAAAATACATTTTGAGACCCATGCAAAGCTATTTATATAATATAGCTGCTTATAATTCCTAGAAAACACTACAATATTCAACAAATGTTAACAAGAAAAATGTGTGCCGATTGCTCTACATATAGTAGTTCCTGAGATTTTTTTTCATTGAAGTTAATTTTCAACATTTGAACATGAATAATAAGCAACATGTGACGCAAAAAATATTGCAAATTTAAAAATCTTAAATAAAATTCGTTTCATACCCGTTTTCTGATCAAATGTGAGACATCCACTTTATAACTATCAATGGTTCTTCCTGATGTGTTTAATTACCAATGATTAAAAATGATTAAAAAAAATAATGACAGTAATCGGAGGAAAACGTCATTCAAAGTACAAAGCATAGAACTCAATCTCATATCAAACGTCACAATGTCATTCGGTACAATACTTAATTGTTCAGACTTCTTTAATAAACTTTCAATAAATTAGACCGAAAAACAATTTTAATTATAGACCTTGAATTCAGTTTAAATATAATTCACAATGCGTTTGGAGTTAATATGTAAATATTTTGGTTTAAGTTAATGTAATGATTGAATAAAGTAATATGTTTCGTTTCAACTTAACTTGATTTCCTTAATGAACTAGAATATTTCAAACTGTAAAACACTAAATTGTTCTTTATTGATTCCGAAATCCAGACCCCTGACTGGTGATCCCATAAAATGTTTCGGAAAGATTACAGTCTAGAACCTAAACGCTTTAATTAATGAAACTCTCAATGATTAATCTTGCTAAATACCTGCTTGTATAAGACACTTTTTGATACGTGAACATGCACAATGTAGCATAATATATTTATAAATAGACAAAACTTTACACTCACTACTTCCCACCTTTGATAACATCAACTGAACACATAATATTGCAACTGTTAAAGAGCGCAAAAGGCTGACCATGCCGAAGAAGTCTAAACCAAGCCTGCTGGAGACAGCTTTGCACTTGCTAATATCACGATAGTTTGTTTAATGCCAGTCCCTTTTGCGGTTCGCCATGCATTTCGAAATAACAAGCAAGTAGTGATCTTTGAACACTTTCTACGTTAAGTAAGTTGTTATTTGAATGAAATATTTACTTTTTAAAGGCGCTGTTTTATGGACAATCATAATCCACCAACTTAATTTGTAGACATTAAGAAGATTTTGTCAATGATGTATTTTGTTCCCACGCTACTCATTCGTTCGATCGAAATGTATAGACAGTTCGTAACAACTTCGTTTCCGAAAGCGGAGATTTTTTTTTCTAAAGTTAGTTATTTCGACGAAAGAAAGACACCCGCACCAACTTCGAAGAGGAGGACTTTAAGGGTCGTTGAAGAATAAGAAGAATAAGAACTTCCACGAGGTGGGAAACGCTGCCGAAAAAGAAAAGCTTCGAGACTAGATAAGAGGGAGAAGTAAGGATACTGCCATTCGAAAATGAAGTCAATTCGAACTGGCACAAGAAGACTGAGCTGAAGATCAAGTTGTATCTACAACAGTAAATTCGATGGCGCTTCACGTGCTCCTTTTCCTCAGGCGAAGTTTGATGGGCTGGTCGGGGGTGGTGATCATCCTCAGCTGGATGCCGACCTCGGTTTCGTTGGCGGATTCCATGTGAAATTGTTGGACAGTCTGGAATTTAAAAATAAAAATCATTGTAATAATTGTTGTTAAGTCAGTTTGTCGAAAGGCAACATGTAATTTTTTTTTGCTAGTCAATATATTATTCGAAACTTAATTCATATTCATTTAAATTCATTAATCTCACTAATTTCTCAATTCATTTAAAATTCTTCCTCTTCGAAACTTAATTTTGTTCTGATTTGATTTCAAATTCCAACCAAAGGCTAATCAATTTTATTAAATGATGTTTTCTCGAGTTAACTTTTACTTATTAGTGCCAACTTACTTATTACTTATTAGTGCCAACTACATTTTGGACGAACTTATCAAGTTATTTTGTTTGTATCCTTTGAATGGGATTTTAGAATTATGTTTTGGTAATTAAATTAAAGAAAAAATAACTGTGCTAAAAATTTATTTACTTTAGAAAGAATAATATTTGATCAAAAGTATTGTAGGCAACAGAAATTTAAAAAACGCATCTGAGAGTAAATGCACTCTTTAAGTATAAAACTTTCTCATACCAAAATCTTTTTTTCGCAAACTCAAATGCTGTAAGACTGAGTTAATCTGAATGAATAAATATCCGCATTAAAAAAAAGTTGTTTTCTTACCCTTGCAAGCATTAACTCCATTTTGAGTTCAGCCACTTTTCGGCCGACGCACGCTCGTGATCCAAATCCGAATGGAATACACCCGGTTTCAACTTTGGACTTGCGCCACCTTTCCGGGAGGAATTTTTCGGGCTCCGGGAACTTGTTGGGATCGCGGCCAACGGTGTATTGCGACATGAAAAACAGTTTCTGGAAAAACATGGAAACGCAAATTTTAATATATTCGAAAGAATTTCTTTAAAGTTAAGAGTTTTAAGATATCGCACGGTGCGCGGAAAAGTGACATATCGGACAAATATGTTTTTTCGAGATATAAATGCTAAAATATTCAAAATTAAAATGTCTAGATATAGAAAATCTTAAATCGAATGTTAGAATAATTGAGATACAGTTCTCGAATCTGTTATTTTTCTGTAATGAAATGCAATGGAGAAAATAAACTTCAAACGATTTTCCTGAAAAACTAGCTTTTTGCCTATAGGTCACTTTTTCGTGCACGGTGCGAATATAAAGCATTTATTTTCATCAGTTTTAACTTGAAATACTCTTGTATGTAAGATAAGCAAATAGTTATGCATCAAAGGTCCGAAAATTGCTTTGACACACGTTTCATACAATTTTCCATTTTTTTTTTATTATTTAGAATTTTTAAAACTAATAGAAAGTAGGTATTGAAATCGGGGAGATTTCCGTCCGTCTGTTAATCTGTTTTAAATTGCCGTTCAAACCGGCCGATTAAAAATATGTTTGTTTGGAAGGCATGGCATCAGGGTCTTATCCTTTGTATTTTTTGTCTTTTCATCTGTACGTTAGGATGGACGCTAGTCCACAGGTTCATAAACGAGACCCTTTTTTTGTACTTTTTATCTATTTGCATTCTAAGACTAGTTATAAATATTAAATTAAGTATCAAAATAACTAAGAGTTAAATAACTTACCCCAGCCGGAATTTCGTAATCTCCAAGAACAATTTTTTGTGGCAAAATCCTTGTCAGGAAAGATGCTATAGGATACAATCTGAAGAAAAAAAGGAATAAAGTTACTAAATTGACAATGGTTTCAATTATTAATGAAAATGTATTAAGATTTTTTTTTAAAAAAAGTAGTATGCTTCATAGGTAGTACGAAAGTGAAAGTAAAACGTAAAAGTAGTGGTATTTATCAAGAATATAAAAGTAGAGAAATATACTTAGCGACAATGTAATTGCAATATAATTAACAAGAGTATAAGAGTAGTATACTTAAGAAGAATATAAAAGTAGTATATTTCGGAAAAATACAAAAATATTATATTTTGTATCAATTAAAGATTACTCTCAGCAAATTAATAATGCATGTTTCGGTTATTAAAGTAATGAATTACCTTAGTGTTTCTTTAATCACCATTTGTACATAAGGGATATTTTTTAAATTCTCTTCTGTAATTTCTTGTCCCGGTGGCACAACATCGTTAATTGCAGCGTAGAGTTTCTCTTGGCATTCCGGGTGTTTTGCCAAGCAGTGAAGAGCCCACTGCGTTGCATGGGATGTCTGAAAGGAATATAATTTTAAACAATCATGATTTGAAACATTTCACCTAAATGTGCACCTTTTTATATTATTATTAAAGCGATACATTGTTTTAAGTTGAAAATAAACATTAGATCATATACTTGCATAAAAACGACTTTGAAAAGAAGAATAAGAAAGAAGTCCAATGAAATTTGAAAATTGAATTATTTCTGCATAAAATTTTTTCTACAAACTCTATAATTCTGTAGCAAAGTAACGTTTAATGGTATCCACGCGAATAAAAAAATATAATTGATGTTAACAAAGATAAATTTTTGTCAAACTAAAGCCGTGCATACTTCACTCTCACACAACGTCTTTTTGACTTCGTAAAATGGCCATAAATGCCAACATTTAATTCATAGTTATCGTTGTCACAAAAATTGTCGAAATTAGCGTTTTTAGATGAAATAAATGTGAAGCGTTCATTTGGTTGTGTACGATCCAGTTACGATTCTATGAGCCTTTTAAACGAAGTAAATAAGCCGTTATTATAAACTAGTAAAATAGATGATCACGCAATTTTAATTGTTTTCTTTTTGTTTTCTGTTTGTTAATTAAAATTTGTCTTTAATGTTTGTGTCTAATTTTAAAACATATATTTAAAAAAATATATTTTACCGTATCCGCTGCCGCCAAAATAAGATCAGCTACTATCTGAATCTTTTCGTCCAGGTCCATTTCTTTCACTGCCATCAGATCTCTGAGAATTCCTGGTGATTTGACACCGTTTTTGGCTAACTCGTTTATTTCCTCGATGCCCTCAATAACATAACTTCGAGCTAAAACAAAACATTAAATTATAAACAGTCATATTTCTACCCACAACATTTGTATTAATTTTAACGCATAAGTTTTATGTTTTTTGAAATAGTATGAGTTATAAAAGTTAAAATAAATATATGTAAAGCTTTTTCTTTTGTTATGTATTATCAATAATTGTAAAATCCAACGTGGTTCGAAGAAAAACAAATATGAAACAAATATTCACTATTTAGGCAATTCACATTAACTTAGATGATGATAATTCTCGGCTAATAATATTGTGACAAATCAAAAAAGCTTTCAATATTTCCTGGATTTTGAGTAATGTCATAAGAATATATATATATATTATATATATTATATATTTATATAATATATATATATATATATATATATTATATATATAAATATATATATATATATATATATATATATATTATATATATATATATATATATATATATATATATATATATATATATATATATATATATATATATATATTATATTATATATATATATATATATATATATATATATATATATATATATATATATATATATATATATATATATAATATATATATATATATATATATATATATATATATATATATATATATATATATATATATATATATATATATATATATATATATTTATATATATATATATATATATTATATATATATATATATATTTTATATATATATATATCACACATCAAAGGCTTTATTTTACAAGATGGAATATAAGCTAATTTATGAATATAATACATTTATGATTTTATTTGAAATAAGTCAAATATGATTTGCGGCACTTCCGTCTTTTCACTTTTACATAGAAGTTTGTGATAACCGTTATCATCTTTATTTTAATTAAACGAAAGAAATGGAGAAGAAGCTAAAATAATAACTCGTCGTGTCTTTATGTAAGTTTCAACATAAAACACCTCCTTACCCATTTCTAAAGCTCGATCGGCTGCTCTTTCGAATCTTCTCCAAACTGGCAGTCGCAGGGAGGATGCCAATGTAGGTGGAACGATTGCCATTGTTGCAGACTCCTTGAATATCTGTTGGACCTGATACACAAACTCGTGCATTTGACTTTCGTATTCGGCCGGCATGACACATCCCAATCGACGTCCGAACACCATTTGGCCCAGAGCTAACAAATTTAAAAAAAACATAAATATTTTGTTATACAATTAACATACAAGTAGTGTAGATTATGGCGTTAGAAATGGAGTCTATAAAATAATTTTACTGGTAACCCTTTAAGTATCGATCAGTTAACACCGTTACCGTGTAACCACAAGCTTGAACTCAGTAGTAACTATGTTGGGTTAGTTAAATGACCTTTGCAGCTAAATTTTAGCGAAAGTCGAAATAAAATTTTGGGGTTGCTATGCAAAATAAAAAATAAAATACATTAAAACCTTCAATTGATACTACAATAAACTTTCATTCAATTTAACCTAATTCCCTGTTGATAAATTAATAACTATATCTTATTTTTACTAATTAATCATTCATAGGTAGTGTATCCTTTGGGAAGGTTTGTTTCCGTATTTCTGTTTATTACCTATGACATCGACCACTTACAAGCGCGTCCAAAAGTAGCAAGGTTAATAGGCGAGTCGGTAACTCGTATCGAGATCTCCGAGAGGTTACCGAAGTGTCTCGCCAAGGCCACGGCCTTCCATTGACAATGACACCATTTCGGGCTCATCTTCACAGTGGGAAATCTATGTCACGGATGAGAGATCTCCTCTTCGGATCCGAGATATGCTTGGAAAAGTGGCGTATCTGCCATGTTAACTCAATGGGAGATGAGCCATATTTTTCAAGTTCAGTGGGGTATTTACTAGACTTGGATTCTTGTTTTCGTTTGCTCGGTTGCGTTCTGTAATGTGGGGGGCTTCATCCAACGGTATTGAACAGGAGGGGGAGGGATTCTTAGCTGTGCTTTTTTCCGGGCATAATGTTTTGGTGGTTCCACGGAAAATAAAATTGTTATGTATGTACAGTAGAAAGGGCTCACAGTTGCACATCGAATAATGTACGGAGGAGTAGAGATTTTGTAAAATTACATCTTTGCTGTAAGGTATACGGTTTCCTATTAGATGATGACATTTTAATTCTTGCTTGTTTAAGCAACGCAGTGTTTTCCATTTCCAACAAACGCGACATACTTTTGTTGTCATGTGGAGAAATTCCTTCAAGTTAATTTTTTTAGTATTAATAATAAAATTCGACGAAAAAGTCATAGTTGGCCTATCAATAAACACAACCCAGTTCTTCAGGTGTTACCTCCATTGATCATCAATAATTGTTTTTTGTGTGTGCTTCTAATTATCGTTAGATTGAAAAATCAATGAAATTATATTTGCATAACCAAGTTATCCATTTTGTTTCTTTTTGACATTATAAGAATCCTTTGAAGCAGATACATGAAAAATCCCTGTTTTTGTACAACAGGACACATATATAGATTTTTTTTTTAAATTAGCAATAGGAAACTAAGAAAACGCTTTTTAAAAAAATATTTTTTTGGAGTAAAATTCAGAATCCAATAAGAGTATGAATGTCATTTTTACTATGGATAAAAACTTATCTCCATTTATTAAATTATTCTTCCCTATTAAGTCCTAATGATTCTTCCATACATAACAAACTCAAGCGCTTAAAACAGAAATACTACGCCACTAGACGCTACATTTAAAAGCATCCTTCTCATGATTACCAATCAAATCTTATCGATTTTCCCACGGATCTTATTCCCGATGCGTCCCTCCCTTTTGCAGCTTCTTTTCACTTTCCCCTGGCCTTGACACGATGCTCTTCATTAGCAATGAGTTCCCCCATTACGAGATACAATACAATTGGGAGGTACTCCTTAAAAAAAAATATCAAGGGCAAACAACTTGAATTTTACCAATCATCAGGAGAAAGTTGTTTGTCTATATAATATCGATTTTTAATGGAAGAAGTTTTTTTTGTGTGGATATTGTATATTTTTTGTAGTCTGTTTTTTAGGGTAGATTTTTTAATTACCATGAACAAACATTTATTGTAAATACACTAATATTTATGTATAAAAAAACACTAAACGGTAATGATATGCCATTATCTTATATCGATATCTTATATGAGTATGCAGATTTATTAAGAAAAATACTTTTATATATTCATTTTGGTAATTACTTCAAATAGTAGAGGATTTAAAACTAAAATAATTAAGAACTTTTTTTGTATACTTTATAATATAAAAAAATACGTTTATAATAGTTGATGTGCATATTCAAATTATCAATAAAAGTTGTTACACAAAAAATGCCGTGATTTTTAAAAAATGTAAGCATGGCATATTTTTATGTAATAAAATTATTCAGAAAAAAAAAGTTTATTTTCATCATCTTGACCTTAAATTCATTTAAAGTTGGTGAAACACGTGCCAACAAAGGTCATAGCGAGCATTTAACCGGCAGGCAGACATTCTAAAACCACAACATCGAAGCAGCATTCCAAAGTTTGTAAAATAAACAAAATTGAAAAAGCAGATTGCGGAAGCTAAGAATCACTATGCAAAATAAGATAATCGAATTTTCTTAGTTTTTTCATCAGCGGCTGCTACAAGCTAATGCATAACGGGTTTGTGTAACGTAGTGAAAAAAACATTAAATTTTAGGCTATCTGTGATGCCGAGAGACTTTTAACTTCAAATATGCGAAGGAATAAAAGCAGTACTTCATTTTTTTCTTTTTCCACTAAAACAGTTTTTCCAATTTTTCTTATATTTAAACATTCTATAGCTAAACATTTTATAGCATATTACTATTACAAATATCCCGAATTTTGAAAAATTGAGTTTTTGAAGTTCGATAACAAGACATAAACTAAACTAATCTCTATTTTAAACTTATTCCTTCTTAAAAAGTTGAACTTTGCAAAATAATTAGTATTATGAAATATGCAATATAAGAAGTAAATATGCACTCACAAATAAAATAGTTTTTTTTATTGTGATTAAATATTAATTTCTTACTAGAGCTACACGAGAACTATTGCATAAATATAAATAAGTTTCGGAAAACCATTCAAGCATCTTAAATACAATTATAAAACATCAAAAGTGGGACAAGGTCTCTACCAAATAGGCGTCCAACTTTACCCTGTACCCTCCACTACGGGAGAAAACCCTCTATTATTATGTCATCTCGACCACTCATCCATTAAATTGATACTAAGAAAGTGAAGTCGTACCATTAACCTTGAAATCCTATAAAAGAGGTTCCACACGCACAAATGGCCATCATTTTATTCCCCCTCCCTCGAAGATAGTTTTTTACTTAGCGGACTTCAGGATTTTTTTTAACCGTCAAAAATGAAATATAAACTATTGTTTGAGAGGGAAATATGCATTAAAATAGACATAGAGCCCTCTTGTCTAAATCTTATAAATTCCAGCATAGGATAAAATGTAATAAAAAAACCCATTAAAATATTAAATAGCATCCCATCGTACGTTATTAAAAAAATTCGCTTGCCAAATAAAATTATCAACTATTCAAATAAGCAACTGTAATGAATTTTATTTAGTGTATAATAACGAACAATTCTATTTCGTTAGGAATTTGACTTAAAGTAAAATGAAATTTATTTGGCGTAGAAGATTTTAGAATGAGGAAAATGAATTACACACATATCATAGCGATAAGTTTTGTCCTGAGATAGGCCATCACGGCAACGAAAATCGTTGTCGAAGGTCGACATTGAAAGCCTATGGTCTATTAGAACCATTCTTTCGTCCGTCTTCAGGGAGACAGAAAATAACGTTAGCTTATCATAAGATCTCTTATGATAAGCTATCTGCCCTAGTGGCACCCAATATCGTACGACATCCTTCCGATATCTTTTCATCTCATTCTGACATTCAGATATCGAGACGATATCAGTCGGTGATATACGACGAAAACAGTCTAGATACCCTTCCAAAATAGTTGTAGTTTTCGTATCCGTTAAATATCTGAATCGGTTTTTTTTTTTCCAACAGCGCACAACGAAATGCAAAGTAATCTATCTAGTCCCATAGAAATATATAAATATTTGTTAACAAAAAACTCTTTATTTACTTACTTTCAATTGACCAGTTGTAGAGTTCATTTTCCAAATCTGGCACTAATCCATCGCTTTCCGATAACTTTTCCCATCGCTCATGGAGATCCGTCACGATTTTGTTAAAAGCTCCGCCAAAAGACCGGGACTCTCTCGGCATAAACATGCGGTTGAGGCGCACGCGCGTATCCCTCCAATGTTGTCCATTCCTAAAATTGGGAAATTGACTTTATCAACATAATTTATAATTAATATAATAACATACTTTTAAATTATATCTTTTGAATAGTAAAAAGCAATTGCCGAATTAATTCCGATTTTGTTGCATCGAAATAATTACTTTATCCGAGTATAAATTAAATTTCTCATTTCTTTACAGGAAGAGAAAATACAATTTTTAAACAATGATAAGAAATGAAAAAAAAAAAAATTCTTTAAATTTCATACTTGATGAGCTAGATAATTTGTCCAGTGAATACGTTTTTGTAAAAAAAAGCCCCTTCTGAACTAAATATTCTAGAAAATGAACGCATAGTAAAATATAACAAAAATGAAGAATAACTTTCCTCCTTTTATAGTAAAACAAATTAACTGGTTTAGTTTATTCCGATTAACCTTATTTTGACAGGCATGCTCAAGTGGTTTAACAGGAATGGATTAGTTATAACATGATCGGAAATTGTTATAAAGTGTGAGAAGAGCAGTATCTGATTTCAATTTCTATAAACTAGTCAAAATTTAAAAAATAGATATTTGAATTTTCTTTTACTTCTATAATGGGTACTTGTGTGTCTTTCTATTCACAATTCCTCAAACTCGTATCTTACGGTTTAATCTTTTCTACGAGTTTTATCGAATATTGTGTGCCGAAAAATTTGCAAAAAAGTAATTGATTATTTTATTGAAGAGGTCAATGTCGTTATATATTAACGGCCTTTAAAAAATTGAGTGACAAAAAAAAGCTTAAATTTTTTTCTTTATTTTTTGCCAATAAAAAACTTATAATATTATTAAATCTTATTAAAAACCATTAAAATACTATTAAATGTAATTTAATATTCAGACGAAGTTTAAAATAGTTAGACATTTAAATTGTTTTGTGAACGCTGATAGAGGGAAATTGTAATACTAGTAAACCATATATGTATATAAATTGAATAAAGTAAATAAATTAAAAACTAATTTTTATGTTTGATTTTTTAAAACCTTTTTTTTTCATTAGGAGCAATAATAAAGACAGAGTACTTACATGAAGAACAATCCACGGGTGATACCCTTCTTCTTGTTATAAATTTCCCACGCCTCTGGCACCAAATGGACTGGAAATTTCCCCTCGGCACAGTACACCTTCCTAATAAACTCATCGCTGGACACCACCACCACGTCCATAGCCCCCAGCTGCTCCTTGAAAATGGGCCCGAACTGCTTGTGCCTCCTGTCGCAGTACTCGTGGATCTTGGCCGCCCCCCCTTGCCGCATCAGGTCCAGGGTAGTGCCGATGATGGGCAGCCCTTTTTCGCACGGGATGCTCTCGTAGGGCCGGACGGCAGAAGGAGTGGCCATCGCCGCGGGTATGCTGTGGTCATCGGCGGCAGCTGCGGTGAAGGGGCATGCGGCCGCGCTCCGTCCCCTGGCCGAAGGGGCGGCCATGCCGACGAGCCGGCGCGTTAGCCGGAGAGAGTGGGTCCCGACCGGGGAATACATGTGTTCGCGTTCGGCTGGTAGGAAGAGATCTGAATGGGGAGAGGCGATGGGGATCGCGGATATATCCGAGGAGAAGCGATCGTGCGGGGTGGGGGGGGGGGGGGGGAAGAGGGGAGGGAGGTAGAGAAGTTTTGCTTTGGGATGTTCCTCTCTCTCTCTCTTCTGTTTCTTCTTCACGGTGTGGATGGAAGCGAATTGGGCAATCAGTTGGGAAATGGACTGAAAGGAAAAGTTGGATCTACTGCCTCTGGGAGGAATGTCATCTCCATTAATATTTTCGTTCAACGTTTCTTTTGTATTGCATTTTTGTTTGATATCAAATGGGTATCATATCAATGTATCCACGGCGACTTCATTAAAAAAGATAGTTATAATATACTTCTGGATATAATGCAACAGAGAAAAGAGTGACTCAGCAGCAAAATTATTGATAGGAAGATATATTTTTCTCAGGCATTTTCCTGGATTTCCATCATTGAAAATGGTGAGGTTTGCGATATGAACTGACCTAGAAGCACAGAAAACCATATATGACATCATTTTGACATCTTCTCTACATCATACAACCATTGCAATATCGATTCAAGATTAAGCGATGATAACTTGTGCTTTTAAGATATATTTTTAACAGTTAAAAAGTCAAATATAAGAAAAATCAGGTTAAATTATGTTTATTTCGGTTCGAAGTTAAAAATGAACCATAGAATACATTTCCTATATTTACAAATATCCAAAATAAAACCATATAATTAGGTTGAATCAAGGTGCTGATAGCAGCTTTTAACTTAACTTTAAAAATATCATCAGAATTATGCTCCGATAAGTTACAAAACCCCTAATTGTATATTTAAATTTTATGCAATATAAGACCAGAAATAATTTCCATTCTTCCAATAGATTTTTGAATTCTATGAACTATATTTAATGCACATGAAACGACAATATTAATTTAGCAATGGTTGACGGTGGCAGTGCGTTTTCCTAACTTACATATATAGATGGTATAATTTAACATTATCTTTGTGTCAAGGCTCTCTTTATTGCAACATTTATAATCGGAACAAACTAAACAAGGCGAGCTGTACCCATGTACTATACCATATCAGAAGAATTCGATATCTTGAGTCCAATAGCATAAATATATCCAAGCTTGGATGTATAAATATCGTCCAAGTATCTAAGTAAACTACATTATTGATAGCAGAGGTAATTGATAGTTAGTCTTTTATCAGATAACGTCAGTCTAGTGAAATAGTTTTGGTCAGATAAAAGTTTGACTTTGCTCAGTCATTTGATATTTCTTAAAAAAAATACTTATAATAAAGTTATTTTTAACTATTCTCACTTACAAAAACACAAAGAAGAATATTAAATACGAATTTAGTATAAATTTATTCAACGTATCGAAAGAACATAACGATGCAAAATGCCATCAGAAATTTCAAAGCTATCGAAATTACGCTATCAGAATACATAACAATTGAAAGTTTTTCTTTACTTAGATCAAAAATTGTTGATCAGTTTCGTAAAAGGACTAAGCAAAGGTAACTGTTTTTTAAACTAAAAAATAAACATTACGCACTATATAGGTCTGTTAAGTTTTACGGAAATCAAATTATCAACTATTCAAATAAGCAACTGTAATGAATTTTATTTAGTGTATAACAACGAACAATTCTATTTCGTTAGGAATTTGACTTAAAGTAAAATGAAATTTATTTGGCGTATACTAGAAGATTTTAGAATGAGGAAAATGAATTACACACATATCATAGCGATTAAGTTTTGTCCTGAGATAGGCCATCACGGCAACATGTCTGCAGTACATTAGTTACTACCAATTTTATCACCTAGAAAGTAACGAAGGCAAAATGATATCAGAAGTGTCAAAGGTATCAAAATTACGCTAATCAGAATACACTATAATTATTACCTAAGATCAAAAAATATTTACCGATTTTCAAAAAGCACTAACCAAAGGTAACTGTTTTTTAAACAAAAAAAATAACCTTAATCACTAAATAGGGACCGAAAGTCCATTAAGATTTACGGAATTCGCATGTGTGCCGTAGAATAAATACTACCAGTTCTATCATTTAAAAGTAACGAAGCAAAATGATATCAGAAGTTCCAAAGCTATCAAATTTACACAATCGGAATATATTATACGAGTATCATTTCACGGATCTCGTAATTAAAAGTTTTACTTTACCTAACATCAAATAAGTGTTAACCGATTTTCAAAAAACATTAAGAAAAGGTGGCTGTTTAAACTAAAAAGTCCTCTCTGAAATAGGGGCTGAAAGTCTGTTAAGATTTAAGGAATTCGCATGTCTGCCGTGCATTAGTTACTACCAGTTTTATCATTTTTCAGGATCTTCCCCGACAGATAAAGAATCTCAAGGTCATGTGACACGAGATATTTCTGTACAGTGTCAGTTTGTTACTTTCTTGTCTGGGACATATAAAGAAGACTTTTAAAGAGTAACACGATCTCCTGTTTTCGAAAGGCAAAACTGATTATTCCATTGAAGAGTTGTCGACTGCCTTATCTAGAAAAATAGTAACCCCATACTAGCATTCTCCTTGTATGGCCATAGGGAATCTTTCAGCCCTCCCCCATCACCAACTAGTGATCCCAACAAAGATGGCAGTGTTCAACGGTTTATCGGCAAGTTTTTTGGGACCGAATTTGTTTTGATAGTATTTTTTACTTTTAAGTTAACTCTTTGAAGAATACAGACGTTTAAACCCGTCACCTGGATGCCAGGTTTCCCAGCAAGACACAGTTAGTGTTTGAAAATTTATAAATTACTAGCTTTATAAACACGGCGTTGCGCGGGTAGACCCTTAATAACAGTGATTTTTTATGTAAACTTTTATTTTATACCAATTGTTGCCGTTGCCTCCCATTCTGATTCTCCATGTCCGATTGTACCCAGGCCCTTCCATGAGTTAGATTGCATTTCCATAGGCCCCGGTGTTCGCCTTGCATGCGAAAGGTCCCAGGTTCAGGTCCGGGCATCGCCTAAATAGCTGCCGACCTAAAAGCGTACAGCCAAAAAATGCCGAAGAATAACACCCTGTGTGGAGGGAGTTTACGTTAAATATCCTTCAAAATCTCGACTCTCCGTACGATCACGCCCTTAAAATTTGCGTTGGGTGCCAACTCAGGTGTCGGCTCGTCACTTAACTATGGACAATAGCCCTCATAGGTAGCTCTAGTTCGACGATAATTCAAACTAACCCGAACCCATACAACTGGATGGGTATAGCTACCCTACCTTAAATTTTCAACTTCGCCAAAAGGCGCCAATTCCAAAAGTCAATCGGCCTTTATATCATAGCTGTATTAAATCGACAGTTTCATAAACAAAGAAAAGCCTGGTCCAGTATACAATTTCAAAAGATAATCAGTAAATAAAATAAGGATTTTCAAATAACAATACTGGTTACCATTCTATTATAGCTGTCTATCTATCATAGCTGAACTTTTATTTCTGTTTGTAAAGTCTTTGCTTACGATACAACTTGTTAAATATAGAAACCCAACGTTAAATTTTCTAGATCACCAAAATTCGCCAATCAATATACTGGCTACCAGGCTACCATATCATAGCTGAACCTTTATTTCTGTTTGTAAACCACATAACTGAATAGAATTTAGAAATAAAATAGTTTATAATAGTCCATCTTTTTCGAAACTCACCCACGTGACATTTGGTGATATTCGACTCGACCCCCTCCCCCCTAAACAAGTCACCTAATTTATAGACGCACCCCTAAGGTAATTTCAATAACTTAAAACCAAAAAAGTTCTATCGCAGATACCCATTATGCACTCAAAATTTCCTCTAAAATCTTTTTATGACGTCCTACAGGTACTAGGAGTTCTTGTACCAAATTTGAAGCACGTATCTCTTTTGGTTTTCCAGCAATACCTTTAAAACCATAAAAAGTTCTATGGCACCTACCTATTGCGCATGCGCAATTTTATCGAAAACGTTATTATGACGTTCGACAAATACTAGGAGTTCGTGTACCAAATTTGAAGCCTGTTTCTCTTTTCGTTTTCCAGCAATACCTTTAAAACCAAAAAAGTTCTATGGCAGCTACCTCTTGCGCATGCGCAATTTTATCGAAAACGTTACTATGACATACAACAGGTGCTAGGAGCTCGTGTACCAAATTTGAAGCATGTATCTTTTTTCAGTTTTTAGTTATTCCTTTAAAACAGGCCAGGTGAAATTATACTGCAATTTGCCATTGCCGAAAAATGGTGAATTTGTAACGAAAATCGTCAAAAAAGGTCGGCATATGAAAATATAAGTTAAATAGATGCCGAAAGTGCAAAAAACCGACAAATGACAATTTTGAAGTTACTGCAGTTTTCCTGCCCACGGGAGAAGTCCACCACCTAAACCCTCAATAAAATCGTAGAATGAAAGCTGGACGGAACTAATTTAACGTAAAACATACTCATTATTTACCAAATAATAAACTTATTTTTCGAATGTCGAGGCAATAGAATAAAATAAACATTTTAATTATAATTATTTTTGCAAGTTTAGATAAATTAATTTCTTCAGCTGATGGCAAAGCGAATCATATTTAAGCGAAAGCGATGTAGTTTTTTCAGACAATTCGAATTTTCTCCAAAAATAGAACATTTTGAACTCTGAAAGTTCAAAAATCGTAATTTAAGTAAACTACACGCATCAAGTTACGACGCCAATGGATGTCTAGTTTAAAAGTCTGTAAGGAACAAACATACGACGTTTTATTATTCTTATAAGTAGGCCTGTCTTTTAAACAGTTTATATTTTCTTTTTTATTAAATTAAGTAAAAAATCTCAAAACTTTGCTTTGAAATTAATACATTTCAATGGAAGAATTTTTATATTTTCTTTGTCATCTTTCCGATGATAGATAAAGTTTGGAAATAAATTTACATATGCTTATTGAATAAACTGAAAGAAGAGAATAATGCATGTTATCTATTATATAAATACATCACTTTGATCGTTCAAAAACTAATATTTTCCTATTAAAAAACTAAAGTAACAAAGGTTCAGTTTTTTAGGTAAATTGAGTAACTTTTAAAACACCCTACAATCTTGCCCAAGAAATCGGCCTATTTAGAATCTAATTTTAATTGGGAGACAATGTAGTTGAAATAGGGTTTTAAAGAGCAAATTTTTTAATGACACAATTATTTCAAATAATCTTTTATAAGCAATTTATTTTAATTGAACCGAACATCTGTGATTTTCTCCACATTCAGTAAAGAGTGACATAAAAAAAAGAATATTTGAACATTTGCATTGCGAAAATGAAGGTAATTAACAACTAATGAGTTTTTATTATGATTGGTTCTGTTAAAAGTAGGAACTATTTATAGCTTGTGTTCGCAGAGCTGAGCTTTCTTCTACCAAAAAAGTAATCTTTATAAAGGCATTTTGAAGATTTTTTTTCATATGCTACAATAACTTTGAAATTTAAAAATACTTATGATAAATTTTAGATGAAATCATTTTTGCAACTTGTTTTCTTATGTTTTAGTTCTTATGTAAAACTTAATTGATCGAGAAAAATCTAAGTAATTTTGTAACCAAATTTCATATTTTTATACGACGCTGCCTTGAAAATATATCGCAATTCTTGCATGTAAATTTCACTATACAAATCCTAACAAATTTAATAATTCGTAAAGCAATATAGGTTGATAAATAAAATAACAAAAATAACTAGTTACGCTGTTAAAAATTTTCTACTAGGTTTCACCAAAAATAGGGTTCCTAGTTGCTGCAATGGCTATGTGGGGAAATGTTACACCATATTTTCGGTATTCGGTTGGTCCATTTTTTTTTAATTTCGGAAAGCAAAATATAGCACATGGTTTAACCGATAAAAAAAAATATGGTGAAACATTTCACCACACAGCCGTTGCAGCTACTAGGAACCCCTATTTTAGTAAAACCAAGAGCCGAATGTTTAATAGTGTATGGAAAGACAAAATATTTTGTATATATTTTTTTAATCTTATAAGACGTCGTAGGGATCGGTGCCATACGATATCTGAAGGGTTGTTATCTGTGATATGATATACGAATATTTTAAGTGCCTTTATGAGTGATTTATAATGCACTATCACAACAACAAGTTAATAATATCATGTCATGCAACAGCAGCTTCCGATTGTGAAAAAATACAATTTGATGATAGGTATAGGATTGTGTGGGAAGCGGTTCGGGTTAGACACTGATTGAGATTTCCTTAGAAAAAAATGTATGATTACACTTTTGAAAAGTGTAACTTATTGACTTTGTATCGGTTTACAATGTAGCTAACAATATCTGATATAAATGTATCTTAATACTGAGACTGATTACATAGGATTAAGTTTATGAATATAGATTGATACATAATTTGATATATAGGAATTGCATACTATCTTTTGATATTTTTAGAATGTATACGAATATCCCCACAAGTTTGAGAGCCATTATGCGCCTGAGATTTTATAAAAAAAAACCGGCATTATGTTTATGTATACAACGACGTTGTAAGTTTTTCAAATTGAAAGTATTCTGTAATGCTTTGTAAAAAATATTTTTATTTATAAAATGCAGTAAAAGTGGCATTTCTTACCCATCAATCATTGACGATATTCCATTATAAAACTATTTTTAAAAAACGATTAAAAAACCTAAAAATATCAAAACATGCCAAAGGCTCCTGGGCTGTTGATTAATTATGTAAGATACCAAGTATACATTTTGCACTAAAAAAACTTTATCTGGCCGCTGTTAAGGAAGGTTTTAGGAAGTAATAACCTGATGTAGAATACATGACTAATGTCGCATTGTGTACATTTCTCTCACAGAGTCGTCATTATAGGTATATGCCGAAGGTTTTTAACTTTTTACTCGTATAGTTTCGCGCTTCTGAGAGACCACGCGAAATTGTTTAACCTAACCATCGAGAAGGCACGTGATCAAAGCTAACATACGAACGGTAGCGCGTATCTTTCAGATACAGAAGTACAAAATGTAGATTTTTTAAAGATTAAGTATTAAATTTTTGTTGCATTAGTTAAACGTTAAAATATATAATTGCTAAGCAAAAATACTGTTAAAATATTCAAAATTATAATGAAAAAAAAACAAGAAAAGTTCCAACCATGCAATAAATGTATTTGAAATGGTGGAAAAATTACTCAGTTCTGCAGATACAAGAATAAAAGCAACACTTTTTTATATTTATTCAATAAGTATAATAAGTATCGGTTATTGAATAAATATAAATTGAATAAATATTCAAATGTATTGGTGACGGGAAAATATTTCAAGTGGTCGTACATACTAAGTTAGAATCAATATCGCATTTACAATTCGTCTTTTAATACATTTGTTAACTACAAATTTAAAATTTTCATGCTTAGTTTAATAATTTAATCTTGAAACGCTTTTCGAATCCAAATCAAACTAAAATAAGATAATATACAAAAGTCCCGAATTTATAAAAGCTTTCTGTCTTTGCGCAATTTAACCACACTCACCTAAGAAGTATCTCTCAGATACTCATGCCTTTCCGATAGTTAAATAGTAAAATTATAAGTTTTTTAAATTTATTTTATAAAAAATACAAAATTTTAATTAAAAAAAACTGTGTAACTTTGCCAGGAGAGTTTTGAGATGTACGTTATATCAGTTCTAAAGTAACCCGACTAAATTCTAATTATATAAGGAAGCATTCACTAAACTCTGTGTAAATCGTAATATTCATGTATAACCATCCAAATACTCCAAGCGAATGCGCAATCATAAATGTTGTGAAACAAAACAGTGTACGATAAATAATAGCGAATTCTATCAACACGACGCGACGTTGAGTAGTTGGCAAAGGAGAAGTTCTTGTAATTGAAGGATTGCAAGGTCTCGCCTTAGAACTTGACTAAATTTGACTTGGGTATGCAACTAAAAAGAGGCTAAATTCCTCGGAGGCCCCCTCCCCCCGGTTTTGTTGCTACTTGTGAATTACTCCTTTAAATTGTGTAATATTACCTAGTTTTTGTGATGTAAACTTGCTCCTTTTTGAAAGACTTGCTGTCACCGATTTTACGGAGTAAACCTCTTTACTTGTGTAACGTTATTCCATAAATTCAGTATAAAGTTACTCCATAGAGCCGGAGTAACGTTGCACCAAAGTTTTACAGTGTGATAGATCTGCTATATTTTCTGTACTCTAGGTTTTTCTTATAACTCTGGTATGCCATATTTTTTTTATAGAACTTGATCTCCCCAAAATATCATATGGTAAATGGTCATAGCGTGTGTGGTAGCACTTACTTTGATCCTTTATATTAAAAAGTCAGAATGCAACTCTGCCTATGGTATCAATGATGGAATCTTTATAAATGATTGTAAATTTTTTTTAGTGTTTTAACATACTTTATTTTACTATACACTTTCTCATTGATTATAATCACTAAGTGTTTTAAAATAATTTTATTTTTATTTTTTTTATTCTGTAGATACTGGCCCTTGACTTGGCTAAGGTAGAGTTATGCATGTTTTTAGTATGTAGTCTGAAAAAACAAAATTCTGCTCACCAACATTCTAGTAAATAACATTCGATGCTACAGCTTTTTAGAACTCCTATACACTTCCAATATTTTCTATAGAATTCAATGAAAATATTACTCTTAAAAGAGTTTTCCTGCAAACGGAATTTTAAAAGAAATATTTACAGATCGATATTTAATAGTGTTCATTTCGATTTTAAAAGTGTTCATTTGTATTGAAACTAGTTTTTTTTCCTAGAATATCATTTCTTTTTCTGCCGGTGCTAGCAAGTGTGAGTGGGGAAAGTTGTAAAAATTCAACTGTAGTGGATTTTTTTTTATTTCGCAACTTTTTGCAGCGCAAGCTGTATTTACTAAAAAGTTTTGCTTTTCAGGTACGCCGTCCTAATCAAAGGGATGGGGTGTATCGACAAGGGGGGAAGCATCCGGGCATTTGATGGAGCGGAATAGCGCGCGCGAAAGAAGAGTTTGGCAGCAATGGGTTAAAAACGGGGAAAGAAAGGGTTACGTTATGCCGCCGTTTCCCAACCAACTATACGTCAGGAAGTGGGGGCTTGTTGGAGTAAAAAAAATTGCCAGAAAGAAAAAAATTCAAAGTCCGCACAGTACAATAGCAGCTGATAACCCATGCTGGAACATCTGCGTCACGTGGGAACTGGGCCATAAAACTTGACTATGGAGAGCAGAGAAAGCTGGAACTGTTTCTACTGTCCACTGAGTTCTAACCCTTTCACACGCCGGTTTCCAAGGCGAAGGCTATGTTTGGATGCGGTGACATTGAAACGCTTTTTATTGACTTACGTCGCTCTACTTGAGAGCAGACGCTATATTTCGAACTCCCCCATCCTATATTTTTCCTTCAATGATTGAGGATGGAATTTAATGAAAAATTAATTCATTTTTTTATTTAAAATTGTACTTTAGTTTTTCTTTTTTATTTGCTTTGTAAATTTATGTGATTTTTTGTGTAATAAAAAAATGTTTATTCAAGAATTATTGCTTAAGTACGAGAAATTTTATAGATGTGTCTTTCATTTGAAGTTTAAACTTTAAACAGTTATGCATGCAGTTTAACTAAAAATATTTTTTACTTTTCAAAATATTTTTCAACTTCAATTGATATAATTTTTTCTTGAACGACATTAAATTTTAAAAACTTTAACTAAAGTAAGGGTACACTTTGGAAGGATTTGTTTTCTTCATATCATGTTTCTCACCAACTAAATTACTTATCTTTTTTTAAACTAAAAAATGTTTTATTTTTAAATCTTAGAATGAGAATGTTTCTTGTGATGTCACGCTTTTCTTACTGCGATGTCATTGGTTGTTTGGTTTTCTTCCCTTATTACGAGAAACAAGCCAATTGGTTTCTTGTGACGTCACGCTCTCTGTACTGTAATTTCATTGGTTGTTTGGTTGTTTTGGTTTTCTTTCCGTATCACGTGAAACAAGCCCATTCAATAGTTTCTAATGTCGTAAAAAATTTATAACACTAAAGTAAGGATACTTAAAAATTCTTTTTAATTTAGTATATTCAAATGAATTTTTGTTTTTATCATAAAACATATTCCCAATAGAATCTATTAATAAGAAATTCTCTAGCTAGGGTGTTGCTTCATATAAAAAAGTTGACAGTATAAAAGGTTAATAAAAATGAAATAAGTAGTCAAATAAGTTTTTGATATCTCTCAATATGTTGCACTGTTTTATTAATGGTCTTTTTGTTAATATGTTTTAGATAAGTTTCAGAAAATAAATATTTCTTATAAAATAGTTATGTATGTCACAACAGAAAAAGCTATAGTCGAGTTACCTACAGGTTTCAAATAATCAAAATAATGCAAAAAAATAAGGACCCGCTTTTTCTTACTTGGAGTTGTAATTTTAAATTAGGGAAGTATGAATCCTTTTTGAAATGCTTTTACCTTAAATAGTAAAAATTAAATCTGAAAGTATTTTGAGCTTACTTCGTTATTAGTTTTGTTTCTTGATTGAAAAAATTCTAATCAGAGACGGATTTCATTTTGTCATTGAAATAAGTTCATGTAAAATGATCCTCTTACGATAAAAACTTGACTTTGATATTTCTCAGTTATTATCAAAAATTTTAAAGCACTTAAAAATCAATTGAAGTTCTTCAAATTTATCTAAAACTATCAATGTTTACTACAGATTTTGAAAAGTAATTTCCGGTCAATTGAAAAACCATTTAATTTTAACGAAAAGGATTCCTTTAAGGTAAAATAGATTTCAGGCAAAGTTTGGTATTGTTGAAAATTTTAAAATTACATTTAGTTTATGTCTTTTAATTTTAATACATACGGAACATTTAAAAAAAATTAAAAATAAAATAAAACTCTTAAACAACCGTTTTGATTTCGGCGCATACTTTTAAAGTTTCTGGTAATACTGCTCTGTGACAAAGTGCCCTTTCGTCCAAATTAATTTTCCCAAATTTGTGTAATTTTAAAAAGTGAAATTAAAAAAAAATGAAAATCGACAAAAATGTATTTAAATGTGTAAATGTAATGCAAAAAGCAAACTTCAAAACTTAATTATTGAATATTATTGTTCAATTTCATTATAGAACTTTTTAAAAAATATATATCATGTACTGTACAGAGATTACATATGCTGATTGATAATTGAATAAGAAAAACGAGCTTAGTTACCTGAGCTATTGTTATTTAAAATTAATTTATTTTGTAAACGCGTTTTATCTTGAATAAGTTTTGGATGTAGTATATTTTAAAGACATACAGTAAACACCCGATAATCCGCGGGCCCCGCTCCCCCTCCCCCTTGCAGAAATAATAATTTAACTAAACGCAGAGAAATGAAATTTATATGTTTCAATTTCAAAACTTGTTGGAAGAATGTATTCCAAGAACAACGAACTCCTCTCCTTTGAACACATTTAAAAACGATTAATACATTTTAAGACCGAAGAATGCATTAAAAAAATAAGAATGACCATAGAAAACTTGGTGTGTGCTAAAATGTGTTCGGCCAGGTGCACATCACGTGCAGATTTTTGTCAAAAAGCGCCACTTGTAAAAGAGACTGCTCGCAATTTTAATTCAACTGCTTTGCGTGATTTTGACAGTAACGAAATGAGTGAGAAACGAAAATAAGTTGTGATCAGGAGCCAGAAGACAACACATTGAAGAATAAAGTCATGAAAAAGCTCTTTCTAATATAAGCGAGTTGATCAAATTAAACAGTTTACTAAAGATTGCATATTTTAATATACCCATTCCATTGAGAACAAAAATCATCGGCGGCGAAAGTGTTCTATCAATCTTTATAGTAGACAAAAATTCAATTTTTTCTAGAAAGTGTGAGAATGTCAATAATTTCTAAGCTTATGTATATTAAAAAAAAGAATGCTTGCATTTGAAATTTAGTTCTAAATTAAATAAATGTAAGGTTATTAGTCTAATTATAGTAATTAATAATTTAAACTAGTAATTAAATTTATTCATTTAGTATTTAAATTCACCCTCAATTAGTTATTAATGTAATTACGGTTAAATAGATACTGCTACAATAATTAATAATATAAATTGATGAGGTGCCAAAGCTAATTTATGAGGGCGTCTAAAAATGAACAGTTTTAAGAAAATCCCTCACCCCTTCTGGTTTTGCTGACCGCCCCTCCCCCCCCGACAGAATTGTATTAATCCACCACTGCCCACCCCCTATCTGCGTGAATTTCAAAAAGTTTTTTTGTAATTCCAAAGTATGAGTGGAGGTAAGGAATTAACAAAAATTCATTTTCAATAAATGTCAATTCTTAATTTAATTGTGCTTTCGTAAAAATATAAATTTCGTTTAATGCACTAGATTTATAAATATTTACATGGAAAACAGGCGTTTAGTAAGTAATTGTTTAAATTTTTGATCAATTGAGAATTGCGTTTTTGTGTCAGAATTTGTCACAGAAGTTTTATTGGTATGATAAATTAATTATTATTTTTTTTATTGGGATGGTGTACAAAAGGTGAAGTAAACAAATTAAGTTTTGTTTAAAACCAATTACTTTTACATAATTTAAAATTTTGGGGTCTATTGCTTTTAATTGGTTTGTAATTTACTTTTATTCTTAGGAAATTGTCAACTTATACTTAGATTGATTTATACTATCCCACTCTTTTATAATTTTAAAATTGTACGAAAGGGAAAATAAGAATCCGGTAAGAGCAAAAAATAACTGTTACATTTGAAAAAGTTTCTCACTCATTTTTTTTTAACTTTTAAAAACGGTTATAACATAAAGGTATTTTATTTTTTCATTATGTGTCTTAAATAATTCAGTGACTACCAATAATGTAACAACAAGTAATTTATGTTGTGCATTTAAAAGTAGAATGTAAATGCCGTTTATTTTTTTAAATTCTGTTTCCTATAATAATAGGGGATAATCGGGTGATATGATATTTTTAACACACATTTAAAAAAAAAAAACATTTCAGTAATTATATAAACCTCACGTATCTTATTTGTTGCAGTTGTCTTTGAAATGAATAATTATTTAAAAAAATTAAAATCGGATATCATGATTGCAAATTTAGTATATTTACTAGGGGTATTCCAGGCCATCAGAAATTTGTATAAAAGTGCCCTTCTGAAGTTAAGCCCCCCCTGAAAAAATCCTGGCTGCGCGCCTGGTTGGAGCAAGCTTTTCTACAAGGCATTGTTGGAAATCTTGCCCCGTGAGATTTTGGAAAACATGCTCCGGCGTCATATTTTAACTTTAATAGTACCTTGATGAGTTGAATTTTAAATTATTTTGAAAACGTATATATAATTACATAGAGAGAAGAGCCACCGTTTAGTATGCGCAATGATAAAACTGTAAGTTTAATAAAAGACGTTTTATTTAGGTTTGAATGTAAGCATGAAAATTCCCTCAACGTTGAAAAAATCACAAAACAGCTCTAACGAAAATATTACAACACTAAATGAGCAAAAATTCTTGTGGGTAACATAAAACGGACTGCTTCATAAACCAAGCAGCCATTTGACGCCTCCAAACGGCTCATTTTTTGTGTAAGGCCTGGTGCATGGGAAAACTAACCCCGGTCTCCCCTACTTTGGCGAAAATTAGAGTTTGCTTAAAATCCTTTCTTGCTTAATATTATGTCTTATTTCTTTCATTTATTGAATAAAATGTTTTTGCTTACGTTATAACAATCTTATTCGCACCAAATAAGTTGTCGTCGTGCACCAGTAAAGATGAAAAATGAAATGTTATTATATTTCATTAAAAAATATTTTGTATTATGTTATTCATATCTATTATAAAAATAGAGGGAGAGAGGCAAATAGATTAATCATACCTGAATTAAATTTATGATATTAAGGTAACAGGGAAGAAAACGACTACTCAAAAAATCGAATTTTTATTTAAACTTTAGTTACTGAATCGTGCCTTTACCAAAAAACTTATATGATGCACATTTGAATATGGGGCTGGAGTTTGCCAATTTGGTAGTTAATTTCAATATAACTTTGTTGCCAGCTTTAAATGTCATTATTTCAAAACACCAATTTTCAGCCTTAAGGTACACTTTTCTCTTTTTCTATTTTACTAGAAGAGTTGAAATTTTCTGTGATGTCGTATACATGTCTATTTAACACAGTTAACCAAAAATATTTCAAAAAAATATTAAGTGAGTAAAAAAAAATACGAATTTTCTAATTTAAGAACTGCGTAAAATTTATATTTAGGTTAATAAATTATGAATGTTTTATCGTCAAACTTGAGGTTCATTGCGTTGAATGGACTTTTTTTTTTTATTTCTATAGCAAAAATTATTTTCCGATACACGCAATTGTTGTGTTGGAAAGTGTACCTAAAAGCTAAAAATCGGTGTTTTAAAAAAATGACATATGAAGCTGAAAACAAAGTTATCTTGAAATTAACTACCAAATTTGCAAACTCTAAACCCATATTCAGATGCGTATTATATAAAAAATTTCGTAAATATTCATTTTAGTGATTGAAAGTTAAAATGAAAATTTTATATTTTGAAGCATCGTTTTGTTCCCTGTCCCCTTAATGTAACAAAACTTGACATGCAACCAAATCTTACCATCTATTCTTTTTATAGAAAAGCACAGCATTGCATATATGAATCACAGAAAAATGAATTTTTGTGCCGTTAGGTTCTCCTGTTAAAACAATATGTGTTAAAGTACTATACTTATGTGAATAAAATTATAGGTGTATAAATATATTGCTATATACTTATCAAATTCAATATATACTTTTTAAATTTACCACTGAATGTATTTTAACGGTCAGTCAAAGCAGCTGTTTAAGCCAAAACAACTGTTTAAGTCAAAGCAACTGTTACCTACACAGGTGTCCCTTTGTTTTCAACAAAATCAAAATCGTTCCAAATGTTTATGATTTTTTTTTAAATGTTCAGTGCTTTTACAATTTATAAATCTAACATTTTGCTTTTAAAAACTCGAAGGTGATTACTGTATAATTTATCCACTAGCCTAAATTTAGTATTAACCATCAACTACAGCCAGTTTCAATTTAACTAATAACTAACAAAATACTTGGATAAGTATTTACTTATTCAGTATTGAAACTATCACACAAAAGAGAAAATAATGATGAGAAAAATAGTTAGCAGTTCAACAAAACATTTACTGATTATCTCAGAACCTTTCAATTGAATGTTTTATAAAAAAGGAAAATTTCTTCTTGAAAGGATTTTTAAAATAATATAAATTCAGTTCACGATTCAGAAATCATCTAAGCGAAAAATCCCGTGCTCTGCGATTCGCATATGAAATAAGTAATTGGATTTTTGGGAGAGGTTAACTAACTGCCTTTGAAATGACTTTGGATGTGTCTCAAGAATTTCAAAAAAGATGCAAACTAGGGTGATGCGGATAAATATCGGGATGAAATAACTGCACGAAAAAGGAATCGAACCGGAACCCACGTTAGTCCTTTCGGTTTAGAAAGTTCTCGGCCCAATTTTACTTTTCGTGTTCCAGTTCTAATCTGTGGTAGTAGATGTGTGTTAAAAAATGTAAACAAATAGAAATCGTGAGAATAATAGATATCGAATAAGTAATATCGAATAAGTAATGGAAGAGAAAGAATAAGTAATGGAGAGATGAAAATCTTATCTTAATTTTTAGTCATCGTCAGCTTTGTTATTAACTTTATATATCCATGATTTAAACTTTCTACATAGTACAATAGTACATATTTACATATAGTTTAAAAAGGGTATTTTTTATACATTATTTTTGAATTGGAAAGATAAAATATACCTAAAAAATCTACAAAAACCATGATTTTGAACAACTTATTTGTCTAGGTCTGGCATATGAAAAAAAAATTGAATTTCCTTAGCTAAATTTAGGTGGTTTTTTTTGTGGGGGGCTAGTTTTCAAGCTTCTGAAAGCAACGCTGTTTTTTAATTCGCTCACGGACTGCTGTGTAAATATCAAAGGGTGTTTGTGTGCATTTTCCCGCTGAAATGTCTTTATGGTTTTTTAATTTCTGTGACATTTCTTAATTAAATTTAGCAAGTCATTTATTTAATTTATTATTAAATTTATTAAAATTTTCTTTAATAGTACTTTGTGTGATTTCAATGATTCAATTGTGGCTTACAACCTTTTAATGAGCATCGGAAACATTTTAGTATAATTTAAATGAGGTTTTAAACAATATATCATGTTACTTTTTCGCTGAGTTTCCCGTAGTTTGTTGTATTAAATTTGAGAAAAGATTTCCCTTATATAATTCTTAAATTACAATTGGCATTTTGAAGGAAAAAGTATGTAATTGTAATCATAACCACACAATATTATAAGTAGAAACTAAAATACGGCACAGGTTTTTTTTTTATTATAACGAAAATTTTTACACACGCTGAATCATCAATTTTAATCGAAATCCTTTTATAATTTTACTTCAATTTTATAGTTTTAGGTAGCATAAATTTTTAAATGCAATAATAAATATTTTAAGATAATAATAAATTTCATGTTAAAATACACTTTTTTTTAAACAGGAGCAAATCTTACCTTACACGGAAATTTAACACACTTGCTTTAGTTACACTAAAATATAAATAGCTGTTCATATGTAGTTGCATTTATATGCATCAGAGAATAACTTAAAAACATCATATGTTTTTATTAGATTTGTAAGTGCTCCTTGAACTCCTTCAAACTAAATATGAAATATATTTTTTAGCTAAGAAAATAACATTTTCTTATTTTACTAGAGTTGTTGCTTGGTTTTTCAATAAATCAGTTTGATTTGAAAGTTAAACATGACTTAGAACTCAAAGAATAACTTATGTTAGTTTGAAATAAATATTTTTTTGATACTAAGAATTAAACACAAATAAATATATAGAGCATTTCCACGCGCGCGTGACTTACACTACATTTGACGATTTAACAAATATTGTTTGCATAGTTCATAATTATCTTATATTTATTAAAAAATATATATTGTACGCCAGTTTACTCCTGAACGTATAGTATTTTTACAAATCTGTAAAAGCATTTTTTATTTAGTATTTTAATAAAAAATAATCGAAATGTCATGATGTGACTTACACTACATGAAAAGAAGGTTTTTGGTTATCATTTGAAACTCTAATTTCTTCTTCATAGTGCAGTAAATCAACATTCTATTAGTGCTTATTTTAAGCATAAGATTTAAAGCTTCAAAATTTAATCACAAACAAGTGTTGAACTATGAAAGTAAATAATGTATTAACATTTTTGCGCGTGACTTACACTACATTCAGTTTGTGACTTACACTACATCATGTGAATTTTATCACAGATATGGAAATTAAGGTAATAATAACATAACATATTAAATAATTTTGAACATGGTAAGTAAAGAATTGCATACATGGTAAAATAATAGTCAGCAAAAGTTTAACAACGCCCACCAAAGTTGTTTTCTGGTAATTTCTTAATTCATTCTTTCAATAAAAATGTCAAAAAAATCTTCCTTTTCAGGCCTCGCGACTTCTCTACTATTGCAGATGTTTCACTCTGATTAAATAAGCATCTTTACTTAACATTTGCCCCCAAAAAATATTTAATGATAATTTTTCCTACAAAAGGAACTAAAGCCCGATTTCCAGCATCAAATTCGTTTTCAGAATTTTGTTAAATCAGTCGACAATTACCATTTGTTAAATCAGTCGTGTAGTAGTTTTGGGTATTTAATCAAACATTTTCAATTTTAAGTAGGTATTTGTTTAATTTTAAGAAACAGTGCAATTATTGAGTGTCAGGAATTAAAAATATTTATTTTCCTTTTGATGAGCAAATATCATTTAATCTACCTTCCGTTTTACACAGTTGTCAGAAAACTACAATAGTGTTATGTTTGGGCAGATTTCTTATGCAAAGTGAAAAAATCTTTAGCAGAATGTGGGTCACTTTTCCTGGAAAGTGTGGCTTCTTTGATCCCCCTCTTCACTGTATCACCAAGTCCATCAATTGGTCCTTTACCATGACTGAAGGCAAAGATGACCAACATTGGTGGGTTTGCTGTTTTTTTATTGTATTTATGTTGCTTCTTCATTATTATAAGGTTGTTAGCGTTGGATTATTATTCTTAATTACTTTATGGTTTACTAGACTCGAGAATCATTTTACATGTGAATCCTTTATATGATATAGTAGTGTATAAGTTTATTTTAAAACTCTTAATTGGATAATGAATAACACATCAACTCCATATCCTTATTTTTAAAAATAAGTTATCTCTTTTTAGATTTGCAATACGCCCCTTGAAAGGCGAGGAACACTTTAATGCAAGTTTGTACACAAACAATTTAAGGTAGTTAAAATAATTTTCTCACGACCTTTGGCCTCCATCTTGTTTAGAGGGTGCTTGTTATATCTTTATGCACCCCTTGGCTGCCCTTGACCTTGCCCTTGACCGAAATCCTTGTCTACCTACTGACCAAATTTTATCATAATTGTCTGGTAAGTGTTTTCTTTTTTGTCTGCATCAGAGCTTACAAAAAAGAAGATACGTTAGGCCTAGTTATATATTGACGTATTGGTGTTATTAGTGAATATTAAGTACTAGTTAGCCGAATTGACTTGCTAATGGTTTTTGCACCTGTCATTTTATCTGTAATGTGTCGGTTAAATATATTATAATTTTTATTACTAGCTTTTTAGTTATGTTTTTCTTAACTATTCCTCTTTTAATGAGTTCAAAACCTTTAATTCTACATATTGATGCGTGCCATTCTACTATTTAGAATTAGGAATTTGATGATTTTCATAAAATGTTCATGTACAAATACATACAATTGAATAAATGTCGTTTTATTTTCTCCCACATATTTGAATGTTAGATAGTAATGAATGTTATTGTACTGGTTAAAAGGAAATAATTAAAAAAAATTAACTCACATAATTTTTAAAAATGTATTTATTGCAGACATGGAAACTATACTTTTATTGAAGTACTATTTAGAAATTTTTAAACTCTGTAAACTTTTTTACGTGGTATGTCTGAAACAAATACCAATGTCTGTGGTTTGGTTAAAAGTACAAAGTTCATAGAATTATTAAATCATAGAACAAAATAAACTATAAAACTTAAGTGCAAATTTAGACTCATAGTTTTGGTCATATTTTAATTACAAATAATAAATATAAAAAATGATAGATTTAATTAATTTATTTAAGTTAGTTAAAATACTATTTTAAGATGTTTAATGCAAAATTGTATTTTTAATAACTTTTATTTACTAAAAACTTGTTTTAATCAAAATAATTTTTTTAACCAAATTATACACAGTTATGGATTTCGCTTATTTGTAGAGACATTTTAAATAAATTTAAGGTGCATGCTTCTACTCCTCCCCGAATGTAAATAAAAAAAGAGGGAAAAATCAACCTTACCTAAACATGTTTCCCTTGACCTTGCCTATGAATAACAAAAAACAGATTTATTCTGTTCAGAAATAACTTTGCTTAGTCACGACAGTGCGTGTACATAAACAAAAAAAATCACCCCCTGGGGTGGACCAAAAAAATGGTGAAAAAAGTGACCTTGAAAAAAATTGGCAGGGTGGGGGAACCAAAAAATGTGGAAAGGAATGAGGGGAAAAAAATAATCGAATTTATAAAAAATAGGAACACAGAAGTCCGATGGGGACGGAGCAAAATATTTTGTAACGGAGCTAAATGACAAGCACATTGCTATACACATTTTTTTTAATGTTGTTTTTAAATGCAATTATTTTTTTAAGTTTGGAAGTTAAATATGTGTTTGGTATTATTTCGGTTGTTGTATATACTAAATTAATTATAAAAAGTAGTGGAAATTTGAAATCGCTATTTGGATCGAATGTGCAATTATAATTTTATTTCAACTCAAAATCGTATCGTATTGAACTACTCTTTGAGTAGAGAATATTAGTATATATTTTTAAATGTTAAAAAATTTTCATTATTATTTTTTTCATTCTTTTTGATTCATGAGCATTACTATTGAAAATTTCTAATACATGGGTAAAAATAAAAAAATTCTAATAAATGATAAACCTTAGAGCTACAGATTTCGACGTTCTTTTTTTCATCCTTCGAATCTGCAACTAGACAAAGGTGTCAACTTGCCTTCACTGCATGACATTTTAACTGCTTTCTTTCTTAATGATAATATGGAAATTTCTTGAAGCAATTTCTTGACAGAAAGCGGAACATACTCAACCTTAATTCAAATTAAGATACTGCAAAATGTAATTTATAAATAAAAATGTGCTTGTGGGAAAAACAACGTTGAGGTAATGTGTTATGTCTCCTTAAAATCTAGTTAGCATTGCAAACTATTATAAAATAAATTAAATGGTGTCGAAATTCATGATATTTTTTTAAATATTAACAAATAAGTAATCAAATGGATCTAATTAAAGTCTTTGTTAAGTTTAATTGTGCGTAAGTATCTTCGATATTATATATTTATGTTGATAGCGAAGTTTAACCTGAAGAAGATATTGTGTTCGGTATTATATATTTGAATAACTGTACAGCATTAGTTCTTGGTTACGTTGTACAAAAACTTATTAGTGCTAAAAAAATCAATATCTTACTTTTATATGTCATTTAATAACTTGTAATAAAATTGTCGTCCATTTCTGCGAATAAATTCCAACCTCAAATATTCATTTTTTTTTATAACTACGAATTTAAAATATGCGTTAAATTAAATTAAATTAATTAATTCGCTAGTGTAGCTCTTCTGGTGTGTAGTTAGAAAAATGGACACATGTAAAATTTTGGCTTTATTTTTGTAAAGATTTTTCTAACAAAAACAACGCAAACAAAATATGAATTAGGAAATTTAATGACTATTTCATAGTTGAAAAGTTAATCACCGAAAGAAATCTGGTCAGAGAGAGGCTATCCAAGGTAAATAATTCTTACTTCATTTTTAGTAATACCAAAATATTAACGTATTCTTTACTCTTTGTTATGAAACACATCTTAGGTTTTCGCTAGATCATTGGTGTTTTTCTTATAAAAAAACACTTTTGGCAAACTCTTTAAGCCGTTCTCTCCAAATCAATTTAAACAAACTTTCCAATCAGGCACAAAACAGCGACACACATTTCGAAAAATTCTTCCCATCCTAAACGCGATTGAAGGACGTTTTTTTCTCTCTTACAAGGGCGAAAATCGGGACCGAAAGGGTTAAGAGCGCAAAGAAAGAGCGGCCCATCCCTCTCCCTAACCCTTTCGCTCCCTCCGCAAAGAACGTGATTTGTGACGTGGCGAGTTGATGAGGGTTCCTCCGCGCGCGGAAGTAACGCTAAAGGGTTTTTAGGAGGGGGGGGGGGGTGAATCCCCAGCTGCCAACGATGATGGTGATGGTTGACGCCCAAATTTCTTCCCGATCCCCGGCTTTCAAAGCCAATGCGAAAGGGTTGTTTGCTCACATGGTATTTCCCACACGGGGGCTTGTGACCGATCCCAGTTCAGGATCCTCTTGGGATCGGATAACGGCCAAAAATATCCGATGAATATATAATACCCCGTGTAGTGGGAGTGCACGTTAAATATGCTCCAACGCTGCGTACGAAGTCGCCGCCTTAACGGTTGCGTTGGGTGCCTACTCAGGTGTCGGCTCGTCACTTGATTGTGCTTCTAAATTATGACGCCCGTCGCCAATAGTCCTCGTGTAGTTCTAGTGCGACGATGATTCAAACTAACCTAACCTGTTGGAATCGGGTAGGAGTCGCGTTAGAGTTATATTGCCGTGGGCAGGTAAACTGCAGTAACAAGCCTAATGATTTGGACCATTGTTGCAAGCACTCAATAACTATAACCTATGAGAAAGTGTACTGAAGGATTGATTTCTTCAGAGAGCAAACATGGTCCAATTAATTGTTGTGGGTACCTCGCACAAGTGAAGAGGATGCTTCTTATAAATAAATAGTTAGGAAATTAGTGGTAGTATCTCAACAATTTTTTGAAATAACAATTTATGTGTAACAAAAGCAACAATAGGATGCTACTGCACCCCTCTTGCCTTCCAGGCTGTTAGCTGGAGGAACACGACAACAACAACAAAAAGCAACAATATTATATTGCATGTCAAAATTGTACAGTATAAAGATAGGTTCCTAAGTTGGCATTGGCACATGAGCCCACTAGCGAAAGTGCGCCCGAGGAAGATTATCAACGTGTTCTGCTGCTCTATTAATCAGCGGTGCTAGTTTTTTTTCTTTTTACTACAGAACCAGATGGTCCTGCATGTAGAAAAAAGCCACCAAAAAATTTGATGCCCCCCCTCCCCCCCGTGCGCGACACACCTCTTTTGCCCGTTAGGGGTAAAAAAAAGTGCACAAAGGATTATTTAGGATTCTCCCGCGTGCCTTGGCCGGTTTCATAGTTGTAACTTTTTATTTCATTTTTTACCACCCCCTTCCCCCCTCATTCATTTGCGCCACGATTAGTTCACCAGGTGCTGCGTTGAATATATATATATATATATATATATATATATATATTATATATATATATATATATATATATATATATATATATATATATATATATATATATATATATATATATATATATATATATATATATATATATATATATATATATATATATATATATATATATATATATATATATATATATATATATATATATATATATATATATATATATATATATTATATATATATATATATATATATATATATATATATATATAATATATATATATATATATATATATATATATATATATAATATATATATATATATATATATATATAATATATGGTAATATATATTGTATATTATATATGGAAATGATATATGGAATATGTGTGTGTGAGGAAATTCACAAAAGCAGCCCTAATGACAATATGACGACACCAACTGAAGAAATATTATTTTGAGTAACATGCGACGTGTTGCTTCATAAACCAAGCAACCAGGAAAACTGGACTCGTTCTCACAATACTTTTTTTTGTTCTTCTCATATTGAGAGATGAATTACTCTCTACTTTACCGTTTTTTTTCGGTTTTGTTAATGATAGTCAAACAAATAAAACAATCAAACGTTATCATAGTTAAACGATTAATTTAGCTCCCGCATTTATGCCCCCCCCCCCACCTTTTTTTTCAGCGACAAAATAGAAGTAAGAAATTCTAAAATCCGTTGAGGCGTGACAAATAAAAGCCATAAGACAAACGCCACGCACCTCCCATTATTCGACAGGGGACCAGCTCAAGGTCATACGTGTATATGCGATCCCCCCATCCCTTTATTGTACGCGATTATTTATTTATTTTTTTGCTCCACGCTTCCTGAACGATCTAGCTCTCCCCATTGAACAACCCTTCCTTCACTTAACCCTTTCAGCCCAAGTTTTTTTTCCCGAACAAATTTTTAAAAAAAAATTACTACTCCACCTCCCCCCATCTGCTTGTTTCTCTTTGGGGTGCCCTTGGAAACATGGCACAAAAGAGTCCGAAGGGAATAAATATTCCTCCAATATGACTAGGATCGGCTTTTTGAACATAACGGTTCGGGCCTGCTACAAAGGGGTAGCGCCTATAATATGCGTGATGTCGGGAGCGAGGCCTGTGTGAATGAGGATGTATGCCCAAAGGCATGATTCCTGCTGACGTTTTGATTCTATCTAACCAACGAACGAAAACTTGTCCAGATGGTTGTGTGATAGGGTTGAAGTTGGAACCCCCACCCTCCCCCCTCTCCATCTTAGGTTTTAAAAAAACTCTCGATTACGATATTTTTGTTTTTTTAAATTTCGTAATTTTTAAGTTATCTTTATAACAACTAAAATATTCGAAGTTTCTTATCGAAGGAAATATATCCATGTTAGGACCCTCCACCCTCTCTTTATCTTAGGTTTTAAAAAACCCCTCTTTTTATGGTATTTTTATATTTTTATTTTTAAAATTGCGTAATTTTAAGTAATATTTTTATAATTATATAGTAAAATACCCAATGCTGCTGTTGACGAATACATATATTTTTTTGAAATTAAAATAACGTTACTAAAAAATACAAAATTTAAACAAACAAAAGAAAAATTGAAAAATTTCGAACATTGATTCTTCTAGGTTCAATAAGGTAGTTTTCAATGGAGGAATATAGTTAAGAAGCTAGTTAAAGTAATAGAGTAGATACTACGATATTAAAGCAGAATACATTTATTTTTGATGGGGTAATTCAACTATATCTTTTAATTTCGACTACCTATCCTTCTACATGTGCGTAAGATACTGGCCTTACCAGCTATAAAGGTATAAATTAAAATACAAGAGAACAAGCATATTAAAAAAATATTAAATGAAAAATGTTTCTGCAAAAATACTTTAAGGGAAACTGTCTAATTATTACTGTAATAAAAAGAAAATTATCCAGATATTTTGGGATAAACACTGAACTGAGCAACCCCTTTCAACTTCATCTTAGTTTTTTCTCATCTCTTTAAAATACAGTAAACGATCAAACTAATGTTTTAGGTTATATCATACTATTGCTTAAAATAAAATTTTTGGTTCAGTTGCAGTAAAAATTTAATAAAACTTAGAAAGTGCTCTATTCCTATATAAAGTGACATAGGTATTTTACGCAAACAAAAATTATCCATTGTATTTTATGTTTATTTCTGTATTTTTTTTGCAATAAGATAGACTATCAGAAATTTATTATTTTTCCCAAATAATATACGACGGCAATAACTTTTTAAACTTAAACTAATGTATTTTGATCACTGTTAAACATGAATATAAATTTTAATTATTCGCCTTTAGGTATGCTAAAGGTTGTTTTTATATATCAAAATTATGTATCGATATCAAAAGTCATTTGAGGTGCCAAAGTTTAATCCCAACAAAAAATATTAGTAAAGCTATAACTTTATTAAAGGCGGATACCTGAACAGCTCAGATATTCATTATTAATGACTATAAAAAAGATTTAAAATGTTCTCTGTCTTTTATACTTTCCCTATATACTAAATGACTTAAATATTTATTTTTCTTAAATAATCAATTCAACAAGTGTTTTATTAAATATTGATTAATAATAATGCTACTTAAATTCAAATAGTTATGCAAGTTAAAATAAAGTAGAAAAGTAAGTTGTATATATTAGTAAATACTTACTCTAAACTATAACAAAAACCTTTTTTTTGCTATAATTATAAAAACCATTTCATTAATATCCGATATCACGACAAAAGTTTTTAAGACGAGCTATAAAATAATTTTATTTTTCCCTTAAACGAAATTAATATCTAATTTAATTATACAGAAATTTCTGGGACAAGTTATCAAGAACTTTGCAAATTTGAATGTTAAAATAATTGATATGTTGTAGGAATGTATTGTGTAGATTATTTTAAGAATAATATCATAGAATATTATAATAGTTTTATCTTTTGGAATTTCAACGAAATATAATCTGAATTAGAATTCTCGTTTCCGAATACCAATGTATCTATAAAATATCAATCTCCCGCCTACATTTCCGATTCACTGGAGAAAAAAATAACTCTCACAATGCTTTGGGGCAGAATGTAATTGAAATAAAAGTGGATGTATGTTAGTCAAGCATTATCTCTTTGGGAAAAATTGGAAAGAGTTATATAGCTTTTCTTTTGAATGTCATGAGAAGAAGAATTTACCAACAGGTTCACTGCTATGCTTAAAACACACTTTTGAAGATTATGCGTATTCTTGCCCTAAAGGATACTTAAAATAACTTGTAGCTTAAGTTATATAAGTATTTCGCTTCCGCATAGCCTTTAGGCTATTTTTTCAACGAACTATTGATTAGTATCATCATTCTTGTTGTAAAAACAACGAAATTCCGATAATAATTGGGTATTCTTAGAATTGCTATGCCATGCTGACTCTCTCAAGAAAATATACTTTCATCATTTTAAAATACATTTTTCGTTAAAATGTTTTCAAAGCGTAAAATAGGGACTTGGTCAGCTTTTTCTGGCATGAAACAAATTTGAACAAAAGTAATCGTACATGATAATGCCTTTTTGTTTAAAGATATTTTCCCCGCAAATTTTATATCACTTAAGGACTCAATAAAGAGTAAAGTATTTTTAGCAATTACGCTTGCTTTCTTAGTGTAAGCGGGAAAGAGACCTATCGCAAAAATATTAGTTTTTCAGAAAAATCGATAGTTTATTTTTTCCATCGCATTGCATAATAGAAAAAATAACGATTCACTTACTGCATTCCACTGGAGCATTCCACTGGATTCTACCAATTGATTTAATTTTTGAACTTAACATCGGCTATAGGATATTTAAGAATTTTGAATATTATAGCATTTTACAACTCGAAAAAAGTCACTAATTGTGCGATAGGTATTTCATTTCTCCGTACAGTGCAAATTATAATATTCTATGCTTTTTTTACATTCCAATTTCCTCAAGTAACTTTAAATAAAAACAAACATCGGTAGAGTATCAAGATCAGGTAACTTTTAACATAAAATGTCGATAGGAAAACACATAAATATATAAAAACATTCAAAACTAGCAATTTTTTGGGTAACAGGATTTTTTAAATGAAATAATTACTACAAAATCTAAAATGTTGTTTGTATTTTTGTCCGTAGTGATACAAAATAGTTTTTTTTATGTTACTTAACGAATTATTAATTTAAAAAAATCCATTTCAATATTTCAAATTGAAGAAATTTCCTATCACGGTATAAAGAAATTAAACATGCAAATACGAAGCATTATTTTCACCAAAAAACAAAATATTTGATTATTTCGTTAACTTTATTAAGTTCACTATAGGTTTAAATATTAGTATCAAGCTCAGATATGCATTTCATATTGTAAAAGTAATTTATTAAAAGAAATAAAAATGTTTTTTAAAAAATCTAATTATTGTTACATTGACAAAATAATTAACCCTATAAAACCTTTCATTTATTTAAGAATAAGAAATAATTTCATAATAAAAACATAAATTAAGCGTTAATAAAAGTTAAATTGAAATTAAAATGGGAATTTAACTTTCATTCAATTAAATTTCATTCATTCAATTAAAGACACGAATGCTACAAATAAATGTAAAGTTTGGTTCATCCATTTTGAAGGTATGTCTCAATGCTAGTTTTATAAATTTTAGAAATATAAAACAACTATTTCTTTATTCTCATTAATTATATTTTTTCAAAAAGAGTCTTACTCAAGCGCTTTTTGAAATTCGAATAAGAATGCAAATCCAAATTTTTTTTTAAATGACCGTTAGGATTTTAAGAGAATATATTTAAACGTATAAACATATAATGAGTATAAAGGCTTCTTATCGACAACCAAATTAAAATAATTTTTAAATTTCAAGGGTTTTCAAAAATGATGCACTTCATAAACTTAAATTGAATTGCTATATTCATGGAAAATTCAATTAAAATTAAATTTTCCAAAATGGGTGTATCTAATTGTTTGTATTAAATTAAAAAGTAAGAATTTTCCCTAGCTGTGAAAACACTCTTAAGTCCAAAATAAATTCTAGTTTGAATTTTTTGACTGAATGCGTAACGAATATATTAGTCCACAAAATTTTCTTTAAAATAAAATAATAAAACCTATTTGTGCTGAAATCATTTTCAAAATAAAAAAAAAAAAAACTTTATATTTTTATGTTAACTTAAAAACTAACATCAGACGGAACGATCGTTCCGCCCGCCAATCTTAAAATGACGCCAAGGGCTGAACAGCAGTTATGTATATATACTCTGCACATATTTCGATATGTTAAATTCGAAATCGATTTTATTTTCTATCAAGCAAACTAAACTTCGTAGAACAATAAAAAAAATACCGTAGAGAGGTTTCGTGGATTACTTTACATAAAAAAATTGGTTTATTTAGAATAAAAAACAAAGGAGAAAAAATTATGGAAATTTACGAAAATGAAATCTTTCGAGCAGTTTTACACTCATTTTGACTTAATTTTTGCTCAGACCTACAGCCATTACTAGACCATGAATCTGGAAGCGGTTTTTACTAAACTATTAAGAATGCCCCAATTGATATTCTGACGTAGGTTTGAAGTTTCAAAAATATTCTTATTATAAATTCTTTGTATTTTTAATTAATTAAAATCCATATTACCTTTGGCGGTATGGTTGCGCTATAACCTAGTCATCCTAGCGGCCACGTACCTTCGAAAACGCGCCAAGGTTTGCTATATTTTCGTCGAAGAGCGTCAGAGCTTGAAAACACAGCGAACAAGCAACAAGCCGTTTAGTCGCCCCGTGAACTATTGAGTGGATTGTTACAGCTTCTAAAATATATGATTAATCACATATCTGAATCGACAAATTTGAAAAAAAAAATCATCTCATAAAATAAATTAAAAAAAATACTGATATCCCTAACAAAAAAATTTTGGAAAAGTATACAAGCGCTAATCTAAAAAAAAAAAACCCTGATGCATTTATTTTATAACAAAAAAAAAACAAGTCATTATAAAAGTTGCCGCTAAAAAAGCTGTGATATACAAGAAAGCCAATCTTTTATTTAAAACTTCTTGGACATTATAAATTGTATGATTTAAGTTCCACTGCCATAAAGAAAGTTTGCGCTGTTTGAGGTTGGAGTCCATCTTTATCTCCCTCAAAATTATTAAATCACGCAAATGAATTTAAATTAATAAGTAATCAAAATAACGAAGGATACTTTAAAAAAAACTTTAACAAATATATGATCTCAATACACTTATATAAAGGTATATATGGTGATTATGATGGGCGGCAACCTCAAAAAGCGCAATTTTTTTTATGGCAGCGGAACTTAAATTATACTATTTATAATGTCCAAGAAGTTTTAAATAAGAGATTGACATTATTGTATATCACAACATTTTTAGCGACAACTTTTATAATGACTTGTTTTTTTTTGTTATAAAATAAATGCATCAGGTTGTTTTTGAGATTGGCGCTTGTATACTTTTAAAAAGTTTTTTTGTTAGGGATATAATTACAAAATGTGCCAATAATTTTGTTAAGATAGTAAATAAATGAAATTTAATATGATTTTTTATCAAATTGTTTAGAGATATTGAAATATCAAATGAACTTAAAAGAAATTAATTATCTAGTTTAGTGTGTGTGTATCTGAGAAGGATCTAGTTTAGTGTAATACAAGAAGGCGATGTAGTTTTGTATACACATAAGTGGATTTTTGTAGAATTTATTTCACAACTTTATTTTGAAATGGGAGTTGTGGAGGGGGGAGTGTTGTAATATACATTTAGCCTCAATAATTAATCCTCAATTAACAATTTTAAGCCCCAGTAATCCGTATTGAAAATATTAATGACTAAAACATTTAAAGGATTTCTTAAAAAAAATTACTTAATATTTTAATGCGTGTAGGTCGCAAATAAATAAAAATCAAAATTTCCATTTTTTTATTTAAAAAAAAGCTTTATTAAGTGCATAAAACAAATGTTTCTTCCGTTGATTTTTTTTTCATTTAAAAAGTAGAAAATGTATATTACGCCATAACTTACCCGACACGACGGTAGACCCCTAGTTAGGGTCCATTTACCCACTACGTTAGGAAGTATTGTTGTGAATAAATAATAAAATAGCGGCATAAAGAACAGAAAATAACGTAAGGTATAAGCGTGTATTTCAAAAATGAATTAAAATGTAAAACAATAGTAATTCTTATTGATTTGGTTATCAAAAAATAAATGTTAAATTTTTAAAAATATACAATATAAGAATCATTATTTAAAAAAATATTAAAAAAATAATTTTGATGGTTTTATTTTGGAAATCTTTAATTTTTGGATATTTTAAGAAAGGGGCAATGGCAGCACACACACAAATTAATAAAAGGGTCGCAGGATGGAGGCCCTAGTTTATTATTGCTTTGGTATCATTGGTTAAAAAAAAATTATAATTGATTTTTGCTTTTGACATGGGCGAATTAAAAAAGAAAGAATGTGCAGAGAAATAAAAAAAAAAGTAAATGCAACAATATTTCTAGGATATCTATTTTGGAAAAATTACTTACAAGGTTCGAAATATCAAGATTTATTTCTATAATAAATGTCTAATTCTATCAGTTATAGTTTTTGTACCATTATTTGATTGCATACTTTTTATCTTTTGTATTAAAATCCTCTGGCGGCTAAAGGAAACTATCGTAGTGTATAGTTATTTCTTTACAAATAGTTTAGAAAATTGAACAACACTGGGTTTCTGACTTTGTTTTTCAACAACGCAATAAAAAAATTAAGAAAAACTCGAGTTTGACATTTCAATAAAAACGAACTCATTTTATTGGTTTATCAATCAGCTATATTGCTTCAAATATTGCACACAATATCAATTGCACTTTTCCCTTTTAAATGGTTCAAAGGTCAACTTCTAGATCCGCCACTGGTAACATCCTAGACAGAGTTAAATCCAGCACTTTCGATGACTCACCGACTAAGGTCACACAATAAATAATAATAATAAAAATAATAAAAAAAAACTTCAATAAAGTTACAAACCGAGTAAGTGTGTAAGAAAGCTGTGTCGACGACCTAAAAAAAGAAATTTCTCTCACTCTTTTCACTTGTAGGTCAGATAGACTTTACCGGTACACTTTTTGCTGCTGCAGGTCAGGTGCAATGTGTATCCGTGCCGGCCCATAAGAACGCATTAACAGGGTTAAGAAATAAAAAAGGAGATTTGAGAGAAGAAAGATGGAGAGTTTCTGGGGTTTCTGGGGAGTTGTTATTATTTGCTCTTGTTACCTATAACTACTGTTATTTAAAACTTTTTTCTAGAAAGGCGCATTGCATGCTTTCATTTGGAGTCTCTCAGTGATACACATGATTAAACAAAATCACGTGAATTATATGATTAATTTAAGTTTTTTAAGATTTCAGGAAATAATTTGATAATTTTTCATTTACTTTAAACGCATATTTTTACACATTTAAATTTTTTTAATTAAAATTTTGATATTTGGATTTTTTTTTGCAAAAACAACGTTACACTTTGAATATTTTCTTAAAGGTGCAGTCTGAGATACATGACATATTACAACTATTGGTATTAAGTGTTGACAAATATAATATTTGAAATCTACTTTTATAGAAACCTTGCAAAATTTTGCTTTATTTGCTTCCCATCAACTTATCCTGCTATAATAACGTACGCCATTTCTAAAATAAAGCTTTTAAATACCTTAGTGATTTTTATGTAAAGCAATATCGTTCAATTAATAATTATTAAATAACTCCAAACGAGAAAATGGCTATTACTTTTTTTTTCAAATAAACCTCATATTTTATATTAAAAAAATGCTATGGTAGACTACACTCCAAAGGTAGACTTTCTAAAAATAAATCTCCAAACTGTAAACAAGTAATATAAAAATAAGTTTATGGCAAAAACTATTTGTGGAACAAGAATTTAAGATCAATACGCTCTTATGTAAGGAAAAAGAACGAGATAAAATAACAACTTATTTATTGTTCAACATTCTTTCAAGAGAAAATGAAAAGCGAAGAGAAGGGGGGAAATTCGAAAATGTATTGGAGGTCACGAAGATCTCACAAAACTCCGCGGATGGTTAAAGAAGTCTATGCCTCCCTGACAACTTCCGCTGGTTAAAATTACGTCCGGGTATCGATGTGAAATGTTTGACACGGTACTTGTGTCATCTTTAAAAAAAATCTTTTTGTTAAAATTTAAAGTTTTTTCTTATGTTGAAACTTTCTATCAGTTGTTCCGGAGGCTCCCATTACTCTCTATCTTTTTTTCATCTTGCTAAACAGTGGACAAGTTTCACTTTAGAAAATTTGTTTTAAAGAATTTCAAATCTAGTCCGGCTTTTTTTTATTTCGTGATGTCGATGTCTTATTGCTTTCCTTGAAGAAAAAGCCTTAAATGCTTTAAACTTTTACACATAAATATTTTAAATTTGGATTTTTACAACTAAGTATGACTTCATAAATTAACTGAAAGTAAGTAGGTTTGCAACAGAAACTGTTGCTTAAATCTGCTTCCACACAAAATTATGCGTCAAAAATAAAAGCGCCAAACACAGCGTATAGTTCTACATTAAACTTTTAAACGTTAAAATTAAACAAACTATTTTTCATCGAAAATATAATTAGAACTATCGAAATTATAAATGCAGTGAAGAAGCTAAAATATGTGGTTGAAAAAAGATGTGGCATGAAATCTGCAAAAAAAAAGGATGAGAAAATCGTTAGTTTAATTTACTGCCAATTGAAAAGAGAGATGAAGAGAAAATAAAAAAGGAAATATATATTATAAAATTGTGTGTAAAAAAAGGATTGTAAAGTGAGTAAACAAGACTTTACAAATTCAATACTTTATTAAAACTTCAAAACAGTTTTAACTTAATATTATTGGACCGATCTCAGCTTAAAGAATATAAGTTCTAATTGTTTATTAGCAATTTAAGTCTGAGATTCAGAAATTGAAGTGAAAGTCAGTCGCACATATAATGAATTACATTTACTCCTTAAACTGAAATCTTTAAAATTCGTAATTGAAATTCTGATATTTTACTTTGACACATAGTTTTTACGTTTTTAAATTTACAAAAATAAAATTGTTGTAACTTAAGGTCAAATGCATTTTTTGTGCAAACCTTATGGTGAAAAAATTGATTCAGCTATGGGTGCAAAAAAAACCTGAATAATTTTTTATTTTATCTTATGGTATGAATTGATGAATAGTTTTTATAGAGTGTTCATCTATAATAATAACAAGTAGGTTTGTTACAGAATCTGTCACTTAAACCGCTTCCACACAACATTTGTGCTCAACAGGAAACAAACTATTTATACACCTCAGAAAGAAATTCGGCAAACAGAGCCTTTAGCTAGTTATAATTAAACATTTAAACGATAAAATTATTTATTTTCATTAATCTTCTTTCTCAGATTTAATAATTAGACTTTATCGTTTGCTTAATTTGTTTGAAGTTCGAAGAATAATAATGTAATATTTTTTAATAAATATCTTTGTGTCGTCACAATTTACCATTTACATTTCTTTCGAAAATTCAGTCATTTATCGTTTGTTAAATTAATTTACAGTTCGAAAAATATATAATTAGTGCAATTGATGCTTTAAAAATAAAAGCAAAACTTTGCATATTTTTTATGCCAAGTTAGAATTCTCTATGCATCTTTCTTCATACATATATAATAAACCATCAAAAGAATTCTATTGTGATATTACAACAATCCAAACTGAATTATATCACATAAATAAATATTCTTTCAAAAGTGTTTATTTTTATTTCAAACTAGCAAATAAATACCCGTACTTCGCACGGACTAAAAAAAAGTTTTAATTGATCCAAGTATATGTACAATTCAATCCATTATAGGATAATAAACTTATGTTATTATTCCCGTTCGTTAAAAAGTATAAAATAATGTTACTTATATTACCTTAAAAATCCAAAATATAAAAATACGCTATAAATGCACTCATAAAAGTCATCGCAATTTTCCTCATAAACATATAAAACCTTTTAGCTCATTTGGCGCGTTTTTGGAAAGAATTTGGCGAGAAAAGAGATATAGCTACAAACACTCTTATTATACAGCTCTACCACAATGGTCTTCGAAAAAAAAAAACCCAGCTTATAAGTTTTAAAAAAATATATTATTTGGCGCGTTTAGGTAAGAACTTGGCGAGTTTGTCAACGTATTTGGCGATAAATTGAAAACAAAACCCTAAAATATAGCTCTAGTACGATGGCCTTGAACAACCATCATAGTTATAATTCACGGAAGTAGCTTAAATATGCACATTTTTGCAATCAACAGAACCATCAATGAAGAAATCCATCACCTAAACCCACAATAAAATCCTAGAATGGAGACTGGACGGAATTACGTCACTTGAAACATGTCAATTATTTTTCAAATAATGAATTTAGTTTCTGAAGGTAATGGCAACAGAATAAAATAAACATTTTCAATTTTAAATATTTTCGTTAAAAGTTTTATTTAATTTTTTCAGCAGATGGCATCAGGAAAGTAAAAAAAATGATCGGATTTGAGCGAAAGTGGTGTATTTTTTCAGAATATTCGAATTTTCTCTAAAAATATAACATTTTGTGCTCTGAAAGTTCAAAAATCATAATCTAAGTATGAACTACACATTTGTGCCAAGTTTCGAGTCAAACAAATGTCTAGTTTATGAATCTATAAGAGACATAGCCACAAACAAACACACAAACACACACACAAAACTTCATTTTTATTATTATAGATAAAGTTTATCGTACGTTTAACGAAATGGCAACAGTGAAAATATTGAATAAAAATAGAATTTGCATGTTATTTCAATGTAGATTAAACTTTTAGTTATTTAAATTTTAAATAAACTTCTAATTAAATTTTTTTAATGAAATTTGGAATGTAGCCTAATCTGATTTTTTTGCTTCAAAATGACGTATCCCACTTGTCTGTGGGACTTGTGGATGGCAACATTGAAAATATGAATAAAAATGGAATTTGCATGTTATTTCAATGTAGATATAAAAAAAAAGTAGGTTTGTAACAGAATCTGTCACTTAACCCGCTTTCACACATTTGTGTTTAACAGGAATAAACGCGCCAAACACAACATTAATTCTATATTAAACATTTACACGCCAAATTTGGCTAGTTTCATTTATTTTATTTCGAAAATTCAATAATTATTACTTATCGTTTCCAAAAATTAATTTATATTTCAAAGAATAAATATGTAATATTCCTCGCTTTTAAATAGAATGAAAACATTTCATATCAACATACAAAGAATCCGTAGTGAAATATATTTGACGTCATTTCAAACTGATCGATTTCGCAAAAATAAATTTATTTAAATTTATTGTCTAAAAGAATTAAAGTTTCTCGAGCGATTGTTGCGAATGGCAAAGGTGATTTAATTCTAATAAAAACAGGGCCTTTAGCTATTTGTAATTCAAAGTTTTAAACGCCAAAATTAACTATTTTCATTAATCTGCTTTCTCAGATTTAATAATTAGACTTTATCGTTTGCTAAATTTGTTTGAAGTTCGAAGAATAATGATGTAAACTTTTTTAATAAATATCTCTGTGTCGCCTTAATTTCCCATTTGCGTTTCTTTCGAAAATTCACTTATTTATAGCTTGTTAAATTAATTTACAGTTCAAAAAATATATAATTAGTACAATTGATGCTTTAAAAATAAAAGCGAAACTTTGCATATTTTTTTATGCCAAGTTAGAATTTTCTAGGCATCTTTCTTCATACATATATAATGAACCATCAAAAGAACTCTTTTGTGATATTACAACAATCCAAACTGAATTATATCACATAAATAAATATATATATATATATTTTTTCAAATAAAGTTTCTCGTGCGTTTAACGAAATGGCAACAGTGAAAATATTGAATAAAAATGGAAATTGCATGTTATTTCAATGTAGATTAAATTTTTAGTTATTTAAATTTTAAATAAACTTCTAATTTAAATTTTTTAATGAAATTTGGAATGTAGCCTAATCTGATTTTTAGCTTCAAAATGACGTATTCTACTTGTCTGTGGGACTTGTGGTTGGCAACAGTGAAATATTGAATAAAAATGGAATTTGCATGTTATTTCAATTTAGATTAAATTTTTAGTTATTTAAATTTTAAATAAACTTCTAATTTAAATTTTTTAATGAAATTTGGAATGTAGCCTAATCTGATTTTTAGCTTCAAAATGACGTATCCCACTTGTCTGTGGGACTTGTGTTTTTTTCTGTGAAAGTGGGTGACGGACAGACAGACGTACTGAACTATTATAAAACCTTCCACTTTTTACGTTATAGGGGAAAGAAGGGTAATTGCGCCCACTTAAGCAAAAGTGACTGCAACACGCATATTACGACACTTAAATTATGTTTTTTATTACTATTTATAACTGAAAAAATATAAAACAGAATGCCGTATCGTTAAACATGAAAACAATAATAATTGTGCTGAAAAATTGAAACAAGACAATATTACATTGAGTGCCATCACCCGAACATGTTGGGTAATGCCGCTCACTGCGACGGGTACTACCGCTCATTATTCAAAGCTTTTATACAACATATTTCACAACTGATTAAAGTAATTTTACAATTTGCAACAGTCACAAATATAGTTTTCTGCTTTATTCTCTCCTATCCTCTCCATTAAAGTAATTTTACAATTTGCAATAGTCACAAATATAGTTTTCTGCTTTATCCTCTCCACAGCAATCATAGTGGCTCCACTTAGAACAGGATTTGCACCTAAACCATAGTTCGCGGTCCTTTCCGAACTCCCCGCAAACATTACATATGCCATTGATTTCATTACTAATAATACCTTCGCCAGGTAAATCGTCCATTTCATCATCATCATCACATATCATGGTTTCATCGATGGTTTCCTCATCTGTACTGGCCAAATCTTCTTTCTTTGACGATTTTTTACTTTTCTTGGTCTAGACTTTATTTCGGCTCCTGTTGTTTCACCAAATAAGGCCTTTTTCACCCTTATATTTTTCTTTGGCTTCTTTGCCAGTAGATTGTACGTATTTGCAGCTTTCGTAACATTTAAAGAAGAGGCTGTCTTGGAATCCTTGAGTCTACGTCGTTCCTCTTTCTTTTCAAGCATAATTTTCATGGGTGTTCCTGTAAAGATGACAGATTTTTGTTTTGCTTAAAAAAAGTTGATAAAACAGTTTTGATTAGTTGTAATTTGACTCTTCCAAAAGTGCAGGGTAATACCGCCCATCTGAGCGTCATTACCCGATCGCGCCATATTTGATTTCGAGCGGTCTCTGCCAAGCACACAATGTATCCAATTAAATAAACTTAGTTACATTAGAAAACAAGATTATTATGCTTCGTAACTATACAATGATCATACTGTTAACAGTAATTATAGTTGACTGATCTCAAAATTAGCTTCAGAAGTTTTTTAGATGAAAATACATGATAAATTATTCACGGACGAAATGCTATGTGCTTTTGCTTCGCCAGCCGCCTTTATCACACTGAGCATTGCACTTGCTGTTTGCTAGGTGTCAGTACTGTCATATTAACTAAGGGGTTGCCCAGTTTGTCACAGCGGAGCTGAGCGCAATTGCCCTCTGAGCGCTATTACCCGTCTCTCCCCTAAACGTAGTGTGGAAGCTAACAAGTAGGTTTGTTACAGAATCTGTCACTTAAACCGATTCCAGACAGTATTTGTGTTCAACAAAAAACACACTATTTATACACCTCTGAAAAAAATTGGCCAAACAGGGCCTTCAGCTTATAATTTATTTCTAATTCAAACTTTTAAACGCCAAAATTAACTATTTTCATTAATCTTCTTTCGCAAATTAATAATTACTCATTATCGTTTGCTGAATTTGTTTGAAATTCGAAAAATGATGATGCAACTTTTTGTAATAAAAATCTTTTAGTTGCCACAATTTCCCATATTCATTGACTTTTTTTCGAGAAAGAGAATAATAAATAATTAGTAAAATTGATGTTTTAAAAATAATAAAAGCGAAATTTCGCTTATTTTTTTTATTCAAAATTAGAATTCTCTATGCATCCTTCCTCATACATATATAATGAACCTTCAAAAGAACTCTATTGTGATATTTCAACAATCCAAACTAAATTATATCTCATAAATAAATTATTCAAGAGTTTTATTTATTTTAAATAAAGTTTCTCGTACGTTTGACGAAATGGCAACAGTGAAAATATTGAATAAACAAAAAGTCGCCAAACACAGCATTAATTCTATATTAAACATTTACATGCTAAATTTGGCTAGTTTCATTTATTTTATTTCGAAAATTCAATAATTATTACTTATCGTTTGCAAAAATTAATTTATATTTCAAAGAATAAATATGTAATATTCCTCGCTTTTAAATAGAATAAAAAATTTAATATCAACGTACAAAGAATCTCGTAGTGAAATATATTTGACGTCATTTCAAACTGATCGATGTCGCAAAAATAAATTTATTTTAATTTATTGTCTAAAAGAATTAAAGTTTCTCGAGCCATTGTTGCGAATGACAATGGTGATTAAATTATATTAAAAATGGCTTCCTATGATTTTTAAATGACTATTAAATTTTGCAGTTTTTTAAATAATTGAAGTACATACTTGGAATTCGAATTCTTTTGTGAAATTTTCAATGTATTCTAATTTCGATGCGCTGAATTTTTTGACGTATCACACTTGTCCGTAGCATTTGTAGTTCGGGATATGAAAGTGGGTGACGGACGGACAGACAGACGGACTGAACGATTATAATACCTTTCACTTTTTACATTATAAACGTATTGTGGAAACTAAAATGAAGTTGTGTATGTATGTATGTATATTACTAATATACTTTTAAACTAGATATCTGTTGGACTCGTAACTTGGCACAATTCGTAGTTCATACTTAGATTATGATTTTTGAACTTTCAGGATTAAAAATGTTCTATTTTTGGAGAACATTATAATTTTTTGAAAAAACTACACCATTTTCGCTCAAATCCGATCATTTCCCCCCTTTCCTGTTGCCATCGGCTGAAAAAATTAAATTAAACTTTTACGTAAAAAATAAAATTGAAAGTGTTTATTTTATTCTGTTGCCATTACCTTCAGAAACTAAATTCATTATTTGAAAAATAATTGACATGTTTCAAGTGACGTAATTCCGCCAGTCTATATTCCCGGATTTTATTGTGGGTTTATTTGATGATTTTTTCATTGATTTTTCTGTGGACTGCATGTATGCATATTTAAGCAATAAATGTATAGTTAAGCTATTACTGAACTATGATGGTTGATAAAGGCCATCGCACTAGAACTGTATATTAGAGTTTTTATGTCTTTATTTTTCGCCAAGTACGTTGCCAAACTCGCTAAATTATTTACTAATACGCGCCAAATGGGCAACATGTTTTATTTAAATAAATAATTTATAAGCTGGTTGGTTGTTCGAAGGTCATTGTGCTAGAGCTGTATAATGGGTGTGTTTGTAGCTATATTTATTTTCTCGCCAAATTATTTCCCAAAACGTGCCAAATGAGCTAAAAGGTTTTACGTATTTATGAGGGAATTGTGATGACATTTATGAGTGCATTTTATAGCGTATTTTTCATTTTGGAATTTTAAGGCAATGAAACGGTATTTTATACTTTATAACCAGCGGGAACAATAACATAAGCTTTGGATCCTCTAACAGGTTATATGATACACATACTTGGATCGATTTGATATTTTTTTAATCCGTGCGAAGAACGGGTATTCATTTGCTAGTTTAGAACATAATTAAAATTCTTAGTTTCATGTTTTTCTCATTATGTAACTTTATTAATAGGATAGTTTTCTGTAGATTTAGCTTTCACACTACGTTTATAACGTAAAAAGTGGAAGGTATTATAATCGTTCAGTCCGTCTGTCCGTCCGTCACCCACTTTCATAGCCCAAACTACTAATGCTACGGATAAGTCTGATACGTCAAAAAATTCAGTGCATCAAAATTAGAATACATTGAAAATTTCAGAAAAGAATTCGAATTCGAAGTACTTCAATTATTTTTTAAAAAACTGAAAAATGTAATGCTCATTTTAAAAGCATAGGAAGCCATTTTTATTAGAATTAAATCGCCATTGCCATTCGCAACAATCGCTCGCGAGAAACTTTAATTCTTTTAGATAGTAAATTAAAATAAATTTATTTTTGTGACATCGATCAGTTTGAAATGACATCAAATATATTTCACTACGAGATTCTTTGTATGTTGATATGAAATATTTTTATTCTATATAAAAGCGAGGAATATTACATATTTATTCTTTGAAATATAAATTAATTTTCGCAAACGATAAGTAATAATTATTGAATTTTCGAAATAAAATAAATGGAACTAGCCAAATTTAGCATGTAAATGTTTAATATAGAATTAATGTTGTGTTTGGCGGCTTTTTACCTGTTAAATACAACTGTTGTGTGGAAGCTGGTTAAGTGACAGATTCTGTTACAAACCTACTTGTTTATTTTCGAATTGTATACATATATTTTTCTTGTATCCTTTTTGAGGAAAACATGCCTTCCTTTCACTTTTATCTACAAACTAGCATTGCTACTTTTATATTTATGTTCTTCCTTGGATGCTTTTCTACTTCTACATTCTTTCATGATAGGTACTAGAGTGACATGTATATTGCTTTAAAAGTGTACGATCTTCTGTCCGCCTGTCAACTTAATTTTATGCAGACAATTTTTAATATAGAACAACTCTTTTTTTTTTAATTTAAGTATTTTAGGTTATTTTAAAATAAATACATTGTATGTATTAAAGTAAGAAAGGAACCACCTTTTAGTTTACTCAATGAAAAAACATTAACTTAAATAATAGTGCATTTCATTTAAATTTTATTATAATCATGAAAATTTACTAAACGTTGAAAAAATCACAAAACTAGCTCTAACTACAAAATGGCAACACCAAAGAAAGATTCTTGTAGGTGACATATGGCATGTTGCTTCATATTCTAAGCCACCATTTGGCGCTCCCTAAAGCCTCATTTCCATCATAAGGCAACAATTATTGGAATAATTGGAATATATTTCCAATATTAATTTTGGAGATTCAATCAATAATATTTTTCAACTTCCATAAATGCAAATTTCTGTTAAAACATTTATTTCTGAAACTCATCTTTTCCTTTATAATTATATACGTTTCAGCTAAAAAAAAATTTATGGTGAAACACAACTTTTGTTACGAGACACTATATCAACTGCATTAGACATACTTTTTATACATAAAGATACAATTCTACAAATGAAAAATGTATTTTTTTGCGTAAGGTGTCATTGACACACCATCCAAAATATGAAAACTTAAGACATGTGGTTTCGTAAAAAAAAAGTTTTACGTGATCAAACTAAGAATTGCACGTTGCTCAAACTTCTTTTAATAGATAATGTTGAAATGAATTCCGAGTAGGAGCCCTTTGGCGGATACCTGAATTCCTGTTTTTCTGGCGTTGTTTGCAAAGACGTGAGATTTTAATTCGGTTGCTAAGGTGTTTTCTTCCTATGCTATATAGCCATGAATGTCATGGGTTATTCTGTGCTTTAAGAGCTAGATTAGCAAAAAATGTATGCCTCTGGCTCTCGGATACAGAAATGAACCCTTTCAAACTGATTGATTTTATGTTAGAAAGCTGACATGAAAATTATAACTTTCTTCTTACTCATCAATAATCCAATATTCTTATTTTATTTATTATTAGAAATTACCTGATATTCAACTCTGGAACATAAAAGTGAGCTGATGTTTTAGCTTTTTTTTTTTTGCAAATGTTTGATTCTAGGTTGTGTCATCGACCTTGGCAGTGTCTGAAGTAAACAACGTAGATTATTGTAGCAAATAGTTTATTAGTGCTAATTTATATGTTTTTGTGGGATCAAGACAACTACCTTCTTTAGAATGGCACACAACACAAACTTTGTGTTGTTTAAGATTTAAAGTATTTAAAAGAAACCTTTAGAAACAACGTATATGCATATTCAATGACACATTTGTTGTACTTGATAATCACGAAAATATGTAAATTATAAAAAGGAACCTCTAGGGGAAGTATATATGCATACTCAATAACAAATTTTTTGTACTCGGCAATCACGAAAAGATTTAAATTATTGAGGACTAGTTCATTAAGGAACAACTAGTTGAAGTGTATATAACAAAACTCTAACTACAAATCAATTCATGTTGTTAACTTCCTCTACCAACTAAGTCACAGATCCCAACAATTTAGGATTTCGAGGGGCGAGGTCACAGGACTATAACCCACCTTGCTCCCAAGCACCCTCACTGCGTTTCTAAAAATAAATTTACGTAAATGTATGTGTGGTGGATAAAAAAAAAGCAGTTCAAGTCGTGTCATTGCCAAGGCCCTGGCCCATTGTGCCGCAGAACAGGAAATATAGTTCTCGCAAGAACGGTCTGTTGGTCTGTGTGTGAGTAGGACGGGAGTGAGAGTTGGCCATTGACACAGAACCCCACACAGAGACTGGGGTATAGAATCACGATCCCACTACTTGAACGTCTGGCGATCCTCTTTGCAAACTGCCACCTACTTTTTGTGTATTGAATATTCTATTCCTCTATGCTTTCCTCCTTATTATGATAATTATTATCATTTTCCTTAACATTAAAATTACTTTTTAAATTTTGTATTTAGCAACTTTATTTGTAGCTACATCTATTTTGATATTTATACCACTAGTTTTGAGATAAGTAAAAACAATTACTTGTATTTCACACTTCTTTGTTTATATAGTCGTAATTTAAATATAAGTTAAGTTTGTTATTTTGCAATTTTTTAAATAATTTAATAATTAAAAAAAAAGACAGCAATTTTACTATAAAGTATAACTATTCTATATAAATAGTCATAAAATTTGAATTTAAAGAACTGAAAATGAAGTGAGTGTTAAAGTAGGTTTGCAAACATCAAATATATATGAAAATTCAATTAGGTATAAATGCACATTCGAATTATAAACTTAATATTTGGAATCTAATAGTTAATAAAGTTTATAAAATTATAAGAATGTAATAATTTTAACATAATGAGATATAGAAAAAGATAAACATCTTTTTTCATAAAGCTTTTATTTCTAAAATTCATCCACAAACCAGGCTGTCCAAAAATTTACAAGAGAATATAAATCTATAACAATTAAAAAAAATTCAGAAAAAACTTAATTATCAATTTACAATGAATGCCAAACATAATTTCATACAGCTTTTTTTCACAAATTAATTTATTAAAAACTAAGCAAATTTATACCCGTTCTTCGCATGGAATAAAAAAATATCAAATAGATTCCAAATATGTGTACCATATACCCTGTTATAGGATCATAAACTTATTATTGTTTCCGCTCGTTATAAATTATAAAATCCCGTTTCCAAAATGAAAAATACGCTATAAAATGCACTCATAAATGTCATCACAATTCCCTCATTAATACATAAAACCTTTTAGCTCATTTGGCGCGTTTTGGGAAATAATTTGGCAAGAAAACAGATATAGCTACCCACACCCATTATACAGCTCTAACACAATGACCTTCGAACAACCGACCAGCTTATAAATTATTTATAAAAGGAATTGCCTATTTGGCGAATTTTAGTTAATAATTTGGCGAGTTTGGCAGCGTATTTGGCGAAAAAATAAAGACGTAAAACACTAATAGCTCTAGTGCGATGGCCTTTATTAACCATCATAGTTCAGTAATAGCTTAACTATACATTTATAGCTTAAATATGCATACATGCAGTCAACAGAAAAATCAATGAAAAAATCATCAAATAAACCCACAATAAAATCCGGGAATGAAGACTGGAGGAATTACGTCAATTGAAACATGTCAATTATTTTTCAAATAATAAATTTAGTTTCTGAAAGTAATGGCAAAAGAATAAACCAATAATAACATTTTGAATTTTAAATGTTTTAGTTAAAAGTTTAGTTAAAAGTTTAGTTAAAAGTACGTCTTTTACGATCCGAAGACAAACAGACACACACACAGACAGACTCTTTCTTCTATTATTATTATAGATGGCACAAAACACATAAAAAAACCTCTACAGGTGATCTCATAATGAATATTAAAAAAAAATACTAATTTCAATATAAAAATTTAATTACATTGGTCAACAGTGAAAATGCGACTGAGATTAAAGTACCCAATTCTGAATGATTTTAACGTGCTAAACACGAATATCACCTTAAAAAATGTAAGTTAGCTCTTGTTTTTGAGTTACAGTCGTTTTTTTCATTACATAGAATACGGCGAAATGCATATGGGTGCACCAAACACAAAATTAATTAAAGTCAATTTTGTTTACAGAAACCCTCCGAATCTTTGCTCATACAGGTTTTGTTTGATATTATCAACATGGGGTGGGGGGGTGGGGGGGGGGGGGTGAGAAGAAATGATAACTTTCAAGGTTTTTGCAACCACATTAGCAGCTTAATACCCTTCTAAGCAACATAATTGTTTTCATGTCAAGAGGTGCAGAATAAAGAGCAATAAATTCTTTGTATTTCGCACTTGGTTGTTTTAGAAGCTGTAGAATATCAAAAATTAGTATTAGTGATAAATCTATAACTGGTAATGCCTTGTAAATACATTAATAGCACTAATAACTTCTGCTATATTTGTGGCAAAGTGCAAATTTGTATTTTGAATACAAGATAAGAGACCAGGAAAAATTTCTGGGCTCCTCACGTATGTAGTTGGACTTGTGTAGCAAATTTGTCACTTTGACTTGATCTGGGAAAAAATATAATGCCTTATGCTATGGGAAGAAAAACGAATGCCGTTTCATGGAACTAAAGGGGAATGTCATTTTATGATTAGAAAGGAACCAACAAGTCAGATTAATGACTGTTATCTCTACATCATCTCATCAGTTAAATGAGGTGTTATTTAGAAAAAGATAAAAGTTAAATAGCCTAACAATCCTTCTACTCTGCGCACGGTCCAACATGACAAAGGACTATTTGCTAAAAAGTCTCCAATATTTTTTTTATAGTTTTAATGAGGATAATAGCCATGCGTCTGCTAAATATGCTACAGCTTCTAAAAACAACCATGGACGAAATGTGAAGAATTTATTGCTCTTTTTTTTCTGCACCTCTTGAAGTGAGAGCAATTAGCGTAGTGGGGGCGCAGTTGCGTAGTGGGGTATTAAAAGCTGCTAATATGGTTGCAAAAGCCTTGAAAGTAATCATCTCTTCCCACCCCCATGTTGATAATATCAAATAAAACCTGTATGAGCAAAAATTCGGAGGGTTTCTGTAAACAAAATTGACTTTAATTAATTTTGCGTTTGGTGCGCCCATGCATTTCGCCGTATCCTATGTAATGAAAAAAAACGACCGTAACTCAAAAACGAGAGCTAACTTACATTTTTTAAGGTAATATTCGTGTTTAGCACGCTGAAATAATTCAGAATTGGGTACTTTCATCTCAGTCGCAGAAAAGTTTTGAAATTTTGTTGTCCAGGTGTTGTCCACGTAGGATCGCTATCTAAGCCGACTGCATTACTTTTCCATTTCAAGTCCGACAGCAGGAAGTCAGGAGCTCAAGGCCATGCTACCCCCCCCCCCCCCCCAGGGGCTATTGGGTTCCCTACTATCCCCGACCCCTGCCTATCAACCCCCAGAAATAGCAATGGGTGGGGAGCCTACCTTCGCCCTTGACCAGAAGGTGGCTTGAAAAGAAAAACAGCAGGTGTAGAAAAGTGACCCCCTAGTAGAGGGTTTGTACTATTTACAGAGGTATCGCCAAGTTTTACGCCAAAGTATTTAAGTTGTTAAAAGTTGTAGAATAACTTGAGAATTTTAATACATAATCAAAAATGTCTGATGTTGTTAATCAATATTGAAAACAGTATGTTTTCTGGTAACTACAATTGGTTATACATTCACATAAACTTATAAACTAATAATAATTTGGGAATAATTAAGTTTATTTCAAAATACCTCATAGTAGTACAATTTATAAGAGTACAACAAATTAAAATATGTGTTAATACTTTGATAAATTAACCTGTAAGGAGCCTTTAAAACTTTTTTTTAATTTCAAAATTAATTTACATCCTAAATCATCCCTGCCTCTTCCAAAAGTTAAAAATGTAAAGGAGCATAATATTAAACCCAGTTGAATAAAGGCGCTAGCGCGGTTATGAATATACATACTTAGCCTTTAAATTTTTTTTTTTTTAATATTTCAAAATTAAATTTACATCCTAAATCATCCCTGCCTCTTCCAAAAGTTAAAAATGTAAAGGAGCATAATTTCATATTCAGTCTCTTCTGCAATACACATAGTTAATTTGGATTGGTTTTAATTAAAATCTAAAAAATGAACTTATTTTCTACAGGTTACTTAATTTCTTTAACACCTAATTTTAAACTATATATTTTAATTCTTGCATATTTTTAAAAATTGCAAAAAATGCTAATAAAAAAACATTAAAATCTAGGTATTACGATGAGAGGGCTATGAAACTTTGCCAAACGTTGTAAATTGGCGATCTGTCCTAAGACTTGGCGGCTCTTCTCCCAGGGGCTTGGCATGGTTTATTTTTGATATAAGGATATGGGGTAGTGGGGGTATCTCCGCTGTGCTTTTATTTAGATTTAATGTATTATATGATTTTGTGAGAGGGCAGATTTTTTCCCACAGTTTACTGTTCCAAACAGGGGACTGGTTCTATTTATAAACGATGGTTTCAGCTGGATATTGGCTAGGCATGGGAAAAACCTTGTCCAGAACAGCTGCTGTAGTAGTATTTTTAAATTTTCTTACACATAATGTTTACTATGCTAGAAAATATACTATACATCAAAATAATATGGTCCTAAAAAGAGAGAAATTGAAAATATGAAAAAGTAAAAGGTTTTCAAAAAAAATATTTGAACAATTAGCAATTATGCATCCGTACAAAAAATATATTTTCTCAAAATAATGATTCAAATCTTACAACAGTTTTACTTTTGAATTATTCATGCCATTAGATAAAATTTTCTTGGAAAGTCTTACATATTTTTATTAAATATTTCCAAGAAAGTAAAATACTGTGCACTGAGTTAGTTTGGTCTTCATGTTTTACGACACGACACCAACACCATTTTTACAGTTAATATATCTTATAGTTTCCGCATCAGTTGTAATGCAGGAGTTATAGGGCTTTCTCACAGAATGCGAAAAAATAAAGTTTTTCGAAGTAAATTTTTCTTTATATTTCCCGCTTTCGTTCATTTCTAAGAACCAAATGACATAGAAACGTTGAAGATTCAGACCCGGTGAAATTTGATTTTGTTATAAATGCTTTTTGTCGAGGAAAAGATCCAACCCTTTCCCCAAGCGATGTATTCATATCCCCGTTAGTTTCAGTTCCAAGAAGTGGACATCTTTCTAACGACCTTAAAACCCATTTAGTTTAAAATATGTGTCGATGAGCGACAGCTAAGGCACGTGTATCAATCTAGTTAAGAGAATTAACAAATTTCATTGCAAAAAATTAACAAATTTCATTGCAAAAAATTAACACATTTCATTGCAAAAAAATTAACTAATTTAATTGAAAATGCACTAAAAAAATATTATGTTACTTATTATTATGTACTTTATTGTAATTTATTATAAATATATCTTTGAGCTTCCAAATCTAATTGAATATATGTAAATAATAAACTAATGACAAATTTTATTATGTAGCTTTTCATTTTACATACACATTACATTATATATCAGCTACAGGTGTCGAAAAAAAAATCCCTCAATTTATGATGTTAACGATCCTTCGTTGCGTAACTTAAAATCTGATTCAAAGCGATCAATATTTTACAAGTTTTTGTTTAACAATTCTTAAAACTTGTACTTGTATTTAAACCTTTGAAGGATAAATAAATTAGTTGAAGTGTAAACTTGTTTTTTTTTTTCTGTAGGAGAATAAAATTTAAAATTTTAACGGAAAATTTAATTTTTAAAATTATATTTCTGTAGCAGTGATTAAACATGATTTCTCCATATTTCAAAGCTTACAATTTAATAAAAGAATAAATTTATAAATTTTTACAAAGTATGTGTGTGGACGGAAAACTTTTCAGTCAGGTTATTTGTTTATAGCCTGTATCATTGAGAGGGTTGATGCAATTTAACAATTGCACGTTTATAATTTAAAGTTTTTGTTATCAATAGTGTTTCACTGTTTAAATGCATTGAATGCCAGTAAGGCTAGTGTGTATTGTAGAAAATTCCTTACTATCACTGGTTCCTATGTTCCAATTTTTCATTTGAAGCTTAAAATTATAAATTTATTTGCAGAAAATTAGATCTATTTAAATTTGTAATTAAATGGACGCTATTCCTCAACAAAAATAGTTTTTAAGCAAAATTTCGGCTTTGATCATTTTTAGTAATTAATACAGGGTGAGGCAAATAAAACCGGCCCCGGTTTAGAGATAGGAATACGTTGAAATGCTTGGCGAGAAAAACTCTTGAAGCCGCCTGAAAGCTTTCAAGTGGAAATAAAAGATTATTCAAGCGTGCAATGGTTTCACTTGACAAACCTGTTTTTGCATTGGTTGGATTGGATTAGCATCACATTAGAGCTACTCATGGACTATTGGTCAGTTCAGATCGTAGTGCGTCAGTGTGAGTTGCGACTGTGTGAATGTAAGTTGATCAAATCACAGGTGAAGATGAAACTCACAGTACAGCAGAGAGTTTTCATTGTAGAAAATTATATTAAAACGAATTCATGGAAAAAATGTGACCAGTTGTTTGTTCAAGAATTTAAATGTGTAAAAGGGCCTAAAAAGAGTACTATGCCCTTATTTGTTACACTTTAGGGATGGAACCGGTATTTGAAAAACCGTTTTTCTGAAAAACTGCCATCCCTAACGTGTTCTAATTTGGTTGGCAGCGAGTATAGTGGGAACTTTTTTGATCAGCTCTACAAACCTTGTTTATATTTCATTTCAACTAGCTTTTCAAACCATAGCGTAGTTGCCGGCAAATAAGTCGCCAAGCGTTTGTTTGGGCTTAATATTGAAGCGATCAATGGCTTCATGTTAGCAAACCGGTTTTGTATTGGTTTTTGACTTGGCAACATTTCTGTCGTAGTCTTATCTCCACGTTGGGGCAGGTTTTATTTGCTTCACCCTGTATATATTTCTCCAGATTTTAATTTCCTTACCCCCCTCATCGTTAAATTGATGAAGAGAAAGATGAAGCCATTGTGCTTTTTTTTATAATGAAAAATTTACTGCAAAAAAACTAGATTTTAAACAACACCCATTGCTGCACTTTATCAAGAAGAAGAACCTTGACACAAATAAAGTTAAGGTTCAAATAGTAAAATTAGGTGCGTTACTTTATTAGTTTCCTTACTGTCTAAAAGGGATATTGTAAAACTTTGATAGATAAGTTGACCTTCGTATAATTAAAAAATTAAGTAAAATGTGCAAAAATTCATGTTCCATTTCGTTGAAGTTAGTTTTAAAAATTAAAAGACTAGAATAGTAATAATTTTAAGTAGTGTCTCTTTCTTACTATACTTATATTTTAGTAATAATTCTGTAATGTATAAGCTTTTACTCTCAGATTTGAATGTACTTTTCTAAGTGTTGGTTTAAAACTAGGGGCGTTAAATGAAATTGAGAAGAGGGGGGGGGGGGGGTCACAGCAAAAATTCCGAAACTCCAACGAAGAATATTTCCAACTTTAAACACATTTGCAATGTGACTGACTATATTATCTTTTTCCTAGCTATAAATGACTTTAGCATTTGCTAATATATTTTCTTCGCCCTTCGCTCTAATTTGCACTAATATTATTTTATTATCAATATGAAATAGATAATTTTAAACCAATCAGGCTCTCTTATTTATTTTGCCGTACTAGTAATCGTACTAATAGTAACTTTTAAACACGATTTCGTTAAAAGCATCACATTTGCTAAGATTATTAGTTTGAAAAAGTTAGGGTTTTTTGCACGGTATTATAAAAACATAACATGTTTATTTCTTTTCTAAAATCAACAACATATATCATGTTTAATGAACGAGTTTTTATCCATTTATTAATTTGTGAAATTGAATATTGAATTTGTGAATTGAATCGTATGCTCCCTTAACTTGTAATTAGTTTGTCTTCACTGCATCGCCGTATTCACATCATTGAGGAAATTTTGTTTACAAATATTTTCGCTTTCATGGTTGATTGTCGTCTGTATAGTATACTTGAAAAACCTTAAAAACGTGATAACACTTGCGTAAGTATAATTAAGTAGCACAATGAACGTGTAGCACGTTTTTTAATTTGCAACGTGACAAAAGTAGTTCAATCGAAGTATGTATCATTATTTCAAGGTTGACAATTTTCTTATGAGATAGGAAAAAAAGAAAAACAAATGAAGACCACAAGTCAAAGAAAGGAATATAATATATCCTTTCGATCCATACCTATAAGGAACTGCCGGTTAAAACAATATTTTAAAAGTGACTATAAAAGCTTTGTAAATTGACAATTATCTTCTCAAATGGTTATATTGCGTTCATATCGGAAAGGCTTGTTGCAACGCAAGCGACCATTTAAATCGAATGATCTCCACCCAGCTAACTTTAACGCAAGATTATCAATCGATTGTATTTGTGCAGTTAATTTAACCATGGGTCTACCTTAAAACGATATTATATTACCAATTAAATTACACCAGATTAAATGCGAGATTTCGCAACTATATTTTAGCAATAAAAATATTTTGTTGAATTATCGATAATAAATAATTACATACAATTATATATTATGCTTCCGTTTTAATTAAATTTTATAGCTGTAATAATTTAATTTTGAGCATCATCTCTTTAGTTCCTTTTTTTTTAATTCACTCCATTTTTTTCCGAGAATCTTCTAATGCCAAGAAAAGACATTTGTTTTTTGGAACCTCTTTCCCTCTCTAAAATTACTCAAAATTTTATAAAGTTAACGTACACGTAAGCTACGTAACAAAGCAATTTTATTTGGAGAAAATAACCATAAATAGTATTATTTTCATAAGATGTATAATTTTGGAACCATGCACTTTGTTTTACATCCTTATAAAGTAGAAAGAAAATAAATGCGCGGCATTTTCGCCCTTTGGAGCAAATCTTCTATATGCTACATTGTTATAATCATGGCACAATGATTATTTGTCCTATAAATAAATAAAAATATATGAATCTGTTGTATAGGTCAAGGTAGGAATACTCCGATATGGTTGAGATGCATGTTAAAAAAACGAAAATGATATAAGTATATTGACTTTATTTGGCGATACGATTATTTACGTTTGCTGGAAAAACACAACAACAGGGTTATCAGTAGCTGCGTTTAATGACTCAAGATAAAAAAAAATGTTTTCTGCATAAACAGTATACATGCTTTTGTTAAACTTCACTGAAAAAAATGACCCTATCAAATCTGAGTAAATTTATGTTTTCATTTTCAAATGAAATATTTTGTTTCAGATATAACGACCTAATATGCTTTTAAATCTAAAATACCAGACATAGTTTTAAAAAAAACCATACTTCTCATTCCTTAAATGTAGTAACTTTCACCATGTAGTTGGACGAATGGTTACAGTATTGGGCCCGAGATACAATCTTCGCTGGAGAGCGGAGGTTCATACCACCGTCTTCTAGTGTTATGATACTCAAATGTGACACAATATACTAAGAAAGGCATAAGATCAATTTCAACTCATTTTTTATACATTTAATTCATTTTGATTCATTCTAGAGTAACTGCATGATTTCAAAAATGTGTACAAGCGCGTTTCATACTCAGAAATAAGAATTTTTTGCTTACTCAGTTTTGAAATTGTCGTTTTTAGAAGGAGTTATTAAAAACTACAGATATACTACGTTTAAATATATAATGAGCATTTTGTAATTTACTTGCATAATTAATCTAAAGTTAATGACGGTATAGAATGCTTAATGCTTATTATATATATTTTTTTTATCTTATAATAAAATTGATTATGCAAGTATGAAGTAAGCAAGTACAATATTTTTCACTTTATAAAGTTATGAATACTTTATAGTAGAAATCTAAAAAAAAAAAAGAAAATGTTGTGATGGTTAAATAAATTGTATTTTTCACTGTTATAATAACAGCAACAAATTAAAAGTATAAACTTAAACAGTTTCCAATTTCAATGGGTTCATTCTTTAGAAATTGCCTTTCTTCGAGAAATTTCTTCAAATTTCTCCTGTAAATAACCCCGATTATACTTCCGTATTTCCCTTCCAGTTGACAATCAACCCTTTATTACCTGAGGACGACCTCATTTATTCACGACGCATATCACGGTGGTAATGACTTCTAAAAGCCCAGGCTAGTCCAATGACGTAAGCGGAACTGAAGTTAATTATGCGTGCATTGGTAGCAAATTGCTTTCAGCTATGAATAAAAAACGCATCAGGATAATGAGTTTTCTTACTATTTATACTTTATTAAGAAAGTAAATTGCTTTTTTTTCTTTCTCTCAAATAATCTAAGACTAAATTCCCTAGGTTCTTTTAATGAAGCAATGTTAAGGGCGAATGAGCCCACTGACCGTGGGTCTCCAAAGTGTCTCTGTGTTAATCCAAAGGAAAAAATTATTTTCTAAGCCAAATTTCTCCGGCTGTATTGGATATCTTTATGAACGGTTTTTATATGATAAATGTAGCTGACTTACATGTCACTATAATCCCACTGCTTGAAATTGGTTCGAATATTTGTTTAAATTTTCAATAAATAATTTTACAAAAATATTCGAACCAATTCCAAAAGTGAGGTTATATAGACTTGTAATTCAGTTACGTTTACCATAGAAAAAAAACCTGCTTGTAATGGCGGAAAGACCAAGGAAAAGTGGTACTGCAATTGTAGATTAGGTCATATGATATCTATGGCGAGGAATTTTTTAAAAAACCTGGTCCCCTTTTTTTACTGTAAATAGGGATGCTCTCCGCGGGACAATAGTTTCGCATCATCCAGAAGAAGAAGTGGACTTTTGTTTGGTTTAAATTAGCTTGATTGATATGGAGAATTATCATGTTGGTCTACTTGATTGAAGTTGGGCAAAAGCGTTTCACGGGTTTTTGAATCTAGTAATGCAGAAAGACCAAGGAAAAGTGGTATATGACGAGGAAATTTTTTTAAAATCTGGTCGCTTTTTTTCTGTAAAAAGGGGTGCTCTCCACGGGACAATCGCTTCGCATCAGCCAACAGAAGAGGAGGACTTTTGTTTTGGTGTGAAGTAGCTTGGTTGATATGAGAGAATTATAAGATTGGTCGACTTGGTTGAAAAGCGTTTCATGGCTTTTGATCTAGCGAGGCGGAAAGACCAAAGAAAAGTGGTACTGTATTTGTAGGTTTGGTAATATGACATCTATGTGACGAGGATTTTTATTCTGTAAAAAGGGATACTCTACGCGGGACAATCGCTCTGCATTAGCCACCACAAGAGGTGGGCCTTCATTTTGTTCGAACTAGTTTGGTGTTGATAAAGAGAATTATGAGGTTGTTGTTGAAGTTGGACTAAATTACAAAAGCTTGTCGGGGGCTTTTAGATTTATCCCGACTTTTTTTGTTTTGTTTGATTGAATTGATTTCGCACTAAAGCTAAATGAGAGTTACCCGACGGGAAGATCAGGAAACAGTGGATTGCAACTATAATTTCGGACGCAAAATTTTGCTGAGCCATATTCAAATCTCGCACCATCTTAAAAAAAAGTCGTAGTGGCCGCCACTGTACATATTATGTTTCATATTCACATCAGTTGTAAAATTAAGCGAAATTCGAGATTAAAACGCAATACCGCATTCCATCATGTAAATACTTTTAGAATATAATGGTAATGATATATTTGTCTAAATATTAATGTTAAATATTGATTACAAAGTATACATGTACAAGTTTATTTTGAAACTTGGTTGAATACCAAGCTAATTTTGTAAGTGTAGAAGTCACATTAACATTATACTTCCAATAATATATAGCCAAAAACATAAAAATAATAGTTCCATCACTTCAAATTTATAATTTATTGACTTTTTTGTTAGTTTTTCAATTAAATTTGTTTTACAGGAATAACGCACATAGTTCTACATCTTTAATATATAATCTTTGTATAATTTATTTATAAATTAACATAACTAAGCACTACTTTTCTTAAATATTATTCATTTCGTACAATTGCGCTCTACGATTATAGTATACTTTTCTTAAAACATAAAACTGGTATGTCAATACCTATCTTTTACATCAGCATTCACTTTAAGACTTTAGAATTTAAAGATTTAAAAATAAATTAAAGAAAAAGTAGTTATTTTTTTAGACAAACCACTATTGTGCTTGCAATCCTTTTAGCACAATGATATTTCTATCAAGCACGTAATACGTTTTCTTGACGTCATAAAAGTATTCTATGCCCTATAAGATATATCATTTAGTATGCTTTTCGTGGACAGATGGGATTTTGCTGACGTAATTATATAAGATATGATAACTTATTTACTCATCATCATTAGACTCTCTGACACCAATATTAAATATATCAATCAAAAAAGATTTCATTGGATTTTCTGATATATTAATTTTAGGAATTTGAAGACTGTATATATTTTTATAAAAAATTGATAGTTTTGGTCATTGTTGAACTCTTATTGCATATAATGTTTTATTCTCTTATTAGAACCAAAAATTTATGAACACCCTGTAAAAATGTGTATAGTGGAAAATAATAGTATGTGATTAACCCTTTTGTGTTCATTTGTGAATACCATTAACACCTTTATAACCCAATAAAAACATTAACTTTAAATTGATAAAATTCTTTTTTTTGTGTAATTTAATTTGTCCAACTTAATATGGTCTTTATGTCTTCTATTTTGTTCATTCGAAAAACTTAAATTTGGAGAAAAAAAAATTCGTATATTTGAGCTACTGGCTATAGATGGGTTAAATTAAAACTAGCATCAGTAGAAAAAGTAGAGGATGCCTTGATATTTCATAATAAGTCAAGAATTAATGATGTCGGAAACCTTCTCCATACCCAGTAAAACGCATTAAAATTGAAAAAATAACAGTTGTAGTTAGAGGTATATTTTTTTTATATGTCTATCTGAAAATCAGTATTCATAAACTGTAATAATGCATTCAACCATTGAGAGATTTTAGCAATAGAGCCTAAAGAATTTCGATGATCTCGAAACTGATGGACTAAGTATAATAATATAAAATAATATATAATGTTTTCTTTATTGGAATGCCTCCTTTATTTTTAAAATAACTTGGAGGAAAAATTCGATTTTAAAATAAAATCATTAACCTATTAAGGGCCTTCATCTCAAAAATTAAAACATCAAGTCAAGTTTTAAGAAATACACTTTTCGATGCCTAATTTTGAAAATAAGAATATTTCAAAATTTGGGCTTTAAAATTTAATTTTTAAGAGAGATATAGGGTTTTAAACTTTAAAAACGACGTATTTTTCAACAAGAATATCACATGTCCAAAAAAGGTAAATTTCTCCAAGTCATTTTTTTATACGCAGAACAATTTCACTTAACATGGGCCAAAAATTAAACAAATTTGATAATTAGATTTTTAATTAAAAATTATCAAAATTGTCTAAAAATTGAAATTTTTGGAGGGGCCACAATTTTGAAAATTACCGTCCGAAAACACAGCAATTTCCTCCCATGTAAGATACGATCGTGATAAAGCCTCCCTAAAAATTTGGAAACATAATTTTTATTAGTTTAAGAGCAGTTCGTGACGAAAGAGATATCTTTTGCCCCCCCCCCCCCCCCCCCAGCGGTTTGGCGATGTTGGCTATCGCGATTAGAAAAAAAAGGGAGATGTAGCCAAATGTAGTCGTTCTGCCTAGCGGGGGGCCACACGAAACTGACCTTTCTGCATGAGTTAATGAAGACCATAGTCCTGAAAAATTTATGTAGGACAAACTGAGTTACACTGAAAACGAATTAAAAAAAAACTTAAAGTTAGCGTTTTAGTCGGAAATGAATATGTTAATGGTATTCACAAAGTCGACGGTAATGAGTTTACACAATAGCTAATACCACTTTTTCTTAGGATTATTAAAACATTCTTAAATTGGTAAATCGATAAAATTTCAGATATCTCATTTATGTTTATAGATACGAATACTGTCATTTAGTAATTAAACTTTATTTTGTACGATTTGGCGAAAATGTGTGGAGGAAAATATTTAAATAAACAAAATTATACTTTGATATATTAAAAAGTTTAGATTTCAAACAAGTTACACAATTCGCATTTGCACAATTTTGGTGAATAACTTCTTTGTTTTAATGAGTTACGGAACAAGCAAAACGCGTAGCCACAATCTAAAAGTTTAACTTTTACGAATTGATTGGGCCAATTTTCTCAGAAAAAAAAAAAACCTTGGTAAGGTCAAAGATCTTTGCAATGTCATGTTGAAATTTGGCGATAATGACATTAAGTTAATCTACAAGGTATTCATGCTCACTCATCAAAGTATAGGGCCATCTGGAACAAAGGAGTTTTCATAAGGAGTTTAGAAAGTTCATTGCTTGGCTTGGTGAAAATGGATCTGATTAAATAAACTCAACAAAATACTTACTGAACGTAAGGAAAATGAAGATAACACTTAGATTGAGTTGGATGTATCCATCAATTAGCATTTGAACAGAAGTCTATTGTTTAGAAACTGCCTTAGAAAGTTTACAAGGTTGCATTTTCACAACCTATTTCAACACACACACACACATACACTGTTAAAAATTATGCACTTTGTTTCACCAAAAATATGGTTCCTAGTAGCTGCAACGGCTATGTAGTGAAACGTTAAACCATATTTTTGGTATTCGGTTGAACCATTTCTCAGGTTTTTGTTTCCAAATCCAGAAAAATGGTTCAACCAAACACCGAAAAAAAGGTGAAACATTTCACCACACAGCCGTTGCAGCTACTAGGAACCAATATCATGGTGAAACCAAGCACAAAATTTTTAACAGTGTACTATTTCTTAATACATAGGTAACTTTATTATTAATATATACAAGATATACATATTAAGTACTAGGGCTTTATAATAAATTAAAAATCTTCCATACAAAATAGTACCTAGATCCAATTGAAAAGCATATTTTTCGGGTATATAAGGTTTTTATTCCAAAAAGCAAATGATACACACAATTCACATTGTCCAAAAGCAATTTAATACAAAAAATTGTCCAAATGGTAAATATATTTACATCGAATTATTCAAATATGAACTAAATAGTGCTGGTATCTCGAGACTTATAGGTTATTCCTCTACTCTTCAATTCTCGAATTACTCCTTGGGGTAGACGGCCACAAATGGAGATCGCATACACACCTTTAGCATTCCGACCTAAAAAAATAAGGCAATTTGCAATTTTGGAAACTTACAAAATTTCTTTAAAATGAAATTTAACACCACATAAAGCATTTCTGACACATTAAAGTTGATCGAGCCTGATAATAAAAAAAAATGTATGCAGCTCAAGTGAAAGGATAAGTTTAAAAACTCGAAACAGTCCCCCTTATCTAATTAAGAAAATAATTGCGTAAAAAATACTATAATGAGATATCCAAGCCTTTAAAGGAATTCTGATTACTTTTTTTAAAACTAAAAATAAGGTTAGAAACATATTTACAGAAATATAAAAGAAAAATTACACACACAGTCTAACATATGTAGTAGAAAGTAGAATGAAAAATTTGAATATTTGGAATATATATTTGAGGGTAAAGCTGCGCATTTGTAAATGCAATTCCGTGAAACATATTAAGTTTAAAACAACTCTTTTAGTTCTTACCGAGACCTGTTTTTCCTGAAAAATCTCGAAAGTATTTATAACATTAAATAAGCTACAGATAACAATATAGCTGGTATAAAGCATACTTTGAATACTCCTAAATTGTGAACTAAAGTTTGTAACATCAATAGCAACTTCGAAAACACGCCACCTTATCATTTACCTTTTCGACTAAGAAAATTTGTAAATTATGAACTTGATTTGTTTTATGTATTTTTATTCAAACAGATTGCTTTTAAAAATATGATCTTGTACATAAGTGTCCTACTACACATATTTTACGCATAAAAATATTTTATTTGACGGTCACTTTATATTAAATACACAAACACACTAAAAAAAGGGGAACGGATTGTGATTGGATACTTGCTATATGTAAAGCAATATTCCGAAAAACCTTGCACTATACAAAAGGCTGATTTACATGTTGCACTAAAGCAGATCTTGGCTATAGGTAGCCCAAAAGAAATTAACGACTATGCAAAATGATTTTCAACTCTGGGCGTGAAAAAAAGTAGAACTGTATTTATGATCTCGCACATAAGTGTCATACAACACATATTTTAAGCATAAAGATTTTTATTTGACGGGCACCTTATATTACACACAAAAACACGCTAAAAAAAGAGGAACAAATTGTGATTAATGAGACAAAAAGAAACCCTAACAACTCCAATTTCTAGAACAAAATGGACCTCACCTGAAGACAACAGAAATAGAATCCACCTCTAGCAGGGAGAGGAGCACCGGGCGCTTGCAGAAAAACACCCAAAATAGACGACCACCATTTTAGGTATCTGAGCCCATGACCCATTCCCTTCAAAGGGTCCAATGTCAATGTTACCAGAACAAGCTCCCCCACTCTTTTCTTTCAGAACCTCTCTCAAGCTCATTTAACCTGGGCTTTAAATAAACGAAAGGTAACTGGCGAATACCACCTTTAGTTCCAAATTGCGCGACGCCAAATAAAAAGACGAAGTTTTGTTGCATTTTTGGGAATGGGAGAAAGTTCTTCAGTCTTTTTTCGAAATTTAAATTAAATGCATTTAATTATTTTCCCAGTGATGCGATTTGGATTAATTAAATTTAATACTTATATTTTCTGCTGTCCTCTTTTCTGATATCAAAGAGCACCCGACAACTTTTCTAATCGAATATATATACCTATTTTGGTCTTGTCAAAAAAGACGAATGTATTTAGGAATTTACTTTATTAGAAAGTTGAAAATTAAGTTCCGCTTCATTTCGTAAATTTAGTGGCTTAAGGTGGATAGTTATTCAAATGTAGTGGCTTTTTCCACATTGAAAATCCGAAGGATACGAACTTATAAGCAAAGCCATTGAGGGCAATGTGAAGTCTAAAACCCCTAAACAGAGCTCTTTACCCAATAAGCACGCGACTCTAAGGTAGTCTCTCTACACGAAGTCTAACGAAGAACAACACAATTAGTTAGTTTTCTTTATTGAGAGGTGGGGGGGAGACAGAGAAAAGATAGGTTCCCTGATTTAAAAAAAAAAAAAAAATTGCCTAATATTTTGTAGTAACCGTAGTTACTGGTAAAAATAGATTTTCATCAATCACTCAGTGTTAAACTTGACTTAGAAGTGAGATGAGATTAAACATAAACAGCATAGCCAGTTGATTTTGTATTGTAACTGAAGTCCTTGAATAATTTTGCCTTAACCTTCTCGCTGCAAAAAAGGGTGTCAAGGTTACAGGACGCTCAATATCCCTGCAACCAAGTACGGAAGGAGACAAAAGCGGAAATATATATTTATACATGAGGGCGAAAAAAACCTGTCACACACATAACCCTTTCTAAAAAGACTCCAGAGCCTCTCAAATACATGCTACACAATGGATATTAACCCTTTGGGGCCCATTCCCTCCAATTTTTTCCCTTTAAAAAACGACAATAAAAAAAAATTCAGCTTCACAAATTTTTTGTTGCACCCCTAACAATTTTTACTATCCCCCCTCCCTCCCCGCATTGTGAGACGAATATTATACAACCTTTTTACGGCTCTCGGCGACCAATCGTGAATCGAGTAACATTATACGCGCTACGGCTATGCACTTACCACGATTGTTCGACAGCAGCATATGCATTTCCACCTATATCTCCATCACATCTAATCAAGATATGACTCGTCAAAAATGTGACATATTCGGTTCTCCAGGTGAAGTATCTGCTGAAGACACATTGTAACATCTGCCTACCAATCCTTTATATAGTTAAAAAATGAGTTACATGTTTTTTCTTTCTTCCTAACTACTCCACTCAGATACAGCTGTCATCACCTCCCCAAAAAGTTAATTTTTTTTTCTCTCCTCCACTTTACTCATATAGAGCATCATGTAACTATAGGCATATGAGTATTCATAAAGTTTTTAATTAAGTGGTTAGAAACCTAGAGCATATTGTCTACCAAAAAAAACGTAATTTGTTAAAACCTAGTTGTTAATCTACTATAATTTAGATTCACTGTGCCACCGTGTTAATGGAGTAACGTTGCAAAGGAATACCGGAGGAAGCGTCAAACTTCCTCCGATTTTGTGGTATAATCAGGACCTAATCTGAGATATAACACGGTCTATAGTCACAGAAAATTATGCCCCCCCCCCAAGGAACCTTTTGTGTGTAATTGCTCCTATAATAGTCAATATCTGTATCAAAAGTTAGAGCTTAAAAATCGAAAATAACCGTTAATTTTACTCATTTGGCTGAACTTGTGTATTTTAATGTTTTATTTCCTAGCTTTAAAAATAATGCGAAACAACAAATGAAGATGAAAATCACTAAAATTCGGAGGAGCCCTTAAGGATTGGGGGCCTAAGCCCGGGCCTTATGGAAGACAAGGCCTTATGGGTGTGTTACATCATAAATTTGGCGCAACCAGAATGCAGTCATTGTTCAACTTTTAGGTGTGTGTACAAAAAAAAACCCTTATAAAATGATATCTTAAGTAGTTAATGTTGTTTTGTTGTTATGCAATTGTGAACCCACTGGTCAACAGGTATCCACTACATTCCATTTTTTTTAAACAAAAACTAATTGTAGGTTGCTATTTCCATAAAAATAGTTTCCACTACTTTTAAAGAGTAAACGTTAAACCAAAGTTTCACAGTGTTGAATAAACAAAATGAAATCAATCACAACTTGCAAAACTTTTTTTTCATCCCCTCCCCCCCCAAAAAAAAAGTTAAATAGTCCGGACTCCATATAAATTTTAAAGAACTGTGGTATTTATTACAATATGACATTAAATACGCAGTCATTTTAGTACTCAGGCCACATCCCAACATTTTTTAATCTAAGATAAGACCATCGTGGGAAACACCGAGTTCAAGTTCAAGGACAGATGCAATCACCAAATCATCTTGATTGAATATGATAAATTTACAAACAAAAGATGATACGATAGCAATTTCTTTGCAAAAACAATTAACCAATTTAACACGATTCACATTGTTAATTGTTATGCAGACGCAAATTTTTTTTTAGTTTTGACCGTAGTATATACACTGCGATGCAAAAGTTTAGACAATGACTTCATTTAGCTGTAAAATTTAGAATTTTGATAGTAGAATTACAAAAAGATCCTAAACATATTAAAAAATATTTTGAAATTATTTAATTGAAGCATAATTGTTTGATTTGCTATAACAATTTTTTTTTCATAAAATAAAAATTTGTATGATACAAAAGTTTAGACACAAATACGAGATTATATGCTAACTTAAAGTAGATAATGGCCTAATTTAGCATTTTTATTAATTAATTGTATTTTTTTATAAGATAAATTAAAAAACACGATATCCGGTGAACTAAACAGACAATATAGCCACTTTAAATCTTTATTCAATTCATATTTGCTTCAATTGTACAATTTAACATCTCTAAAACGAACCGAATGCCTACCAGTCCATCACCTTAAAGTTTTTGCCACAAATTCGTAGATTTAGAGACATGCATTGGCCGATTTTCTTAATGAAAAGTGCAGTCTTTCCCCATTTAAAATCACAAAATAGCGACATATTATTCTTTTTTGCACATTAGTACGATGCAAGTTTCAAAAACGCCAAAAAAAAGTCGGTCATTTCAACGTAAATTTACTCCACACCATTACGAAAGTTCCTTCTTTATACTGAAGTTTGAAATTTCTTGAGAAAAAAACGGTTTCTTTGAACCGGTTACAATTTAACCGGTCTCTTTAGTGCTATTTAAACGCGTTCAGTTTAACCGGATATTGAAAAATAAGCTTTTGAACATACCGGTTTTTTCCCTCAAAAACGAGGAGGAACGTTTATAATGGTGTGGAGGGAATTACGTTGATGAGACAGACTTTTTTGTCGTTTTTGAAGAGGTGACTATCTCTGCATTGTACTAAAGTGCAAAAAAGAATAATATGTCGCTATTTTGTGATTTTATATGGGAAAGACTGCACTTTTCATCAAGAAGTTCGGTCAATACATGTCTCCAAATCTACGAATTCGTTTCAAAACTTTAAGGTGATGGACTGGTAGGCATTCGGTTCGTATTTAGAGATGTTAAATTGTACAATTGAAGCGAATATGAATTGAATAAAGATTTAAAGTGGCTATATTGTCTGTTGGGTGTAAAATTGAACCAATATTGTTATTAAATCTGTTTAGTTCACCGGATATTGTGTTTTTTTAATTTATCATATGAACAAAATACAATTCATCAATAAAAATGCGAAATTAGGCCATTATCTACTTTAAATTATCATAATCTCGTATTTGTCACTAAACTTTTGCATCATACAAATTTTTATTTTATGAAAAAAAATGTGTTATAGCAAATCAAACAATTATGTTTCAATTATAGCATTTCAAAATACTTTTTTAATATGTTTAGGAGGTTTTTGTAACACTACTATCACAATTCTAAATTTTACAGCTAAATGAAGTCATTGTCTAAACTTTTGCATCGCAGTGTATAACCTAGGTGTAAAGAATCTAAGTGGCATCGCTAACACTTAATTGCCGCAGATCAGGGATTTGAATCCTGGATTCTGCAAGGTTCTAACAATTCATCTCTTAAATGGGTCGATATAATAAGAAAAAAGCATGCTTGGGAACTAAACACTGGGGGTTCCGCATGAGGTTTGCCGCCTGTTGACACACACCTTGCACATCAGAGCTCTTTGTCAGAATAGGTGAAATTCGCACAGCAGGTCTTGGGCCACCATGGGCTGTAGTGCCAGTGAGTTTAGTTTATTATATCTCAGAACGCATTAATTTTCTCTGATGTTATTTTCGAATTTCCTTTGAACATCGTGAGATTCGACTTATTTCTTTTCCGCTTCTACAGCAATGTTATAGTAAACTTTTATCTATTCTTAATCTGTCCATTCAATGGAATTTTTTTAAATAAAATTATTCAATAAAGGGGGACTTACTTATTCTTTGCCATTTAGCGACCCAACTGTCTTCTCCTCCCATCAAAGCTATCATTCTGAAAAATAAATTGCAATTATGAGTCAATATTCTACAACAAATTGATTTAAATATTTCAAAAGAAATGCAAAAAAAGTTATACATTTGAAACTTAATTTATAACCTTTTCTATAAAGCATTAACAACATCAGTACAATCAAACTATTATAATAAGCAATGAACTCATATGCATTTTTTATCTCTAGTAATCCAATTTAGCCCAAAACGATTTCAATCATGAAATAATGTTCCTCTCTATGCAGAGGTATACACGAACTTGAAATGCTAATAAAAAAAATAAAAGATTTGCACACATTGAACATAACATTTAAGATTTCGTAAGACCATAGCATGTTAAAGAAATATTAAAAGTTGAATCGACACTGTAAAAACACCATAAACCCATCAAAAAGCAATTCCACCACACTTTGGTGCAAATGACAACTGAAATTTTTGAAAATACCTTTAACCATAATTTAGTGCGCGAGGCTAGTGTTTGCACAAATTAAGGCTAAAGAGGTTACACCAAAATTTGGAGTTACCATGTTCACGAAGTTTTGTGGGGTTTCACACAGTGTCTGTAGCCTGAAAATAGTCTCAATATTGATGCAGTGCGAGTTTTAGCTTTCTCACTATAAAACTAACTTTTATTTTCATGACGATCGATTAGCTCGCTATAGGGTGGGTAAAAAAAGGAACCTAAGTTGCAATTTTTTTTTATTGGGTGGCATTTTTAAAAAAGGCCCCAAAACGCAATCCATTATTCGTTTTGGGGCCTCTTAAAAATTCCACCGCGTATTTATATCCATTCTGCCGACTTTCTAACAATTACGAGAAACTTCAGTTCTTCTGAGAAAGTACATGAAAAAAGGCCTCTCTGTAAGGTCAAGGTTGTCTCACTCACTTTCTATCAGTTTAGACAATGAGCCTCCAAACTACGGAAAGCTAAGGATTTCTTTCCTACTCAAACTAGTACTTAATTAGCGTAACAGGTCGTAAAATAATCTGTTTTTAAATGAAATTTTAGATAGTCAAATGGGACTTATTTTTTGTTGACAAAATAATGATATTTAATCAGTATTTTTTAGGCGTTTGTGATACAATTATTGTCTTTTAAACATGACACATTGACTGGGTCTTTTCAACCCCACACAGCCCCCCAAAAGATATACTTAGGGCTGAACTTTTGTGCTATAAGATTAACAGAATCAGTAAAAATATACATATCGGACGCATGTATTGGTGCTATAAGTTAATTAATATAAAATTAACCGGTCCGCTTATCTTCCATAGTTTTCCTATCCAATCCGCATGCGAAAATTTTTTAGACCCATAGTTTATATGACGGCAAGAGAAGATTCGATTTTTTCGCCCTTCACTTATTTTAATTTTGGGATTATACACTATATTTTATCTTAAGCACCGACAACATTTCCCACAACTCAGGGGTTTGAATTTAAAATGACATTTTTGGAGATTAACTTTTTGGTAGTTTGCAACATTCATTTTTCAGGGGTTTATCTTCCGAAAGTTTGCACGACACACCCTTCCCCAAAAGATAAAAAGATGCCAAATAGAAAATAAGTATGTTCATTTTTACCTGTTACTCTGAGGAACAAGAACAGATTTTTGTAAGTTTAATCATATCGAATCATTTTAAATCATATCGAACAACTTTGGAATCTTTTAAAATTTCCTGAAAATGGTAGCAAATAAAGTATTTTTTTTAAACTAATTAAATAGTTCTAAATATACGAGGCCAGTCCAATAAATTCTCCGTTTCCAAGACTTATCAGAGCTTAAAAACTCTGTTCCCCATTTTCCATATGGTCATTCAGTTAATATCCAAATAAAATCTCAAACCCTTAATTTTTCAATTTCTTTTTGCTTAATCAATTGGTTGAGAAAATGAATAAAGCTGTTATAAAACGGTTCAATGTCTGACTATTTTAACAGCTTTATTTTTAAGCTTTATTTTAAAAACTATTGAATATATAAAAACTATTTCGCAATACCGTCTAAATTTTTATGTAACGATACTTGATTTTTTTTCTATAGATAAGTATTTTGTAATTACCGTTACTTGCATTTGGGGGTCGATTGTAAAAACATTAACTTTCAATGTAAAAACACAACATGGCCGAGCAGAAAAAGTTGGAAAAACTAGAGGTAAGAAATAACAGAAAAATTAACATTTGTCCTCTATAAAAGAGCTTCATTCTAATTCACCCAATGGACACTCTCGGGATGAGAGTCTGAGGTACAAGCAAGGGGTCGCTTGCTTTCTCTTCTTCCGAAATAGATGGATACTTTCTGTTAGCTGTCACGAATGATAGATACTTCACTTTTTAGATACAAGTTATAAAATAAGTTCTGGAATTCTTCGTAGGGTTGGTAAGCTTTTCTTGTTAAGTAATTCGATAACTTTCTAAGAGGTTACGCAGGTGCAAAAGTGATAGCATAACACCAGAAGAGAAAAAAAAAACTAACGAAAAAATTAAGTTGAGAATTTTTTTTAAAAGCATATATAGGAATAACAATTTATATAATGAAAGCCTAGGAGAAACTAGTTATGGAGTGAAGGATAACTGATCGAAAAAAATCTGAATTATTTCATTAAAAAATATGCAATTAACTCTTAACAATTAAATATTTTGTACTTTGAACTACTAATTATAAGCAGCACATCACCAAATATCCAATCTCATCGCTCTACTGAACTAAGAGCGGAATCAATGAAAAATCTTGTCTTTTACTGATTTCCTGCTTGCGCCACAATCTTAGCACTTGAGATTAAAAAAAAAATATGCAAAACATCTAGGATACGAAAGGTCATAATGATGAAACAATGCGTTATAGTGTAGTAGCCCTGACCTTCGATGGAAATACAGATTCTTTTCATCCCATATAGCACAGATTTCATTGATAACTTTAAGAAAAAAAAGTGCGCTAAAGCGAAGACGTATACGCATATTCACTAGCGTCATCATCATCCTTGTAATCATTTTAAAAGGAAATGTCAGTCCCATAGCCTCTTTGCTCCAGAGGTACACATACGTAGGACACTTCACAACTTCAGTTTGCAATTTTTATTAATTAACTTTTTATTATAAACTAGAATGTTCAAGTTTTCCAAAAATACCGATACCGAAGCAGCTGGTTTATTAATAAATTAATTAAAAAAATGACGTAGCAAAAGGGTCAAGCACATTTCGGTGTGTGGTCTTTCAAATTTTTATTTATTTAAATGGTAAATTTAGAGGATATTCCGGATTAAAACAAAAGTTAGAATGGATATTATTCACAAAAACTGACAGAGCTAGTTTGTTTATTCAGAACACCAAAATTTTTTATATTTAAGGAAACTTCATTTAAAAACTTCAAAAACGGTCATTTGGAGGAGAGAAAGAAAAAGATCTTATGAAATATCTCATTATAACCAATTTATTTTAGAAGACGACGAGATGACTTGCATCTGCAGAAAGGCGAAATTCAATTGCGAATTTTCTTTGAAAAAATAGTTATTTAAGCAACTAGTGCCGAAAATAATACTTTATTAAGCGAGTGGCTTTTATTTCATGAGACCGTAGGTCGAGTGAAATAATGACAAGAGCTTAATAAAGTATTATTTGGCACGTGCTTGCTTACAATATTTTTTATAATAACGTGCAAAAAAGTATTTCTACCAATGAGTGATTTTCATGACATCATTTAGTTTCCATGGCGATATTCGAAAATGCAAAAGTAGTAAAAGAAAAGTCGTAAAATAGAAATGAGTGAAATAGTTATGAAAATCAAAATAATGTTCAGGTTTCCTTAGAAGGAATGCTTCCTGCACTGCCTCCAAATGTAAATATTAATAACTACACCGGATCAAATGTTACTATAAATATGCATGTTAAATAAAAGTATTGTTTGGCGTGAAATTTGTGTTCTTACTTTTGTCTTATTTAATTTCCTTTAATAATTTTTGTAGTACTTGTAGTTTCCATGGAGATATTAGAAAATGCAAAAGTAATGAACCAATAGAAATAAGCGAGTTTCATGACATCATTTAGTTTCCATGGAGATATTCATGACATCATTTAGTTTCCATGGAGATATTCATGACATCATTTTGTTTTTCTACCAATCAGATACTCTTATTTACTTTACCGCACTAGTGCCGAAAGTACTACTTTCGGCACTGTCTGTGACGTAAGCACGTAAAGTGTCATTTTCGCAACGATTTATGAATGATTATGATTAAAAAAAATTAACTTTTTTGCACGTTATAAAAAAATAATTAACGTAAGTAGCTTTCTTTGCACAACGATAATGGAAAAATTACTTCCAATGCTTTATTGCGTAACTCGTTAAATCGAAAAGAATTTTCTTAAGGTATTTACAATCGGCAATCGAACCTATTCAATCGTTTAGTAAAGCCAAAAACCATAATCATGGTGTTACTAAATACCCCCAAAAAATTTTAAAATCATTTTTTTTCTCATCGGAAGACGCAGGTAAAAAGTAATCTTAATGTTTTTTCCAAATCCTTATAATTAACGAATTTGAATTCCGATTCTATCATAAAAAGTAAGCTAGTTTCTTACTGGTAAAATAACCAAGAGAATAACAAAATAGGAACATCAAAATAGGAATAACAATAAAGTTAGAAACAAATCAAGTGAATCAGGCCGTTTAGAGATTTAATAAGATTTCTGTCTTTTCCACTTTCTCCGCAGCAGGAATGAAAAACGAAAAAATTACGTGCTTTTCCAGAAACAGTTAATTTTTGTTACAATTTAACATTATAGTGGAAAAAAAGGGATGTACTTCCTTTGTAATGGTCTGTCATTTCACTAACAGTTTCATGGTTAGTACATATGCAAACATACACTTTATATGAATGGCATTTTAAAGCTATTTATGAAACACATAAACGTCCGAGTTCAACTCTTTTTATTTGAGCTATTATTAAGCTTATTTTCTTTATTTCTGATTATAAAGAGAGGACTGCTGATGATTAAGTAAGTCGGTAGTCCTATTTTCAAGATTTTCAACACAACTACTATTTAGCTTTTAGTGCATAAAGAATTTGCATGTTTTTCTTGCAAATATACGAATTGATTATTGCATTCAGGAATTTTTTTAATAAAAGGTATTATTTAAATAATATTTTTCAATTTTAAAGTGAATGTTCTAGACTAATTCATATAAAGACGTGCATTACCACATTAACTAATGAAATTGAAAAAATTTAGTTATCCCCTTATTACCTCTGAGATACCAATTTAATTACTACATTTCGCTGTAAGATTAGATATAACAAATGCTACAGAAAATATTACTTAAGTTGCAAAAACCAGCTAAGTAACAAGTTTGAGAGGGAGACCGGGGCTAGTTTTCTAGTGAAGCAAGTTTTTCATCCGGCCTTATATTGGACGCAATTTTTGTACTGTTTTAACACAAGATTTTTCTAAGAGATAAGTCCTTTTTCAACTTCTCCAAGAACCTTTGTACATTTAAGGGAACATGTGGAAGACTGCTGGGTTGTTTCTTTGCCTTCACAATTTTCATCGTGTCTCTGGGGAGCATCTCCAAGCGCGCGATTCAAGGTCGCCCCGCCAGAAGGATGACATTGCGGATCTTAGTCATGCGTGGGACCAGCAGCACCAGCGGGCAGCAACATTCCAGCCGAGGAAGGAACGATCCTTCCCATAGAGTTTAGAAGAAAATTTAGATGCTACCGGGCAAAAACCAACATTAAAACCAATTTGCCAAGTGAAGCCATCGATCGCCTTGTATTAAGCCCAAACAAACGCTTTCGGCGAACTATTTATGGGACGATTCGAAAGTGGAGTTTGTGCAGGCTTACTGCATCAACTTGGTGACTTTTTGAGTCTTTATTAAAAATATAATTGCAACACATTTTTCTTACCTGCGCAGGGAATTACTACCATCTGGGGTAAATTCGGACCTCGTGCTACAACCTACAACACCGCAAACAGTCATTTTTTGATTTCCAATCAAAATTTTTTAAAGAATAAAATTATGCTTTTTTTTCATTGAACTAACGTTGAGGAGTGTGTGGTTTGTTTGGGCTTACTAGGGTTATTTGGCAACTTTATGGCGGCTTCACTTTATTTAGCGCCAACCATCTTCTTCTAAACTCTGTAATTCTTTCGTTTGTTATTCTGCACAGTTTCACTTTCGTTTATTATTATCACGTCCGCATTCGTTATGATCGAGATTTTTTCCCCTACAGGCCTAAATTCGACAAGGAAGGTGACTTTTGCTGTCAGGTAACTGAAGGGGCTGAGCCGAATCACAGCACTACAGAATGCGAAAGCAGACCGACCGCTGTTTGGCAAGCAGGAGCCTTGCGTAAAAGACCGGAATGATGAGAAAACTGCTTTCCCAACAACGCATCACGACGATCAAGTCAAAATCGTTCTCGCGGAGAGATAAATGCACTTGATATGAGTATTATTGTAATTAATAAAAGATTGTAAAACAAATGAAAATGTTCTCTTAGATAGTAGCAGTCTGTAGAGATGAATTATTCAAGAAAGACTTTCTGCTTATGTAGTTATACTAATTATAAATTTCCATAAAAAAAATTGAGATTACTAAAACTTAACGAATCAATGTAAAGCAACAACACGAATAGAATGTGCAACGTTGTTTCGCCATCGATCCTCCATTTTCTGACTTGATGACAGAAAAAAGTGCGGTGTTTATAAAGCCACATGGTCCTACCGTGGCTGTATAAAGTGGTTTAAAGCTTGCACGCACGACGACAGAGTTTGAACAGAAACAAGTTGGTTTGTTACAGAATCTGTCACTTAAACCGCTTCCACACAACATTTGTGCTCAACAGGAAAACACACTTTATAACGACACCTCATAAAGAAATTCGCCAAAAAAGGCCTTTAGCTTCTAATTCAAACTTTTAAACGCCAAAATTAATTATTTTCTTTAATCTTCTTTTGCAGATTTAATAATTAATCTTTATCGTTTGCTAATTTTTTTTGAAGTTCGAAGAATAATGATGTATTTTTTTAATAAATATTTTTTTGCCACCACAAGTTTACAGTTTAATAAAATAAATTAGTAAAATTGATTCTTTAAAAAATAAGAGAAACTTTGCATATTTTTTATGCAAAGTTAAAATTCTCTATGCATCTTCCTTCATACATAGAAAATGAATCATCAAAATGACTCTATTGTGCTATTACAACAATCCAAATTAAATTATCTCACAAAAATAAATATTTTTCAAGAGTTTTATTTTTATTTTAAATAAAGTTTCTGGTACAATTGACGAAATGGCAACAGTGAAAATATTGAATAAAAATGGAATTTGCATGTTATTTGAATGTAGATTAAATTTTTAGTAATTTAAATTTTAAATAAACTTCTAATTTAAATTTTTTTAAATGAAATTCGGGATATAGCCTAAGTAATATTTTGCTTCAAAATGACGTATCCCACTTGTCTGTCTGGGACTTATGGTTCTTTCTGTGAAAGTGGGGGGCAGGCAGACAGACAGACGGACTGAACGATTGTAATATCTTCCACTTTTTACGTTATAAACGTAGTGTGGAAGCTAAAAGCTACGGGGTACATTTACTTTTGCAACTAGCCTAAGGACAGGCCACAGTATCAATATACCATCAATTTTAGTTTAAAACTTAAAAACACTAAAACCTTAAACAGGATAAGTGGGCATAGGTGTAAAATGTCCAGTGAAAACTTGATTATATTTTAAACACTTTTAAAGTTACGTACATGGTTTTTATTATCTTTAAATTTCAGAAAACAGAACAGGGAGAGAGACGTAAAGACGGTTTCAAAAGAAAAAAAAACAAAATGTCCCCATTTCTTAAAGACGGAATAAACCCCGAAAAAGTACTAGCGTTCTTCCAAAAGAAAAACTAACAATTATAAACTGAAAGTCGGCGTAGAAAAGTTATCGCTAACTATAGGACTTGCCGAGTGGTAATTGAATTGGCCTTTAGTATTTCCACTAACTGAGAAACACACATTGGAAAAACGCATAGAAGTGAAGGAAATTCACAGTTGGGCAGTGGAAATTAGATTCCATTATTTTAATTGTAATTTGTTATTTTTTAAGCACACGAAAAAAATTAAAGTTAATTACACTTTTGCTTTTTATTAACGGCAGAAAAATCTCTTTCTGCTAGATACCTTTCAAAAGACACTGGCTGTTGCTGGTTCATTTGTGGAATGTAGCTTCAGTTCATGGATGACAAGTGTTCTATTTAAAAGTTTTTCAGTATTTTTTTTGGGTAAGCATAACTTAATATTATCTAAAAATATAATTCATAGATGCGAACTAAAACAATTCCATATCTAAACGTCAAAAGACAACAATTTTAATCATGGAAAATTTCAAATAACCGAGAATCCATTAATTTTGAAGTAAAAATTATCAAATGCCTTACTAATCCTTGTCCTGATAAATAGCCCTTAAAGTATTTCAGAAAAGAATATACTATTTCTTGAACAATTATTTAATTAAACAACAAGAGAAAAACCAAGTTAGAAAAAAAAGCAAACCAACTGGTATTCATTAAATCAACGCTCGCTATCTACACCGACAAGATCGAAACTGTCTACCTTGGCGTGTCACCAAACAAAAAGTAAATAATTACTTAAATAAGATAGCAATGTTTAGTTTTGTATTTTTTTTTACGATAAATGCTTATAAAAAGACATGCTACAAGGAGGATTAGAAAACAAACATAACCATGACATACCCAACATAAGATAAGATTACGAGATGGTTGAATGTTGCAGGCGTAAGTATAGTAAACAGCCGTCATCCTTACTACAAATAATGAGAAAGGCAGAAGTAAAAAGAGCCTTTTAAAGGTTGATTATCTAAAGAGAAATGCTTTCAGAAGGAAAAAAAAGTATCAAAAATAAAATTTTGACCATGAAAATTTCTAACGCTTTTTAGTTGAGCATTTTTTTTATAGATCAAATGACCTGCAAACCTACTTTCGTTGGCGCCCATCAGATCACGAAATAGCCTTTGTACTCCTGGAACATATGGTTATTTAGTCTTGATAAGCAAAGATTTTCATTGTTAAAACTGGATTTACGTTCAGCAATGGTAAAACAGTTTGTTGAAGAATTCAAGAAGGACCTCGATAGTTATTGAAGACTGGTAAATAATTAGTAATTTTTTGGACCAACCATTCTGGGCCACTGTCTGGCCTGTTGTTGGTCGACAATTTTGTATTTGTAACGTGTATTAACCAAGACGCGAAATTATTTTATTTTCAGGCAAAACTTTTAAATGAAGCATAATATGAATAATTTTAATCTCTATTGTTCACTTGCTAATATAACTGGATACAAACTGATAACAAATATATCAATACAAAGACCACCAAAAAAGTGATTTTGCCAAAATGAAAAGAGCTGAAACTTGGGGATCCAATATTTTCTATTTGTAGGGTTTCTGCCAAAATGGACAGTCTCAAATTCATGACTTTTCATGACTAATTTAACAGTTTTTCATGACTCCATAAATCGCATCTCAAATAAAAAAATTCAAATTAAGACAACTCAAAAGTTGACAACAAAAACATAGTAAACAATTTATAGTGTTTGTGTAGACAATTTTCATATTGGCTTAATTTAATGTGCAAGTGCACAAATTTATTTCAGAAATAAATTATTGCACCATAAAATGATTTCACACACAAAATGTAATTATATTAATAAAGTGAAAAAATCTTTTTTCTTTAATTAATTATTCCAGGCCGGGCTTTCTTTGTTCTCTAATATGTGTGCCTTACAGTGCAACTGCATTCCTCCTTCTAATAACGGGTTGCGTTGATTAAAAAAAAATAAACGTTATAAAACACCAGTTAAACCAAGATTACAAAAAAGCTTGCCGGCAAAACTATTGGCATAATTTTTTTTAAACGATAGGTTAAAATTTAGGCTATATCAAGATCTCTTAAATCCTCTCTACCACCGGAATTTTCATAGAATTTATAATCACCGATTTTTTTTTCTACCATTTTAAATTGCGGCGATCTGAAAATCACTCAAACTTTGGCTATCAGAACATCTAAAAGCTCCGGCGATCTGAAAATTGAAAAAAAACTCCAGCGGTCCGATAGTCGCGGAACTTGGCTAGGCAGAAGTCTTAAATGTTTTGTACGTTTTGTGAAGTTTTAGTAAAAATAAATGTGTCGTCCTAAAGGAAGAGAAGCTTATTCCACAAAAAATAGTACACGATAGCGAGATATTGGTGGCGCCACCTACAGTTTAGTTTACAAAACACAATCTAAGGCAACCGATTTTTAAAAGGGAAACAAATTTTATAAATTACACATGCAGTCAGCCAAAAATTAATACCTAAAACATTAAAGATTAATTATATAAAAACCTAAACTACTGCAACTTCAGAAAAACATGAAAAACACACACAGTGCCAAAGATTTCATAACATTAGTAAAAAAAAAAAAAGAATTTAATTCTAAAAATGAGTAAAAGTGTTGGTGCTGCCATCTACAGAATCAGGCAAGAAATACAATTTAGGGCGATCTTTTTAAGAAGTGTCCAAATTAAATAAATAGCCCATGGAATACCGTTATGCTATTCAGAAGACAAAATGATGCTTGGTTACTTTAAAGACAGTCTACAAGAAACAAAACCATAAGCAATAATTTTAACTAAGAAATTCACTTTAAATAAAAAAAATATATAGTAATTGAATTTACCTTAATTACATTTTGTTGGTATTAATGAATTTAATCTAGAATTTGTAATGTTTCTCAGACTCTATAATTACATTAAAAAACTTTTTAACCTTATACATCATGCATGTCTGTAAATTATGTAGATATTGTCAAAGAAAAAAAAGAGAGAGAAATTGTAAATTGCATTAATGTTAATTTTAAGGCTGAGAAGTCCTTTTGTATCATCAATTGGATCTGCTTTAGAATAAAGTAGAACCTCGATAATCCGAACTCTGCTAACTGATAGTGCAAAAGACAACATAAAAAATTTCTCTAACTCTAATAAGGTCTATCTATGGTTCACAAAAGAAACCAGTCCCAGAAATCTCCTAAAATGAGGAATCTCCAGAAAGAATATATGAGGAATCAACTACACTCCAGCGTATTTTGGAAACTTTGATGATTTTAAAAAAGCAAAACAAACTTTGACAACTCTAAAAATTAAATGCAAATTTCTGGTAATCCTAAATTTTCAGGAACTCAGAGGATTTCCTAAAAGCGTGGAACTCCAAGTAGAGAGACTATACAACGAAAAATAAGCACTTCTCTCAGAACCAAGCACAGATACTTGAAAAAATAAGATTACAAATTAAGATTATAATTTTTAAGCACTTTTTGTTTGCCAGTCTCAGTTTCAGAGATAACTTAGAACTAAAATATAATGTTTACAACTTTAAAACCAGCACGGATTTCTTAAATTGGTGGATTTTGAGTCTGTAGGCTTTCGCCGCTCCTATGTAATATAAGAATTACTATTTAACTGACTTAGTTAATGGTCTTATCATCATGTAATAATGTACAGCTCTGATATTCAAAGCTAAAGATACCAAAAAAAAAAACCCCAGAGAATACAAGCTAAAATAAGAACTGTTCAAAAATATTGTTAGTCGTCATTTTAAGGAAATTTTTAAGAATTACATTTTAGAAAAGCAGAAAACATTTTTTTAAAAAGGAAACAGGAAAAGTAAAAAGATTATTTATACAAACTGTGATAAATATTTTAAAACATCAGAAATAATTAGTGATATTTAAAATATATATTTTTTAATGATTTAGTCAAAAAAAATTAATAATAGTTTACATGAAATTTCATTAACAGAAAATGCTTCCATTCCAGGTGGATTTAAATCTTTCATGCCCGATGGATTTAACTCTTTTAAGAACAGTAATGCCCTATGGCATCAATCTCCAATTTTTCTTTGATAATTTTGATAAGATAATTTTGGCTTGGTCATTTTGTTGCCAATTGAATTAAATGAGTGAATGTAAGCAACCTAATTCATAAGCATTCATAAAGTTATTCAGCTTTAAACCTCACTAGAGCAATGTTTTCAGCACTGATAATGTGTTTTCCAGATAGCAGGTTGTGGGTGGATGAATTGCTAGCGGATCATATTAATAGGTGTCAGTAACGCTATTTCTAAGGTGCTTACACAGCAATAAAATATTCCACTTAGAGCACTTTACACCCCAATCATGTAAGCATTGAGTTATTGAAGTGGATTACTCTTTTTAGATAATAAAAGATTAGTTTGGTTGGATTAAATTCACAGTAATTACACAAGCTTTTAGTTTATAATGTTGATGCCTGGTCAAGTAACAAGGCCAAGACCTAAGTGCCCAATCAAGGTACTGACATCTTACATGACATCAAGATGTTTCACTATGATATACAGATTTAATATGAATAAACAAGTCCTTTTTGGTACTATCAAAGATATATGAAGAGAACAGGAAAAAGCCTTTATTGGACAGGATATCTCTCCGTATCAGGCCTCTTTAGCGACGATAGCGAGTCATCGCCTAAACTGGTGTCAGGAAATCGGTTTTTCACTTTGTTCTTCTCGCGCTGCAACCCTGAATTACGCTAGACACTAGTCCTACGTTTGTACCCCGAGAGAAAAACCAAAAGAAAAACTGGTTTCCTGTTCCCAATGTTCGCCAAGCAGACCTGAAAACGTGATGATTAATAGTTAATCAAGGGGTTATTCCCCTGAACTTTTCATATATTAATGTGCTTAACTCATTTAATTAAAATATAGCCCATGATTCCGGAGCAGTTGGTAGATTGTTAATGGAGAAAGCAGGGTTCTCATAAAAATAAGTAATAAAATATGTAACTCACCCATCAAAATTAGAGCTTGTACAGTCATAGACAAGGTCTCTGTTATTCTTCAATCCCAAGTACTCTTCACAGTTGTCACAACCATCAAACTCAAATTGGTCAACTGACTGAAAATAAAAGAAAACTTTTGGTACAATATTTTTAGATAAAAGCATCAAAAATAGGCTAAGGTAGCCGCTTTATTTCCCTTTAGAAAAAACATTACAGACCCTCTCTTATACAAGGCTATGGAACATTGAAATAACATTACTAAGTTTTATTTCGGAGGCATGAATTTAGAAATAGATTTTAATAATGCAGTAAACATGGCTCTTTTTATCATCACAGCAATGACGCCAGATAAATTCCGCTGAATCAAGAAGATATTGATGTGTCGTTCCAAAATGACTCGACATCATGTCGTTTTAAAGTAAATACACAACTCAAATTAAAATACAAATGGAATTAAGGTTTTTTAACTTGTGAATAATATAATATTACTTAATTGTTTTTATGCAATGACCAGGTTTCCGCAATTCGCGCCCAATCCCTTACTTGGTAATTTTATGTACTGGGGCATGCCTAACGGAAAAGCACCAAGTTGGAGGCATAAAAAATGTTCCATATTACAGCATTTGCAATATTCCATATATTTGTTGAGTTAGAGTAGGTACCCACCATAAGTATGATGGGTTGAAGAGTTTGACTTTTAAGCTGTCAATCCGGGATTAAACTCAATACGATTTTTTTACCTAGCTATTTAGCATGACAAAATTGGTGGTATAAGCACTTCAGATCATCTATAATAATAAAAGTAAAGTTGTGTGTTCCTTATCGACTCATAAACTAGACATTTGTTTACCTCTTAACTTGGCACAAATGTGTAGTTCATACTTAAGTTATAATTTTTGAACTTTCAGGAGTCAAAAGGTTTTATTTTTGGAGAAAATTCAAATTTTCTGAAAAAACTACCCCACTTTCGCTTAAAACAGTTCATTTTTAGCTTCCACACTACGTTTATAACGTAAAAAGTGGAAGGTATTATAATCGTTCAGTCCGTCCGTCACCCACTTTCACAGAAAGAACCACAAGTCCCACAGACAAGTGCGATATGTCATTTTGAAGCAAAAAATCAGATTAGGCTACATTCCAAATTTCATAAAATTAATAGAAAAGATTTGATTAAATTAGAAGTTTATTTAAAATTTAAATAACTAAAATTTTTATCTACATTGAAATAACATGCAAATTCCATTTTTATTCATATCGTTCATCTGTCACATTACAGAAAGACCACAAGTCCCACAGACAAGTGGATACGTAATTTTGAAGCAAAAAATCAGATTAGGCTACATTCCAAATTTCATTAAAAAATTTAAATTAGAAGTTTATTTAAAATTTAAATAACTAAAAATTTAATCTACATTGAAATAACATGCAAATTCCATTTTTATTCAATATTTTCACTGTTGCCATTTCGTTAAACGTACGAGAAACTTTATTTAAAATAAAAATAATTTTTGAAAGAATATTTATTTATGCGATATAATTCAGTTTGGATTGTTGTAATATCACAACAGAGTTCTTTTGATGGTTTATTATATATGTATGAAGGAAGATTCATAGATAATTCTAACTTGGAATAAAAAATAGGCAAAGTTTCGCTTTTATTATTTTTAAAGCATCAATTGCACTAATTATATATTTTTCGAACTGTAAATTAATTTAACAAACGATAAATAACTGAATTTTCGAAAGAAATGTAAATGGGAAATTGTGGCGACACAAAGATATTTATTAAAAAAGATTACATTATTATTCTTCAAACTTCAAACAAATTTAGCAAACGATAAAGTCTAATTATTAAATCTAAGAAAGAAGATTAATGAAAATAATTAATTTTATCGTTTAAATGTTTAATTACAACTAGCTAAAGGCTCTGTTTGGCGAATTTCTTTCTGAGGTGTATAAATCGTTTGTTTTCTGTTGAGCACAAATGTTGTGTGGAAGCGGTTTAAGTGACATATTCTGTAACAAACCTACTTGTTCTTCTTTCGTGTTGCAATCAACCGACGAAATTAAAATAAACACAAAAATAATTAAAATTTAAAAGGATTATTTTATTCTGACATAGCCATTACCTTCAGAAACTAAATTCATTGTTTGAAAAAGCTATTACTGGGAATTTTAACTATGATGGTTGTTTAAGGCCATCATTGCATATTAGGGTTTTATGTCTTAAACTTTTTGCCAAATATGTTGCCAAACTCGCCAAATTATTACCTAACATGTGCCAAATGAGAGAAATGGTTTTTTAGTAATTTATGTTATAAGCTGTTTGGTTGTTCAAAGGTCATTGCATAAGAGCTGTATAATGGGTGTGTTTGTATTTTCTCGCCAAATTATTACAAAAAAGTGCCAAATGAGCTAAATTTTCTATATATTTATGAGAGAAATAAGTATTACATTGACATTTCTATGAAATTTTATAGCATATTTTTTATTATGTTCAATTTTAAGGTAATAAAACAGGTTTTTATACTTTATAACGAGCAGAAACAATAACTTAAGCTAATTGTGATTAAATATAGCTCATACTTAAGTTCCGATTTTTGAACTTTCAGAGCTGAAAATGTTCCATTTTTAGAGAAAATTCGAATGTTTTGAAAAAATGCATCACTTTTGCTCAAATCCGATGCTTTTTTCCCTTTCGCGTTGTTATTCGACAGAAGAAATTAAAATAAACACAAAAAATAATTGAAATTGAAAAAGCTTTTACTCTGTTCCCATTAGCTAAAAAAACTAAATTCATTATTTGAAAAATAATTGACTTGTTTACTGTGAAGTAATTTCGTCCAGTCTTCATTCCAGGATTTTGTTGTGGCTTTAGATGATGATTTTTTCATTGATGGTTCTGTTTACTGCATGTATGCATATTTAAGCTATTCCCGTGAATTATAAGTATGATTGTTGTTCAAGACCATCGCACTAGATCTGCATAATATGGTTTTTTGTTTTAGTTTTTTTGCCAAATAAGTTGCCAAATATTTGCCAACCAAATTATTACCTAAAACGGCCCAAATGTGCAAAATGTTTTTAAAAAAATTTAATATGGTTGGTTGTTTGTAGGTCACTGCTCTAGAGCTGTATAATGGGGTTGATTTTAGCTATATATATTTTATAGCCAACTCATTACCAAAACTGCGCCAAATTAGCTAAAAGGTTTTATGCATTTATGAGAGAAATTACGGTGACATTTATATGTGCACAGCGTATTTATAGCTTATTTTTTGGGGGGAATTTTAAGAAAATAAAATGGGATTTTTTAATTTATAGTGAGCGGAAACAATAGCATAGGCTTATTATCCTATAACAGATTAAATGGTATATATACTTGGATAGATTTGATATTTTTTTAGTCCGGGCGAAGAACGGGTACTTATTTGCTAGTTGGTAATAAAAAGTCTGTAGTAGTATATTACAGATAACTGGAACAGAAGATAAAAAAAACTCCATAAGTTCTTTTTTGAGTTATTTTGTCTTCCAAAATGTTACTATTCATTAATATTTAACATTTTTGTTCCAACTAATTTTTTTTATGTTGTTGCCACGTTACTGAACCACAAAAGAAAGGGACCCAAAAACTGCCTGCAGACCTTCAATGAGCTAATATATTCTGTGTGATGTTGGTAACTGATTATTTTAAGAAAAGGGGAAGACAATAGGCACTAATTACCTGAAGTTTTGCTCAAATGTTACGAGGCAAAGGCAAGCCGAATTTTTTAATTAGTAAAATTTAAGTTTTCAGAACAAATTGTCAAAGTGATGTCATTTCTGCTAACCTATAACTGATTTGCAGTTCTAGTAAGGGTTTTTCTTAACAAATTCATAAAAAATGCATTAATGTATGCGCGTCTCATTTAAAAAGGGCAAAACAAACGAAAACACTCGATTTTGGCTTGTGGCTAAATTTTCGAAAGCACAACAAGAAGCACCGAGGGATAGGAATTTACAGCATATCCTAGTCTTTGCCAGATCGTAAAAATGACGAAGACTTGCAGAACTTTAACTCTAATAAAACACAAAAGTATGCATTCATTTAAAAGAATGTGGCTTTAAAAACTAAAAAAAGGGAAACAAGACAAGTGAATTTGAGGAGAAACATTGTAAACGATGAATGGAATAAGGATTTCTTACAAGATCACAATTGGGAAATTTTTTAAATTTACCTTAATTATTGAACACAGCAAACAAGCCCGAAGACTTCGCAAATCTTTTGGAACACTTTCAAGAGACATATCAAATTAAATCTTTCTGAAATTGCTAATTCAATAAATCAGATCTTATGCCAGTGGTCAGCAAAACAATACTGAAGCAAAACAATAACAAAAGCAAAATAATATGATGCCACCTTCTTATGTTTAAATACTTGTTTTTAAAAAATAATAATAATTTGGATTTTTGCTTTTTAAAAAGAATAAAAAGTTCTAAACTTGAATTCCCATTATTTAATGAGAATATCAGAAAATTGTTATGTTAAATTTTAACAAACATACAATCCGTACATAAAAACATACCTAACTTTCACACCACTTTATAACTTTTTTTCGCATTATCAATTTTATTTTCAAATCTTATTAACTGCAGCCTATGATAACGATGTTTTGGTTTTATTTTTACTGCGTTTGCGGAATATGAAATAAAATATGAATAATTTAAAATTTGTTTGTATACGTTGAAGCAATCGTATGTTAAAAAAATTCTTATCCCATATTACTTTTAATTTTCTTATTTTACTAAAGATTTAGTAAACTATTTGCTCTGTTTTGCTTTTTAAAACGTCCTTTAACTTTGACATACGTAGTCCTATACATTAGTGAAAACTTTCCTTGTTTATGATTATATAACTTTAAACTTAAATTAAATATCTTACGAAAAGTTCTATAAGAGCCACAAAGGGACTCCTTCTACTAAAATGCTGTCTTTTTTTTATCTTGCACTTTATTTCCTATTAATATATAATTTATTTAAAATTAAATGAAGAGTTTAAGAAGCAGAAACAATATTTCAAGAGTTTTCCTTTTTTGAAAACACTTTTTACTTTTAAAAAAATTTATTTATGCATACATTAGCGTAACAAGAAATTTTTTCAAGGAATGACACATTTTCCTTTCAAAAATTTGTAGGATCTAGGTATAAAGTGTAAACTAAGAATTTGGGGAGAGGATATTTTCCTCTGCATGCAAATTAGAAGAAATGCACTCCAAATGTATCTGGTTACTTATTTTATTTTTTCATTTAATGCCACAGTAGCTGTAAAATAAAACCACCCCTTATGCATTCAACTTTTAAAATACCATCATCAGACCACAACATTGGAGTTCTCAAACATAACTCTTGAAGAGTTCAGGGGAAAAGCCCCTTCATCAACTGGAACCTGTCCGCAATGAGGTCTGCTTGGCCAGTAGTGGCCATTGGAAATCAGTTTCTGAATCGGTTCTTCTCTTGCGGTTTCAAACGTCAGACTTTGGTGGATCTTAGTCGGTAGAAAAATCCTAGTTTTGAATTAGCTTAAAATAACGAAGAGAACTTTTAAGATTCTTAATTTATTTACTATAAAAGTTTTACAAATTTGATATTCGTGTTATTAATTCAGTATTTTGGTAAATAAAATATCTATTAAATAGACAGACTATCCGAAAATATTAAGATTCTTAAATTAATTAAGAAGTTCTACACTACTATTTTTCTAATAACAGAAATCTGACACTCGAGCCCATGATAAGAACCAAGGAAAAACTGATTTCTGCCCACCAGTTTAGGCGATGACTCGCTATCGTCGCCAAGCAGACCTGATGCAGACAGATTCCTAGTTAATGAAGTTTTTTTTCCCTCTTTGTTTCTTTAAACATAAAGTAACAGCTATTTTATTTTTAGATGAGTTCGGAAAATCCTTTAACTCTCAAAGATGAATGGGAGGTTTTGGATAAAGAATTTAAAGATCTTGAGGTAAGCTAGCCTACTTTTTTTTTGTTACCCCTTGTTTTGTTTTGTTGTTTTTTATTATTTGTTGTTTTGTTGTAAAGGTAGAGCACAGCATATTTTTTTTTTCAATTTAAATTATCCATTTCATACAGTGTTTGAAATTAGATAAAGAAATTTAGGAACAATCTATGCTGCTAAATTAAGGTTCAAATGCATATTATCTAGGAGATTTGTTTTTGAATTATTAAAAAAATGTTTTAAAAAAAATTCGCCACAAACTTTGGAGTCAACAGTCCCCAACTTGGCAATTTTAAGGTCGCTTAATGTGTTTTTATGAATCACTATAGTTTTGTGATTATAGAATCACTCTGGTTGTAGCTTCCACACTAAGTTTATAACGTAAAAAGTGGAAGGTATTATAATTGTTCAGTCCGTCTGTCCGTCCGTCACCCACTTTCATAGCCCAAACTACAAATGCTACGGACAAGTCTGATACAAATATTAAGCGCATCAAAATTAGAATACATTGAACATTTCAGAAAAGAATTCGAATTCAAAGTACTTCAATTATTTAAAAAACTGCAAAATTTGATGCTCATTTAAAAAATATAGGAAGCCATTTTCATTAGAATTAAATCACCATTGCCATCGCAACAATCGCTCGAGAAACTTTAATTCTTTTAGACAATAAATTAAAATAAATTTATTTTTGGGACATCGATCAGTTTGAAATGACGTCAAATATATTTCACTACGAGATTCTTTGTATGTTGATATGAAATATTTTCATTCTATTTAAAAGCGAGGGAATATTACATATTTATTCTTTGAAATATAAATTAATTTTTGCAAACAAAAAGTAATAATTATTGAATTTTCGAAATAAAATAAACGAATCTAGCCAATTTTTTTTTACAGCATCATTTTACTAATTATTTATTTTTTGAACTGTAAATTAAATTAACAAACGATAAATAATAACTGAATTTTCGGAAGAAAGTTAATGTAAATGGGAATTGAAATTGTGGAAACTCAAAGATATTAATTAAAAAAATTACATCAGTGTTCTTCGAACTTCTTCAAATTTAGCAAACGATAAAAACTAATTGTTAAATCTGAGAAAGAAGATTATTGAAAATCATTAATTTAGGCATTTAAAAATGTGAATTAAACTAGCTAAAAGCCCTGTTTGGCGAATTTCTTTCTAAGGTGTAAAAATAGTTTGTTTCCTGCTGTTATTAGAATTAAATCACCATTGCCATTCGCAACAATGGCTCGAGAAACTTTAATTCTTTTAGACAATAAATTAAAATAAATTTATTTTTACAACATCGATCAGTTTGAAATGACGTCAAATATATTTCACTACAAGTTTCTTTGTATGTTGATATGAAATATTTTGATTCTATTTAAAAGCGAGGAATATTACATATTTATTCTTTGAAATATAAATTAATTTTTGTAAACGATAAGTAATAGTTATTGAATTTTTAAAATAAAATAAATGAAAATAGCCAAATTTAGCATGTAAATGTTTAATATAGAATAGTTGCTGTGTTTGGCGCCTTTTTACCTGTTAAACATAACTGTTGTGTGGAAGTGGGTTAAGTGACAGATTCTGTTTCAAACCTACTTGTTATAATTTTAGGCTAATTGAAATTTTAAAATTGAAGAAATCCCAATTTATGATAGCCAAAGTGTCTGAATATTGCAGAGTCTGACTTTTTAACGTTTTTAGATAGCCAAATTTTCTGAATTTGGTAATCAGCACAATTTTGATATTTTATTAAAAGTTTGCTGAAGAAGTTTCTCAATTTATAGAACCACCAAATTTGTGCAACTGTAGGACTGCTAAATTTTGTTTGATTTTATTATCACTGCAACTTTTTGACGAATGTAGAATATGGAAGAGTTGTGATTTCAACACGATTATTTTTAGTGAGAGCGTTAGAAACCACGATAAAAAAGTTATTTAGGCCAATTTTCAAAACTAGTCGTAATAACTGCAACTAAATTTATTTGTTGCAAATTTAAAAGATTCAGTGACATTTTGCGACTACTGACTGCTAATTACAAACCCTGATTTCATAGAGTTGATTAATTCGTTACTTTTTTATTTAAATTTATATGTGAAATACATTAAATTATGTGACATTAATTTTTTTTGTAGGTTAATCACAAACAATTTTCAAAAGTTGTTGATGAATTAAGCAAATCCCAATCTGAATGCACAAAATCGGTTTCTCACCAGTGGTATCGCCTAAATCAAATATCTGAGGCCCTGGAAAAGTAAGTATAGGACCACTTTTTTTAAGTATAGATTTTTCAATATGTTCTAGAAATTGCAGAGCTATAACGGCAGTAAGACTCTTGTAGCTCTAGTGTGATGTGAATTCAACCAAAACCCGAGTAATAGGATGTGGACTTTCAATTGGACATCTTTGGTCCTGAAGTTTGGTTTGTGCATTAAAACATCCCAATTGTTTTAATTTGTATAAGATTGTTTAAGCTTTAATTACAGATTTAAGATTACTTAATTTCAAAAACATGATCATTAGGAAGAAATAACATCAAGGCTAATTTTGTGCTTTCTTTTTCTTAAACCTTGTTTTTCTGAGAGGAGAATTTTAGAATACTCGTAAATAATTATTTGATAAGAAAACCAATAACTTTCTTGTTATTGTCATTTATTCAATGATAAATAATAAAATTTTAAGTTAAAAAAATTTCTATTTAACATGTTTTTGAGTTGCCATATGAAGATATTTATTTATACTTTTCTGCTTTCATCTATTTCAAACACAATCTATAATAATAAAAATGAAGTTTTGTGTGTTTGTGGGTATGTTCCTTATAGACTCATAAACTAGACATCTGTTTGGCTCGTAACTTGGTACAAATGTGTAGTTCATACTTAAGAACTTTCTTACTTTTTCATACTTTTTGAACTTTCAGAGCCCAAAATGTTCTATTTTAAGGGAAAATTAGAATTTTCTGAAAAAACCACTTTCGCTCAAATTTGATAATTTTTTCCTTTCCTGTTGCCATCGGCTGAAAAATTTAAATAAACTTTTACGAAAACAATTAAAATTGAAAAAGGGTTTATTTTATTCGGTTGCCATTACCTTCAGAAATTAAATTCATAATTTGAAAATTAATTGACACGTTTCAAGTGACGTAATTCCAGCCAGTCTCCCTTCTAGGATTTTATTGTGTGTTTATTTGATGATTTCTTCATTGATGGTTCTGTTGACTGCATGTATGCATATTTAAGCAATAAATACATAGTTAAGATATTACTAAACTAGGACGGTTGTTCAAGGCCATCACACTAGAGCTGCATATTAGGGTTTTATGTCTTAATTTTTTGCCAAACTTGCTAAGTTATTATACCAAAAATAGGAAAATTGCGATGACTTTTATGAGTGCATTTATAAAGTATTTTTAATTTTTAAGGTAATATAAGTAATGGGGTTCTATACTTTATAACGATTGGGAACAGTAATATAAGCTTATCCTATAACGGATTAAATAGTACATATACTTGGATCGATTTGAACTTTTTTTAGTCTGTGCGAAGAATGGGTATTTATTTGCTAGTTTATACCTATTTTCAGATGCCCAGTTGAAACAAAAGAGGAAATTGATTTAGTGGAATCCATCAAGCAACAAATTGAATCACGTAAATTGCAATTGGAAGACATTCAATCTGCTCTACCCAGAAAAAATGGGTGTGTTACTTTTTCAAAATATATAATTATTGTATTCTACAATTATTTTATTTGTTTTTATTTCACAAGGGTATATTTTCAAGACTGTCACATATTTTCCCCCTCTCCCCAAAGTTGAGATAAAGATGTAGTATTGGTAATCAGATTAAAAGTTAAAACTTCATTTCTTATAAGTTAAATTTTGATAATTGGTTAACCCTCTGAGACATACAACAGTATAAACCAGTCGCCTGACTCTCAGGTATTTCAGTAACTCACTTATTTTTTTAAAATAAATTTTATAATTTTAGTACATTTTAAAATTTGCAGAATTTAGAAGTGATTCATAACTATCTGCTGCAGAAATATTCTGCAGCAGATAGTTATTCTTTAGAAATTAAAAAAAATTAAATTTTATTGCTAAAAATATAAATTTTATTATGCAGGAAAACAAGTTTACACTGCAGTCAATTTACTTAGCCCTCAAAGGGTTTAAAAGTTGGGCAATAAACTTATTAAATTTGTAATTAGTTATTAAATAAATGTTGCCTTTTTTATTGAACTTCTGCCTTTGAAATTAGGGTCCCCTGCAATTAAAACCTTATTTTGTAATTTACTGGTGGCTATTTCAATTTTCAGGCTGTATTTACAAATCATTCTTGGAAGTGTCAATGTAACCATAGTCAACAAAGAAGATAGGTATGGCACTTTATGTTATATAGGTGCTCTATTTTGCTGCTCAATTATGAAACTTATAAATTCTCAATTTTATTTTTCTTACAGTATGAAGTACAAAGAAGAATATGAAAGGTTCAAGCTAACAGTTACTGTTATCATATTGTGTTTGTCTGCACAGAGTATTTTCTTTTCCTACAGGTAAACATATTTAACATTTTTGTTATTATTTCCATGTAAATTCAAAAGTTTGTACGAGTTTTTAAAATGCTTAGGAACTCTTAGATTTTTTAATAACACCACAAGGTAGTAGTTAAAAGTGCTTATTTGTTTTACTTGATGTGGGTGGTTCAACAGGTATGCAACTTAATTGACAAGCAAAAATAGTGAAGTAGTGTGGTTCCATAAAATATCCCGTTTGAATACATTTATTTAGATAAAACTACATACTAAATTTAATTAAATTATAAGTAATTAATACAAAGTGTGAAATTTATGAAAGCCTTTAATATTAATATTTGTAATTAAAAAAAATATCCTGTTTTAAACAAATTTAGTCCCTAAAGGTTACTTAAAAGTCCTTAAATTAGCCATAGAAAATTTGTGTATATGTCCTGTAGAGATTCGATTATTAATAAAATTTTTTTACATTTTCATTTCAGAGCTCTGGATGCCATTTTGCATTTTTTACTTGTATGGTATTACTGTACATTAACCATCAGAGAAAGCATACTGGTTATAAATGGTTCCAGGTTAGTTTTTCCGCCTCTTTTCTTTATATTGACTCTCTTGCACATATGTATATTTAAAAGTTTCTTAATAACTTCTTTATTTTAAAAATAAATTTTTTAAGCCGCCATGGCAATGTTTATATTCTCATTCGAATAAAATTAGGATTCAATCATTGTTTTCATTCAATCAGTTATGTTGATTCCATTTTTTATGTAACAAACGATCATAAAGCATGTAATTAAGATTTAGGAATAGCAATATAACCAAACCAAATAAGAAGTGGCCTAAATAAACCAGTTCTAATGAAAAGTGTTAGGAAGTACTAAATTCATTAAAAACTGTTGGTGTTTAATTTTCTTTTGGCGGTGTTTTGATTACTGTGATATGGACTGTTCTCTTAAAAATTACTTCAAAGTTATTTAGATTTTAAATTTAGTGATTTTTTTGATTTTTTAAATTATATTTAACCTTAAATTATTTAATAACCTTTTATTTCACAACAGAATGAAAGGTTGGTGGAGAATCAATCACTTTATAACAACAATTCAAGCTGGGGTCATAATTGTTTGGTAATATCCCTATTTTTATTTTACTTGATCTTTTAAAATACCTATCAATTAGGCAGAACGCCTTTTCTAGAAATTGTTTTCAAAAGTTTATTTTATAAATTGAAATGTCATAGAAGCACATATCGACAACCTATGTTGAATTATTAGCATTTGCAGAATTATATTTGAATTATGCAAATGTTTTAATTTTAAAAAGTAGTTCTAAGGCAAAACATTGTTAGGTTATCAGTAACTAAGATACCTATATTTCCTTTTGTAATAAATTATTGAAATGAAGGTATCATACTGCTTAAAAACATAAATAATTAATTTTAATAAAATAATTGCAATAATTTGTTTAATTAGGCCAGATGGTTTGATGTATGACCAATTCAGAAGGCAGTTTACATTTTATACATGTTACATAAGTAAGTTGCATTAATTTGGAAAGTTTTACTTTAAATATTGTTCATTTTCTCTTCATTTAAGCAACTTCTAAATGAAGTATTTTTATAGGTATACTCCAGTTTCTCCAGTTCAATTATCAGCTGGGATGCCTATATAGATTACGGGCATTGGGAGAAAGGCACAAAATGGATATAACAATTGGTAAATTTTCAAACACCTTCTGCGATTATAAATATATCTTTAATCTCTTCATACAGATATTAATTTTTACATAATGTTATTTTAAATATGCAATTTATAAAGAAAGAATTTTCTTACTCTGTCATCATTATAAAATTATATTACTGCAGATTGGTAAAACTTAACTTGAATCACCCAAGATTGTAATTAAATATTTAATGCATTCAATTCTTAAAATTTGCATTCAATTTTTCTTGCAGTCTTAATATTTTAATAATAATTGTTATTGTATTAATGTTTAATGATCAATTGTACTTTATTGTGCCAGTTCAGATGATTGGTTCAAAATACCTTGCATGACATTTAACTGTTGTCCTTACGATTACAATGCAAGCTTGGGAAGAACTGTAAGGAGGCCTTCTCCCCCCCCCCCCCCCTCGTGTGGTTTTCCAGGAAATAGCATTATATAATAGCATATTTTTACTCTTTTCATACTCCCCCCCCCCCCTCCATTTGGGTTTGGAAAGCAATTGCAATTAACCTCACAGCAGAGCCTCAAACAAGTTAGGTTTAGAACAGCAACGCTAACACTGTTTCCTAGGAAAACCATACAGGGGGTCGGAGAAGAAAGTTCTTTCCAAGCTTGTGTGGTAATCATAAGGACGATAGCTGATTTCGATGCAGTAGTCGCAGTCTAGTACCTTTTTTTATTTGAAACCAGCAAAAAAAATTAACAGTGGCTCTTTTCTGATTACTAGTAGAAAGAAAAACATTTGATTTTAAATATTTTTTAAGGCTTTGTAAATTAGTTAAACATTAAAAGAATGTTTTTCTGATTATTCTAAGTCAACTCTCAATATTCTTAATATAATTGGTTCATTTATATGGAAATTAAAGGGCACAATTTCTGAAAGTTGTCTTATAAGTTTGCCATATCCATATGTTTTGTATAGCTATTAGCGGTTTGTAATACAAGTAAAACAATTTTGTCTTTTTCCTACTTGAGCAGAAATTTATTAAAATATTTTTGTATAATGGTTTTTTATTTTTTTCAGAGGGATTCCATTCTTGGATGTGGAGAGGTTTAAGTTTTCTTCTACCATTCCTGTATATTGGTTATGTAAGTGTAGATAAATCTGACTTAATTAAGGTTATAGTCATTTTCTAAAGTCAATATGAACAAGTATCTGGACATTTCTTATGCCATTTTGTGCAAAAATACTCTGCATCTAGAAGTATCGTTCAAGCAAAATGACATTTTGAGTAAAAAAAATAATTTTGTTAAGTTCCTTTTTGTCCATTGTAGAAAACGTTCAGGAAGTTTTTTTCCCTTTTAAATTCATAATGGTTTCTGTTTATGGTTTAATTCCCTTTATCCTAAAGCATGCTTTAAAGAGGGTTAATGTAGCTTTTTTTAATTTACAGTCACTTTTTTTGAAAATTTGGCTACATTCAACTAATTTAAGCATATCTAATAACTCTATATTTCTCTTTCTAAGATTTTTCAGCTTTTAATGCTTTAAAACTGTATTTTAAGGGCAGATATAAAGTGTATTATGGCAGTACTATAATAAATTGATATAGAAATAAGTAAAAATAACATTTACAGTTTGATTTATGTACCCATTTTATAAAAAAATGATAAAATTCAGAAGTTTCATGCAAAAATATTTTATAGTTTAGAGGAAATGTGTATGTTTTTGAAATTAAAAGTACAACCAATTTTCTGTCATCTTTTTCACCTAACTCTCTGTTTAGCCCTTCTAAGTTTACATTAAAAAGTTTCCTCCACACAAGTCAACTCGTCATTTGCTTCAAAAAAGACAGCCTGTCTGGAAATCTAAGGTTCTAGTTGTACATCACCGGCGAACTAAAATGTAAACTTCCTTTAAAATGATGTTTAATGATCTCTTTAAAATAATGTTTAAAGTAATGAGTAATATGTTTGCTCACTGCTCATGCGTACGGAAACTATTGATAGTATTATGTTGCTCACATCACTCACGCGTACCACCGAAATATTCCCGCGTACCACCAGTGGTACGCGTACCACCGGTTGGGAACCCCTGCTTTAAAGGATTAAATGTAGTTTTTTTTTTAATTCACAGTCAGTTTTTTTTTTAAAAAATGCATTGATTTTTTCTCATTCATAAGTTTAAGCATTGCTAATACATCTGGATATTTCTCTTTCAGATTTTTCAGCTGTATAATGCTTATACTCTGTATGTTTTAAGCCAGCATGAAAAGTGTATTGAGTGGCAGGTAATATATTTCAAAATTTGATATAGAAATAAGCAAAAATAACATTTGTGGAAAGTATTGAATTTATTGTACATTTTTAAAAAGAATGATAAAATTCAGAAGTTTTCTGCAAAAATATTATAGTTAGATGGAAATAAGTGTACATAGTTTTTGAAATACCATACAGTAGAACCGCAATTTTCTGTCCATCTTTTATTCACAACTCTCTGTTAACCGACCATCCCTAAGTTTACATTAAAAAATTTCTCCAACAAAGTCATTCTCATTTGTTCACAAAAAGACACCTGTCTTGGAAATCTACAGCAATTCTAAAGTGAGGAATCACCGGCGATACTAAAATCGGGAAACTTCCGTGATTCAAAAATTGGGAATCTTCGGTGATCCTGAAATTGGAAAATTCTGTCGTTTATGAAATCGGGATGATTTTAAGATAGTAAAACTTCTGCAACTCAAAGTAAAAGAATCTCTGGCAATCCTAATTTTTTGAAAAAATCGTGGAAACTAATTGATATCTACTATAGAAATAACTTTTTCCAAAACTCCGCTGCAATATTAAAAAAAAAAAATAAGAAATTGAAAATGTTTTTTCATTATCCGACCCAGTCCCAATTAGATTGGATAATTGAAGTTCTACTGTACTTAAATAATTTGATAGTTTATTGTTAAAGTAATATTTTAATTCATTATTATCCCAAAGAAGAAATTAATTTTGAACACTCGTTAAAATTCGTATTTGCAGGTTTTCTGTTCTTCTGTGATATTTTTTATACTTTTTGTGGGCAATGCACTTACTACATCCAGGGTTATTCACCAAAAGTTGACTGAAAAGTTCGCTAGCTCCTTGAGTCCAGCACAAGATAAAGCAGATTGAAAGCACAAATATAAATGTGTAGTTCCTAGAATTAAGTGTTCAAAACTACTTAAACTTTTTCTTGTACATAATATTTGAAAAAGATCTGATAAATTAAAAAAAAATTAAATTAAAACTTTTATTACTGCTACATTTTCAATGCATTTATTTTTAATACATTGATATAAAAAAAATTCCATTGAAATTAAAAGTGAGCATATTTTGTATGAAACAATTTACAATATAAGAGGGTATTTATTTTGCACATATTAATAAATATTTATCTTATGATAATCTTAACTATGCAAATTAAACTTTAATATACCGTATTAAGCATTTCTGAATGTTGTAGTGTACAATGTTTTGATGTGATAGATATAGTACAAGTACTTTTTGGAGTGTTTACATTTGTATGTCTGATATGTTTGTATGCCATATTAAAAATATCTATGTATAGTTAGTTAATAACAAAATAAGGAAACGTATAAATAAAATATTTTTATACTACTTTGCTTGAAACATAATTTTTTTAATATACATGTACACAAATATTAGTTACAGTATCTATATAAGAAAGCAAATACAATCAATAGTATTTGAAAACTATTTTAAATTAATAAATACTGATAATTTTTGATACTGATAATAATTTAATCTTATATACAAACATAGCATTTGATTTTACATATAAACATGCTCTTCTTACAAACCGAAACACTATATCTCCTTCACAGTACTGTCATTTCTTGAGAAGATACTGTGTTAAAATCTTGCATATCTAGTGAAGTTTGTTTCGCAGGAATAGAGTAGCAATGACCTGAAGCGTTGTTAGTATCAAGTGTGGCTGTAAATGGTTAAAATAATACTGACACAAATCGACTATCACAGAAAGCCATGTCATAAATAATTTAAAACTTGTATACAAAACATAAAAGTTACTTATTCAACTTAAATAAAATCTATTAAAAGGAGATTCAAAAAATAGGTAAAAAAACAACAAAGGTTTGCACAATTACAACAAAGCACTTATTTTACAGAAGGTATCTTGTGTCACTTTGTTCATCAGCGTTGGTTTCGATTTGCTCATTAGTTATGTGAATAGGTGCTTCTATACCTGTAGTAACAAAATATACAAGGGATATTAGGATACAAAGACGATTAAGATACAGGGAATATTTATATACAATGGGCAATTAGACACAAAGGGTAATAATTAAATAAACATTCAGGGTTTATGTTCTCCAGAAATGTTTTTTATATGAATTGCATGCTTATCAAACATAATAAACCACAATTATTAAAGCAACATTTTTTTAGTATTGAGTTTTAAAAGTAGACTAAAATGGTAAATTTCAAAGGCTTGCAATTGCCAAGGTTTTTTTTTTTATTGATACAGATTAAATAAAATAGTACAAAAGAAATTCAACCAAGTTTTGGTGTAAAGTTTTAAGAATAGTTTCGTCAACTGTCAAAAAATTATGAATACATGCTATTCCGACAGTGAAATTTGAAAACATTTAATAAATTTCCAATTTATATCCTAGATAATTCAAGAATCATCTCCAGTCAGCAAATCTAAAAGTTGTAAAGGCTTATTAACTTAAAATTTTCTTACTATCACTCATATGATTGGTTGTATATATATGCCCATTTCAAAGTTACTTTATGTAACTAAACTTATTCTAGCATGTTTCCTTAACTAAAATGTGTTAATTTAGTAACATAATAAACTAAATTGAAAATATTTTATCGCTAAATTTTAAATATAATTCTCTCAGTCACATAACTGTTCAATAGGACACATACATATCTAACACTGGAACAATGATATCCTCTTTTTATTTTACATTTGGCAGCAGTTAAAAACTAAAATTAAATAATAACTAATTTTTTGTTAAAAAGGTTGAGTGTTGAAAATAATAATAAAGAGAGAGAAAGAAAACAGAAAATTATCTTTTTATAATTGCGTGAAAAAAATACGATTTTTACACTATAATTTTAATATCAGACGCGTGCGAAAAGTTATACTTTTTAGAAACAGTGATAAAAAATTACTTTTTTTCACCCAAAAGCAGTGAAAAAAAGTACTTTTTTTCACTCTTTTTATAAGATGCCAACATTTCAAGTAAAACTTGCGTGAAAAAAATCAAATCTCATTGGTTCAAAAATAATTCACGTGCTAATTTTTTTACGTAAAGAAGATTGGCTGCGATAAATCTCTGGACAAAAGGCAAACTTATTTTTTAGTTTAAAGTAAAACATTTGAACATGGATACTGATACGAATTTTGAGCTTCCAGAAGAGATAAAAATAACAGCTAATGATGTTACTTCAAATATGCTTCCGGAAAAATCAAGAAAAATTTACGAAAAGGTGTATGAAAAGTTTCTATATTTCTATCTCTTCTAGAGGCTCAAAATTCGTATCAGTATCCATGTTCAAATGTTAGGCTTTAAACTAAAAATAGGTTTGCCTTTTGTAGTTCCAGAGATTTATCGATGCCGATCTTCTTTACGTAAAAAAATTAGCACGTGAATTATTTTTGAACCAATGAGATTTGATTTTTTTTCACGTAATTATAAAAAATAGTGTATGAAACACGTGGGAAAAGTAAACTTTTTAAAACACGTGTCATTATTTCACTCGCTCGTACCTCGCTCGTGAAATAAAATCCACTAGTTTTAAAAAGTGTTACTTTTCACACTTGTTGCATAAATAACTATTTTTTTACAAAGTAATGCAATGTACACTCCTTACCAAAATTATCTTTACTTTTTTTTCCCTCAGAAACAAATTTAAAATATATGTAAGTTGCTTTTTATATAATAAATACATACTGCAATATATTTTTGTGCACTAATTAATAATGCCTCTATTGTTTGTTTTCATAGATAAATACAGATTTTATGGACATAAGCAAGAATGGATTGTTACTTTCTATAAATGTATATACCTCGTAAAGCATTCTATATGAAGGCCGGTTTTATACTTAGCTGATTATATTGAGATATATTTAGCTGATTTTTACATAAAATTAAATTTTAAGATTAGGATGGTCCAAGAAGCCCTAACTTTGGTCCTATTCTGTGTAACGTCTAATTGTAATTGCAACATTATTTATGCCCAAATATGTGTGTTACAAGTTTTCAAAAATAAATAAAATATTTTTGAGAAATTAAATAAATATATTTTGAGAAATGTGAAAAAATAAGAAAAAATCATGCAAAGATAATTTTGGACATGAGTAGATAAAGAGCTAAATTTTCATTTGCTACTGCAGGGTTTGTACATGCACCTTATTGTGAAAATTAAGGAATATTTGGAAGGGGTAAAAATTACAAAATATGAAATTATAAAGATCTATTTCTAGCCTAATATTACCAAAAAATGAAAAGAGATTTAATAAACTTATATTTTTGTTTCTTTAGAATCTAAATAGTTGAATCTATTATTGAAATAAGGTACTCTCTAAGTATATTTAATAATGTAAAACCCAGTATTAGGTAAATTGAAAAAGCACGTGCATCTGAAAGTCAATGGTACACAAATGAATCTACCACCATGTTCCAATTTCCCTATAAACTATTACTAGTCTTACCTTTGTATAAGACTGCTTGATTATATATTTTAAACCATAAAATATTGTCATTTACATTTTCATTCGGCATCTAATCATAATGGTAAAAATATATTAAAATGCTTTACTATTTATTTTAAAACATAAAGAAATATAAAATTAGACGCAAAAAGTAATTTTAACAGGTTTCTATTTATTGCAAACCTTTCAAAAGTTTTTAATAAATTAGTCATTTGAGTTTCCAAACTTTAAACATTTCCCAGTAAACATTCAAATGTCTAGATCTCATAATTTTGAAAACAAAAAATAAAGCCAAACTTTAAAGATTGTAATGCTCAAATACTTTTTATAATATATGTAGTAAAAAATATTTTGAGGTTACTTTCCTTTTTTTTCTTTAATTCAAAAGAATTTTGAAACAATGGAAAGTAGGTATTGACATTATGAGTTATCTGTTCCACACCCTACCCCCCCCCCCCCCCTTCTAAATTCCGTCCTAACAGTTTACAAATTCTTTTTTATTAGAAAGATGTGACATCAGAGACCTATCCTTTAAAATATTTGTTGGTCTGTCTGTACGTTTTTCTGTCCATCTGTTCTAAAACGGTCTGATTTAAGTTTAACCTCAATTCTAACCTAACAGTCCCACTTTAATTTTTTTTTTGTTAGGTCTGTCATCAAATACCTAGATATTTTCTAAGTTGTTAACCTTCTTGTTTTATTTTTTTCCTGCAATTTTATACAAAATAGACGTAACTTAAGGCTTATAATAATTACTTAAGCAAAATATCTCAATATGATGGGATAAACAAAAAGTCAGAAGCATCAGTAAATCAAAAGGTATAAAAACTAAATCATACAAAATTAATTTGGGGGAAAAGTAAATGAATTTTTAAACCATTAACGATCGGTTTAAAAATTACATTAATACTCTTTTTACTAAACAATGAGTGTTAGGTTCTAGGGTCTTCATTCATCTTATTTAGATTATTTCAATGAACTAAACAGAACATTTATTTTCGAAGGCAAATTTACTTGCCAATAGTCTATAATAAGCTAAATCTTACCATGCGTCAAGAAGCTACATTTTGCCTTGTCCTTTTCAATAGATATAGCTGTTACAAAAAAGAAAAATGCCCCCAGGATTAGTACTCCAGTAGGTATGTACAAAGCATACTGCAGGCAAAGGAATTCTTCAATTTTAGTACTGGAGTTTTGATAAATGGCATCAGACACCTAAAAAAAAATATATATTTACATGAATTTTTAGCCTAAAAAAGTCCTGTTTTGGTATATTTTAAAAGGTGGTTTTTAAACTTGTCTTACACACCCTTGCGAATAATAGCAGGAGTCAATGTAGTAAACTGGTCATTAAAAAATGGTTTCTGAACTAGCTATGGTGTGTTTAATTGACCTGTACAAGGAACATTTTATCCTCTGACATTATGCATCAAACTTTGTTTTCCTTACTAACCTGGTCAGAGCAGCTAGCATGTTTTACAACTAAATGCTAATTATACATATTTTGTTTTGTCAGGAATAAGAATTAACAAAAAAATAACATAAAATACAGTAAACATTAAAATAATTAGATAAACATAAATAAGTTCTACAAAAGTATTAGTAAAAATATTATTCTTAATTATAACTAAGTAATTTTCATAGACGAGGAAAAAAAACTTACTATTCCAATGATGTATGGACTGGTTGCATCGCCTAATGCATGCGAAAAGAGTATCTGAAGGGCTTCAGCCATTGATCTTCTTGTAGGAATGACAACATACTGGAAATAAACATGACAAAAAAAGTTACAATTTTTAATTTAATTAGTATGCAATTATCATAATGTTTAAAGTAACAAACAATCAAATGGCTGCAAATGCTACCCCCCTTCAACAAGCACTATAAATCTAACTTCTTCTAAATTAAAGACTTAGTTAACTTTTCTGTTGTCAGGTTTCTTTACAATGTATGATTAAAAATATTTCAAAATCTACTTTACAAGGAATTACTATGCTAAATTAGAATTACCACATACTTTTAAAAGTTAATTGAATTTAAAAGTACACCATTCATCTAATCACTTTTACATTATTCTTATCAAGTGTTAGCTTCTCTTTATGACTTTTTTCGCTTTAAGCATTTTCAGAATTTTAAAAAGATTCATAGTCTTGTTTTTTTGGTTACTGATTAAGAAAAGAAAAAATACTATTAAAGGGTTACAACAATACCTATTCCCAAAATTATTTTTAATAAAAAATTATTTTAAGATCAATTTTTTAAAATAAAGTTTACTGCTGCTCTCTGGGGTCCTGCCTCACGCTCATATAGGAATTTTATAAATTTGTGTTTTCCCTCCTATACTAAATCGTAATGTAGTGACTGATCATGATTATTAAAAGTATTTATTGGATCATGAGTCATGATCCAATAAATAGTTTTTAGCAGTAGACATTTGGCTAAACACACACATTGGATTTCCCAAGGCATAAATAATCAAATTGTTTTAGGATATTTATTTAGATAATTAGTTTGGAAAAATAAAGGTCCTCACCAGAAGCATATCTGCTACTATAGTCCAATTGACACACAAGCATACTTGTCCAAGAAATATTAAAATCTAAAAACAAATAATAAATCAAATTTTTTAAAAATAACATACAAAAATTTTCTTAGTTCTTTTAAACAAATAAGGAATTTCAATATTGTTTATACAATCTATCATAATGCAATATTACTTGAACAATATATTTTTTATAATTCGCATTCAAGTCAAATCTAAATCATGTTTTTTAACTTATCATTGAACACGACTAAGTTGAATTTCAGTAATAAAAATATTTTATAAATCAATAAATAAGATCAATATAAAGCGTGTTATTCAGTTCTATTCACAGTTAATAGTTATTATGTAAAATTAATTGTTTAATAAAATAGTCAATAATTAGTAGCTTTCTATATTATAGCTTTAAATTACCCAGTGAAAAAGGCAAAACTTAGTACATGCACAGTGTGGGGATTTAGCTTGCAGTCACTCTGTTGGAGTTTGATGAATACTAGATTTTACAGGTAAAAAAATATGCTATTTTGCACTTTTGACAGTATAATACACTATCAGGCGAATGATCTTAAAATTACAATGGTCTCAAATACTGAATTACTCAAAGTAAGAAAATAAACAAATTTTGGTCTCTCAACTGTTTCTTGACTGAATTAAACTCTTAATAGAGGCTTGAAACAAACAGAATTATAATATCTAATAAACATCTAATACTTACCCAAGCGGGAATGATTGTGTAATCAGCAACAACAATACCAGAGAACACTAATGGTACACTGACTAAAACACCAAATGCACAGATTAAGGGGTCTGCTTTCCCGTTTATTTTACGGAGATACTGGGAACCAGATGACCCCATGATAACTCCTACAAGACCAGCAATGCATGTAATGACACCGAATATCCAAGCAGAAGATCTAAAAAACACAGACATTTGATGTTTTTTAAAGTTAATACATTTATTAAATACAGGTGCAATTTTATCTAAATGTTGCTGTACATAATTTTTTTTTACCTTTTGTGAAATTTACACTACAATGCTTGTATTTTTATAAAGAAAATTTTAGAGTTATGAAGATATATTTTATAAACAAAACCATTTAAGCAGTTTGAAATTGCTTGATAATATAAATATATAATTGTGATTAATAAAGGGTTCTTGAAAGAAATGCATCCTAAAAAAGTCGATAAATAAAAAAATGTATCTAGTACTAGAACCAATCAAACTATTTTTATTAGATACTAAAAAGAAGTTAAATTAGCAAACAGTCATGGGACTAAAAATAAAAGTATTAAATTGAATATAATTTTTCTAAAATATTTGTAAGGCTATGTCCTGACTACGCCACAAATGCCACAAAGGCAACAAATGCAACAAAACTTGGCGACTTGGCAGAGTCAGCCACCATGCTATTGCATCTCTTGGCGCCCTTGGCGGTCACCAAATTTTGTTGCATTTGTGGCGTTTGATATCGTAGTGAGGACATAGCCTAACACAAATGAATATTTGAATATTTTAAACAAATTCAAAAGACTTACGAAGCAGGTTCTAATCCGGGTAAAGATTGCTTCTGTATAGCTAAGTCCATATACTTGGGTCCAAACCATCCTAATGCACCAGTCGCAAATGTCACACATGTAAATCCCAATGTAGAAAACACAAAGGATTTCCTGTTAAAACACAGGTATACAAATTAGTGAAAATGAAACTTTTTAATAATAAAAAATAAATAATCGTGATTTAAAGTCACTGAGTTAAAGGTAAATTTTAATGAAATAAAATCAATAACAGTAAGCTAAGTCTTATGAACACTTTACTACAACAGACATTCTTTTCTGAAAAAAAATATATTTCTTTTTACATACTCACTCTATATATTTGGGTAAGTTTTTACTAAGAAATTTCATTAAGAATTATTGGTGAACAGTGTTCGAAATTGGATAAAGAAATTTAGGAGCAATCTGTTACCAACTTGGAAAAACTAGGAGCAAATGCACATTTCCTAGGAGAATTTACAATTTATTTGCAAATTAAGGATTTCGGAACTGATAGATTGTCGCCGAATTTTTTCGATTTTATGTTCACAGCAATAGTTTGACAAGTTGAGGATAATTGAAGATTCATGATTTCAAGAGTACTGTTTGATTGTTCGAAATTAAGACCAAAAAGTTAATATTGCTGATTTTGTAAAACTAGTTATGATAAGTGCTACTAAATTTATTTTGTTGTAGCAAAATTTAAAGATTTGGTCACATTTTGCGACTAGCGATCGCGAATTTCAAACCCTGTTGGTGAACAACATTTCTTTGAAATGCTCCAGGCTTCACTTACGTTTTTGCCAAATCCAATAAATCATCCTTGATTGTAGTTGCTTCTAAGGAAGCGCTACCTTCAGCTTCTCCTCTGGGAGGATCTTGAACAAAGACAAAGGTAAGAATAACGGATAAGAAGCCAATTGCTGGAGTAATCTGAAATAATAAGGGGGAAAATTTGAAAGATGGAAAAACTTTCTGCACAAACGATTTTAAATGAAAAAATTTAATATTACAAAATAATTTTATATTGATATTTTTAAGTACAGTAAGCTCCCTCTTTACCAGACTCTGTTACTGTATAATCACAATGTAAATGGTAATGCGTGAATACATTTAATAAAATGGTGAATTACTTTAATTGTGTATTTAGTTACCTATAGGTAAATATTATCAATATATAAAGATGCAAGCAAATTTATATTATAAGTTATAACCTTAATTACCTTAATTAATTTCACTTCTCCAGTTGAACCAGATTTTTGCTTAAATCTTTTTTTTCCTCAGTCCCATTTAAGCTGGTTAAGAAGGTGTATTGTAAGAAATTTCTGTGTTCAGGTAGACTTAATAGAATTTTATATTACTATAATGTTTATTATTACTGTGGGCTAAGAAACCTAACCTTACATTTATAAAACAAGTAGGTTTGTAACAGAATCTGTCACTTAACCCGCTTCCACACAACAGTTGTGTTTAACAGGTAAAAAGTTTCTAGCATTAATATTCTATATTAAACATTTACATGCTAAATGTGGCTAGTTTCATTTATTTTATCAATAATTCATCATTTATTCAATAATTATTACTTATCGTTTGCAAATATTAATTTATATTTCAGAGAATAAATATGTAATATTCCTCGCTTTTAAATAGAATTAAAACATTTCATATCAACGTACAAAGAATCTCGTAGTGAAATATATTTGACGTCATTTCAAACTGATCGATGTCGCAAAAATAAATTTATTTTAATTTATTGTCTAAAGAATTAAAGTTTCTTGAGCGATTGTTGCGAATGGCAATGGTGATTAAATTCTTATAAAAATGGCTTCCTATGCTTTTTAAATGAGCATTAAATTTTGCAGTTTTTTAAATAATTGAAGTATTTCGAATTCGAATTCTTTTTTGAAATTTTCAATGTATTCTAATTTTGATGCGCTGAATTTTTTTACATATCACACTTGTCCGTAGCATTTGTAGTTCAGGCTATGCAAGTGGGTGGTGGACAGACAGACTGAACGATTATAATACTTTCCACTTTTTACTTTATAAACGTATTGTGGAAGCTAAAAAGGAATAGCTTTCCTGACAAAACAATTTTTAATAAAAATTTAACATTTTGAAACTTTATGACAATATTTTTAACTATTACATACTTCTGCCCAGGTAGACTGCATACATTTTTAAAGAGCATATTAACAAAGAAAGGGTTAGGTTAGGCTAAAAATCCTTTCACTATAAAAAAAATCCACTAATTCACCACACAGACTGTTACTTTATCATTAGAAAAAGTCTGCACAATTTTTTCAAAAACTTTTTAATAACATGTTTTAAACAGGATCCGTTTTTGTAAGCTCATACAAGAATAAAAAATAAACTCACCCTCAGAGCCCATTGCCAGGCTCCAAACAGGGAAATCATTTGGGCTCCAACCACATACCCTAGTCCACTAAAGGATATTCAAGAATAACATATAGTATCACTTAATTAAAAAAGATCTATAATTTAATTAATTACATTCATAAGTTATTTATAATAATTGTATTATATGTCTAATAATTTTATTTATCTTACACCAAAGTTTTTTTTAATATTCTTACACTTGAAATACAATCTTTAAATAATTTTACTTCCTTCAAAAACCAATTTAAAAAATCTTTTGTATGATATTCTTTATATAGAGGAATTATTTTAATTTTTAATTATTGCATATATCTATTATTAAAAAAAATAATAATGTACCCTAATTCATATATTTGTATTGACTAACCAAACCACCTTATAAACACCCCCGACACTTCTGTTGCCATAATATAACATTTTTACTTGCAATTTAATATTTTTTTTTTGTGTGTTTGTAAATTTATATCATCTACTTTTTTATGTTCGCCAATATGTTCTGAATACTTTAGTACTTTTTTATATCTGTTTACATTCCTCCCGGTTCTTGTTTGTATGTTTGTGTGCAACAAAAATTATTATTATTATTAATAGTAGTAATCCAAAAACTAAATTCATGCTAACCTCCCAACTGGAATTGCAAAGTAGAAAACAGCAAGCATTTTTGATCTAAGATCTTTAGAGAATAGATCCCCAATGATGGTGGGAGCAATAGTTGAGTAGCTGGCTTCGCCAGTGCCAACCAAAGCTCGGAGGAAGATAAAAAGACCAAAGAGCTGGAAAAGTACATCTAAATAAATTAATTTATTACTTCAACATTACATGGATTAGGTTAAATGTCAAAAAATGCTATCACCAGATTTCATGTAGTGTTTTGAATTTTATTAAACTGGGACTTCAGAGCACTTGTTAAGTAAATGCTTATTAGCCCAGAAACCCTGGCTGTCATTGAGCCATTTCTGCATAGGATATTTGTGTATATATTTGATATCAGCGCTTAGAAAAGAAACATCTACTCTTAAACAAATTAGGGTAATTTTCTTGCATATAACTTTTTTAATAAAACACCTGTAGTTCTTAAGGCACACATTTACACAGCAACTTTTAACTACTATTTTTCTAACCATATGAAAAAAGGGTATTTTCAAATCTATAACTAACTTCAAAATTATTTTCTGCAAAAATAATGCACAATTCTAAGTGAATACAGCACACACTAAGATGTAAAATTAAATAGAAGGGCAACAATTTATGGGAAAACAATTTAAACAAAAAAATTACAATTTATTGTCAGAATAATAAAGTACAACAAAAACATAGATTTTTGAGTTTCTTCTAATACTTACATGTGGAGGGATGAATGAACCCAGGAGCGTAGTCAGACTCCAAAATGCGACTCCAATGGCAATAATCACCTTTCTGCTGTATCGATCACCCAAATATCCAAATATTGGGGCCATAATCATGTAGCTAACAATGAATGAAGTTTGTAAAAGCCCACCTTCTGTATTTCCCAAACCATAATACTTTTGTACATCATCTAAAATGCCTAAACAATGTATAAGAAAATTAAAATAAGGTATGAGAATGTATCTACAGAATAAACACAAAATGACACTAACAAAGTTTGTTAAGATGCCGTTTAATATTAACAATTAAGTTATTGTTTGTTATTATTATTAGTTATTATTTGATAACTCTGTTACAGCAATAGTTTATTTCCACAAACTTATCCAAAACTGAAAATTTTGCACTGTAATTTAGCATTCGAGGTTTCATTTCTTAAATTACTATATTTGACATGTCATCCAAATCCGATCATATGGTATTGCTAAATGAAATTTAAGCAATTCACAATATTGTAACCAACACCAACTTAAGATAAGTTTTATATTACCTGCTATAGTATATCTGTCAACATAATTTATAAGATTAATTAATGTTAAAACAGCTACTGTAACATAACGCTGTTTTGAGCGTTTTCGTTTTGTAGGAGGTAGTCCGACTAATGCATTTGGTAAAATATTGTTTACGTTTGGCAAAGCATTAGAATCGTCCCATTTTGTTACATTATGGTCATACACAAATTCTTCTTGGTTTACAAATGCTGGATTGGTCTGAGACATTTTAAGTTTTAATGGCCAGATTTTAATTTACAATTCAGAAAATGTGATCATGTCGAAATTGTGAGTACACAAATAATCTCTAATCAATATTCAATAGTCAATATCACACAAGATCAAATCAAACAAGATAAAAAAAAAAAAAGATAAACAAAGAGCTCTGATGCCAATCAAATACAAAAAGATTCATTTAGAAAAAAAAAAATTCATCTCTGGTATTTTGTTCAAAACTTATTTTAAAAATGATTGATATCCAAATATATAGCATTTTAAAATTGTTATTTTTTTCTGGACAAAGTTTTAACTTAATAACTTCCGAAAAAACTTTGTTTGTAAATTTAAAATATCTGTCAAGAATTTTTTCTTATAAATAGCCATGTTTTGCTGAAATATCAGGTTATTTTTTTAAGCTCTAAACCGGAACCAATCTTTTTATTGTTTAGGTTTTATTTTGATTTAAAATTTTATTTTTAAAATAACTTTTATTTGTTTTTGTTTCTTGCGGAGGATCCATTGAGCAAGCGCGAAGGAGAAGTAAACGGAGGTTCGAGAAAGACGAGAGAAGAGGAGATCGGAAAAACAAAGATGAGTGTTAAGATCTGACGCGAACCGAATTTTGTTTCTTATTAATTTAAATTAAACAACCTCAACTACGATGGCTACACAAAAGCCGGTGGAGTGGGTAAATTCCTTAATGACCCGCTTTGAGGAACAGGTAATTACTCTCTCGTTTATTTATAAAATGTCAAGACGATGTTTGCTTCTGAGCGGCACAGGAAGTGTCAAATGATAGGATGTTTTAAAAACTAATTGTAGTATATGTTAATCGATGTTTGTTTATCCATTCATAAGAAACAGTTTCGGCGTAACATTTATTCAATGTCGTGAGATTTTTTTTCATTTTGAAGTTTTGTCATTATTCCTTGTTTCAGTTTTCATTGATTTTTGTAATAGGTGGATTGTTATGAATGAACATCCTGTGTGTATTTTCACGTTATGATGCATATTTCTTGACGTTGTTCTGCTTAGAAATGATAACTTTAGGTTTTATCAACATTATGTGACTCTTCTGGATATTTTCTTGACTTTAATTTAACTGTCTTAATTAAAAATCAAGTATTATTATATCTATCTATAAGCTATATATATATATCATATATTATATATATAAAATATTATATATATACTATATATATATATATATATATATATATATATATATATAATATATATATATGTTATTTTGATAACAGTATAGATTATTGCATGCATCTCTTTCAAATAGTAGTTTTAGGAAAAAGAATTAAATATTACTCACTGCAAAGTTTAAAATGTCCGCATTAGTTAAAATTTCAAATAATTATTCACTGCATAATCACTATATATGTAAGTCTTAAACTCAGCTTTTTTATACACTAGTTATTAAAGGATTGTCAGATAGTATTTTCTCTTATTGGTCCTTTAAAGTATATTTTTTTTGCAGAAAAAATTACATAAATATTACAAGTATTTTCTGTTGTATTTGATGACATATCCGGTTGTATTTTAGCTTCCATGTCGAAGTGGTCCTCAAACTACCCATTCCAGAATCAATGTTGAACAAAATCAGTCAAGTCTCATCAACATAAGTAAATACAGATTCTCCCTTGTGATTGCAGGCCTAACCAAAATACTTCACTGCGTAAATGAAATGGTATGTTTAATATTAGTTTCTGTATGTTAAAACTATAATTTTTGTTCGTAAGGTTGTGTGAATAAATTGATTAGAATGTAGTTCAAACATTGATGTCATTCATTTGTCTAACTTTACATTTTAATGTATTTTTACCAATACCAGGGTTTCTATGCCTCTTAAATATCTCTAAATTTATAAGGTATTTAGAGCACCTCAAAAGCATTTAAGTAAATTTTCTTTAAACCACCAAAATGACAAGAATTTCTGCTAAATTCCTTGAAGTCCAACTTGCTTTCTGTTGCATTCGTTTACAAGGCAGTTTAAAAGGACTCTAATCTCATCTAAAACAAGATTTTATGATGTAACCAATTAGTGGAATTAGAAAGGCATTCATAAATCACTGTATTCTCTTACTCTAGCTTTGTACTTTTAATATTGCTTTTATGTTGCCCTAAAAACTTTTTACATCTGTAAAACCCCAATATTGACAGTTAAATAAAAAAGTTTTTTTGTATTTAGGGTGTAGGTTTAAAAAGTGCCAAAATTGAGTCGACCATTTTATAGCTTTACCTAAACAGAATAAACAAATTATGTCATTTGAGTAAAAAACAATTATTATATCTTAGTAAATAAATACCAAAGATATTAGCAAATTAGATTTCATGAAAAGCAGTAAGGAAAATAGAAAATTTAAAATCTTTGAATAAATATTATTGTAAAAAAACATGTTTTTTATTAATATGCTTAAAAGTGTTTCATAACAAACCTGTATGCTGTTGAGAAAAGGAATTATGTACATAAAAGTCTACACTAAGAAGAAATAACCTTACTTTTTAATCAGTTCAAAACATTTAAACTATAAACTAATACTATCATAATTATTTTTTAGAGACAACACAGTCAATTCCAACCTGAATTTGAAAAGAATTTTTATGAATCACAGCTTATTGTTTTGGATACTTTAGAACGATGTCTAAGTGGTGTAAGTATTTTGTTAAAGCTCATTTTACTATTGTTTAGCTTAACTGTTTTACGTGAGAATATTGCTTATTTATTTTTTTAAAAATTTAAACTGAAGCCCATTAACTTAGTTTTAACTCTAAGTTAATATTTTTTTTGCTATTCAAATTGAATTACAAAAATATCCATACACTTGATAGTAACATTATAAAACTTATAATTTCATATTTTAGCAACCTAAAGAAACATCAAGATATGATGAAGCAATGAATGTTAAGACTCTACTAAGAGAATTGTGCCAGGTTTGTATTTTTATAATTGATAATTATTTATTTAAATGCACGTATTAATGCTTTTCATTTACTTTTTAACTATCACATAGCATGATTTCAGTTTTGTAAATTTCTTATATATTTTATCAAAATTATACTTAAAAAAGGATTTTCAAAGAAATTGATAAGTTTGTGAATGTTTTCTTAAATGCTTAGAGCATAATGGAAAACTTGATCAGAAAGTAGTTGTATACTAATGCATTAATTTTGATAACAAATTTAAAATAAATAATGATTCTAGAAAGATATTATTTATATTTAATCTTTTGTAAAATAAAGTTTATTACTTTGTTTGAGATTACATTGCAGCTTTGTTAAACATTTTCTCTTTCAGTTTATCGATGTTCCAAGTGAGAACCACATGGTTGTACAGTTGAAGAACCTTGCATCGAAAGTTATTTTCTCTCTAAGTTTAAATAATTTCAATGCTGTATTTAGCAGAATTTCTGCAAGGTAAAGTCTATTTTTACTAATTTCTTTATAAATGTTATATTATTGCTTCTCTAAATTATTTTTCAAACTAAAGACGATGCATTTTATGTTTCTTATACTTGTTCAACAAAGTTTGGTGTGATATCAATGTAACAAAAACAAGTAGGCTTGTAACAGAATCTGTCACTTAAACCACTTCCACACAACATTTAAGTGATGAACACATTGAAAAATGCGCCAAACACAGTATTTATTCTATATTAAACATTTACACGTTTAATGTAACTAGTTTCATTTGTTTTATTTCGAAAATTCAATAATTATTTCTCAAATAATTCTTCAATAAAATTATTATCGTTTCTTCATTAATTATTCAATAATTATTATCGTTTCTTCTTCAATAATTATTCAATAAAATTATCGTTTCTTCATTAATTATTCAATAATTATTATCGTTTCTTCTTCAATAATTATTCAATAATTATTATCGTTTCTTCTTCAATAATTATTATCGTTTCTTCTTCAATAATTATTATCTTTTGCAAAAATTAATTTATATTTCAAAGAATAAATATGTAATATTCCTTTCTTTTAAATAGAACCAAAACATTTCATATCAACATACAAAGAATCTGTTAGGGAAATATATATGGCATCATTTCAAACTGATTGATGTCGCAAAAATGGTTTTTTTTTTAAATTTATTATTTAAAAGAATTTCGAGTGATTGTTGCAAATGGCAATGGTGATTTAATTTTAATGAAAATGGATTCTTATGCTTTTTAAATGAGCATTAAATTGTGCAGTTTTTTTAAAAAATTGAAGTACTTCGAATTCGAATTCTTTTCTGAAATTTTCAATGTATTCTCATTTCGATGCACTGAATTTTTTGACGTATCACACTTGCACGTAGCATTTGTAGTTTGGTCTATGAAAGTGGGTGACAGACAGATGGAGGGACTGAACGACTATAAAACCTTCCACTTTTTACGTTATAAACGTAGTCTGGAAGCTAATATAGTGCTTATTTCTGTTTAAAAATATTGCAGCAGTTTCAAAATCTAAAAGCCAGCTCCAAAACAGGCAGCAGCTTTTTTTAAAATCCCTATTTTATTAATAGCATAAGAATTATAAATCAGAGTTGTTTGAATTTGAAATAAATGTATCACTTTTATTCACTTTAATAATGACTAATTAAAAAGAAAGTCCTTATGTCTATTCCAAAACCCTAATGTATAAGTGCTTTAAATTTTGTTTTTAACAGACAACAGAGTTTTTATTTGCTTGACATAATATGTGCATGATTATGTATTACATAAATTTGTGTTTAGCTCCTAATTCCTTTTTTTCACTTTAGAATGCAAGAATTATCAAACAGCAATGAAGAAAATCCAGATTTTATTGATATTGAACTTATACAACATATAAATTTGGATGTTACCCGTTTGATAAAACTACTAAATGGTAAAGTACATATTATAGTTGTTGTACTTTAATTTTTTAAGGTTATCTTACTAAACATATAAATCCTTGCATTGCTTACAATTTCAAAACTTATTGGTATTGTAAAATAATTTTAAGGAAGTTACACAACTAACATGTTTGTAAATTGAAAAGACAATTGTTTTCAAAATTAACTTTTACGGTGCAGTGTATTGTAACTTATGCATTTTATCACTGTTTTAAAATTAAATACTGGGAATTGATGTATTTTCTCAATAATGTAAATGGGGAACTTGCATGTATTTTTTTTATTCTTTTAAAATAATCTCCATGCGATTCTAAGAACATCGACATAAATTTTACCTCAATCCGACCATTAGTTTATTTTTAATTAATTTTCAAAGTTTGCGATTTGCCCCGCCCCTTGAAAACGCTGCCTCTGGCCTTCCCTCCCCGCGTGACGTCAGTAGACCCAACTGGGAAAGCCAGAGATAGGCGGCCGCTATGTTTTGCGAATGTCACTCTTCCTGATGCTTTTCTTATCGCGTCGAATCCATTAAAGTTATGTAAATTCTGGAAAATATTAGTGCATACGAATGTTGCAAAGTACCTTGTTGTATTAGTACCACGAAAAACCCTTTAGAAAAGCAGTTTTTTAATGTTCCTTGAGTTGTAAAAGAAATGCTATTTTTATTCTTAATGGTAACAGACTTATGTTATAAAATAAATTTCTATGCAATTATATTATGTAATTGTATGTATTTGTACTTATAATTTAACTATATAATATAAATGTAGATTAAAATTAAATTTAATTGATTGAAATACCTGTATTTAAGATTGGGAAATATTTCTCATTATTACAGGGATTCGACATAATAATGTATACACATTGCAATTTTTAAATTAAATCACATATTTTATAAGTTACTTAGATATAAGTAAAATGCTTTTTTAACGACTTGTAACGCGTGTTACGACAAACATGCTCGAGCAGATATATTGTCTCTTTTGTAATTATGTGGAACGCAGAATTCAAGTTTTGTACATTATTCTCGTAACAAGTTCATCCAATCCCTGTAACTATGAAAAATATTTCTCATTCTTAATGCAGTTATTTCCATAATTTAAATTTAGTTTAATTTGTATTTGAATTCAAAGAAGCAATTTAGTTTATAAACATGAGTATGTTATATGGTACAATTAAAAATAAAAATACCTGCTTCCTTTTTGAACATTGTGGAACCTGTCAACACGTATTTTTTTTACATCTTTAGGAAAACTACAACACGTAGGTGTGTAACAGTAACTATCACCTAGAACCTCTGTCACACACGCGCGAGTTATAAAACTTGGAAACAAATTCGTAAAACACAGCATTTACTTCTAATTTATACTTTAGTTTCCAAAATTGCCGATCTTCATTGACCTTCTTTTGTAAATTTAATCAAATTAAAAATGGCCAGAAAATTTATCCAACTCCCACTCTCTCTAAAACTTTTTTTTTAATACAGTATATGTACATAATCATTTCTAGCCTCCGTGGACCTTCAACAGTGCCAGTTACACCTGGAATTATCTATATTTTCTTTTTAAATGTCCATTAATTTTTTGATTTTTCAAATTTAAAATATAATTTTAAATGGAATTTTTGTGATGAAATTTTGTTTAATTTCATTATTGATTTAATTCGTTTAGTTTCTGCACTACAAATTAAGTAATTTAAATTATCTAATAAGTTAAATGCTCAATAAAAACATTCTGTAATTAATTTATTTTTTCCCTATTTATCGCACTTAATTTTTATTTTAAAAATAAAACATTAATTGTTTATTAAATGATACAAACATTAGTTATGTAAAACAAAAACTAATTAATGTCAATAATTAGTAATAATAAATTAGCAAAAAAAACTATTAACATTGGAAAAACACTATTTACATTGAAAAATATTTTTTTCAATTAAAAACAGTTTTAATTAAAAATAATTTAAATTAAAGTAATATTAATTAAAATATATAAATAAAATTTACGACAACTGCCCCAACCCCAAAATTTCTTTTCTAGTCGCGCCCTAGGTGACGAAAGGACATATAGCATTTTTAAAAGCTTCCACTTTTAACTTTATAAACGTTCTGTGGGAGCTGAAATATATTTTCTGGTGTAATTTTTTCGTGGTACTATTACAACAAGTTACTTTGCAACATTCATATATGCACTAATATCTTCCAGAATTTACATAACTTTAATGGATTCGACGCGATAAGAAAAGCATTAGGAAGAGTGACATTCGCAAAACACAGCGGCCGCCGATCTCTGGCTTTCCCAGTTGGGTCTACTGACGTCACGCGGGGAGGGAAGGCCAGAGGCAGCGTTTTCAAGGGGCGGGGCTAAGCGCTAACTTTGAAAATTAATTAAAAATAAACTAATGGTCGGATTGAGGTAAAATTTATGTCGATGTTCTTAGAATCTAATGAAGTTTCATTTACAAATGGTATTTCGCTATTTCCCGACGCATGCAAGTTCCCCATTCTTTAGCTCTCTCAGAGTATCTATTAGTACATACTTACATAGTCATTATGTGATTTTTTTTTAAAATTTAATTTTCAACAATAAAATGTATTGAGAGTATATAGTCATAATATAGAAAGGTTATTCATGTCTTTTTTTTTTCAGAAATAAATCAAAAGTTTAAAAGCCTGAAGAAGAATGTTTATGTTGTTCTAATGAACAGCTTGGAAAAGGTATTCCTAAAAATTCATAATTTATACTGTATAACAGACATTGCATTCATATATTTCCCTTCGGCATATTTTGTTTTTAATGAAATATGTGTTTAGGCCATTTGGAATTGGATGGACACATATCCTAAAGAATTTATGGATCTTCAACGAAAAACCAATGAAGAATTAGCAGGTAATTTTCTTTTGAACTTAGGATTACGAACATAATTTATTATTTATTAACTTATATCCCTACAATAATGGCAATTTTATTTATAGACTGCTGTGATAAGCTATTTGATCTCTTGGATAACTTTGCTGAGAATAACAGTAAAAAGCGTTTAAACACATGGCCCCTGCAGATGATGCTTCTAGTTTTGAATTCTGTAAGTAATATGTAGTTTTTGTATTAGGCATTTTTATCAATACATCCACATGTATATAATTTAATTATTTTCTTATGTAGTTATCTGATTTAACTTTAATTTATATTTATGCTATTGTTTATTTATATTTATACTGCTGTTTTCTTGAATTTTAGAAAATTCTTGAAGAAATTGTAAATGCTGATGCAGGTGCACCCTTTTCTCCTAAACATTTTCGAAAGGTAAACATATTTTTTTTAATGTTATGTATGTTTAAATTTGTTCAGATTTTCGAGTTATTATTTTTGTTAAGTTTAATATTGATGTTTTCTAAACAATTCATAACCTTTTTTTAACAGATATTTTAGAATTTAAAAAAATAATTGCTAAAGAATAAACTTTTAAAGCACAATTTGAAAAATGATTTTTCTTTTAATTAATTGATATTAAATATGGGGTGGGGGGAGAGCTGATAGATCTTTGTTAAAATTAGTATGTATAAGTGTATTGCCATACATAAATGTCTAAAAGTTATAAACATATTTTTTTGAAACTCCTTGAATACAAAAGTCTAGGCTTTATAAACTTTTTGTATTTAAATTGTATAATAATGCTATTTATGCATTACATTATTTAATTCATAATATTAAATATATGTAGTATAATTTTCTTACCCATCAACTAGTTGTCACTAATTTGGCCCTAATTTATTTCAGTCTTTTTCAGCAATCCAACAAGTACTTTCAAAACTTTGTTTGTAATTTATTTTATACATTTTCCCCTTTTATTTTCAATTATTTTAATTCCAGCTTTTTTTAAAAACAAATAATACTTTAAATTTCAAAACAAATATTTCTTTTCAAATTTGAAAAGAGCACACATGTATTTTTTCATTTAAATATTAAATTATGTAATCAATGGCAGATTGTAATTCATAATTTAACTTTTTCCTGTAGCGGCAGTTTGTGGAGTCTGTTAAGAAAGCCCTGGTGCCACATGCAGCCAGCAAACAATTATGTGAAGCTGCGGCCGTGACTTGTGTACGACTGTGTAAAACATCCACATACATAAACATCTTGGACAGCAGCAATGTAGTCTTTTCCTTGGTGCAAAATGTCATCAGTGATTTGAAGGTGAAACAAAATTTGCATGCAAAAAAAACCATTCATGCAATGAATAGGTTTTTATGCTTATCTTTTAAATTCAAGCTTTTTTTGAAGCTGTCTTAAGCAGGTTTTGAATTTATTACTGAATAATGAAACTTGTTTTAGTATTAAAATAAAATAAGTGATAAAAAACCTAATGAAAAAGAATAAAATAAAAAAAAATGTTATTTACAGGAATTGTAACATGTTTTAAATCATGCTTCGGGGTATTAATTGTGGACCTTAAAAAAGTACTCATAAAACTCAACTTGCAATGTTATAAATAGTTCATCATATAGCTCATTATATAGTTATCTTGCATTACCAAAATGATTGTTGTTTTAGGGATTATTAAGAAGTAAAGCAGAAAAAAAATATGGACGATATTTTATAGTTATTACAGCTTCCTTTCTCATTCCATAAATGCAAAACCTGATTCTGTTTGACTAAGCGATTTCATGTCTTTTAATAAAGGATATAGTGGAACATTTCAAAATTTATAAACAAAGATATTAAATTATGCTTTTAATTATTTCTAGATGTTACTATTCAATCCTGGCAAGCCCTATGGACGTGGGCAAGCTACAGTCAACCAAGACGTAGACCTAATGATCGACTGTTTTGTCTCCTGTTTCCGTATCAACCCCCATAACAACGAGGCCCTCAAAGTTTGCCTCAATCTTAACTCTCCTTCCACCTACCATTTTGTGCTGGTCTGCTCTTTGTATCGTATCATAACACAGCCAAGGCTTGGATGGTGGCCGCAGATTGATATTGTGTACAATAAGGCCCATGAGCTGAGGAATATGTTTACGGACACATTGACTAAAGTTACTCAAGGATGTATAATTCACACGCCTCTACGTATGATACAGGTTTGTGTGGTTTTTGTAATGTTTTCTTGATTACTTAATTATTAAAATTTATTTGTGAATACAATAAAAGATTTTTTATAAAAAAAATCTCTTTTAATAAATTTATGTAATAATTAAAAGTTTAAGATTTTTATTTTATTTATGTCCTTCAGTATCATGAAATTCAAAATCTTGAGTTTTACTTAGAATCATTATTTTCAACCATTAAATTTTTTAAACAATTTCTGTTTATTATTTTTTGTTGATCTATTTGTTTAATCAACTGAATCTTATTTTTATTTTCATGTATGATATAGTTCTGTTTTTTCCTTGTATAATTTTAATTTAGACTCAAATGTCTGTCCTTTATTTTCATGCATCTGATATATTAGCTCTGTCAGGTTGGTATATTTACTATAAAAATATCATTTCTAATCAATCGAAAGAATTTGGGACCCAATGAAAAATACATTAACCTTAATTACCATTTTTGAATGAAATTTCATAACTAAATTTTATTTCTTACAATTGATTTAAAAATTTGGATTAGAAATTTTTTCGTCTTATAATGCATATAAAGTATGAATTTAATGGATATGTAAAGATGTCAAGTGTAAAGGATTTATTTTTTATATGTATGTTAAAGTTCTCATTTAACTTATCTAACATAGTTTATTGCCTGATATACACAATAACAATTTTCTCAAAACTTTTAAAATATCCCTATTTACAGAGTTTGACATTGAAAGAAAAAGTAAGCACCCTGAAATTCAAAGAGAAATCTGAAGAATCTCCTCTTAGTTACAAAAATCTGTTACTGTGGATGGTTAGACTTATTCATGCAGATCCTGTTCTTATGTTAAATGTAAGTGTAGAGCAACAATATTTTTTTAAAACTGCATTCAAAGATATTAGAAGCAGGTATATATATGTTAGATATGTTAGTAATAGGTTTGCAGATTAAATCCAGGGCCGTCGCTAACAAAAATCGACTGGGGGGGGGCGTGTGCCACTTATGAACCAGAAGAAACCAGCATTTTCTTTTTAGTTTTAGTTACAGAGTTACCAGAGTCAACTACAATGGGGCCAACCGGACATTTTTAATTAAATATATTGCATTAAAAATTAATGTATTTTGTTAATATTCTTGTTGCATTATTGTTGCTATATACCAGGGATTGGAAAGTTACTTTTAAAAAGTAACACTGTTACAGTTACAGTTACTTAATTAAAAAAGTAACTCTGTTACAGTTACTTAATATGAAAAGTAACGCATTACAGTTACTTTTAAAAAAAGTAACGAATCACAGTTACTTTTTGAAATTTCAAGTTATAAGAAAAATTGAAATTTAGCCATCTTACCATTTTTCAAAGAGAAGCACGATAAACGAAACATAAGCTCAAACAAAATACTGAAATTATCATTAATAAACATTTTTTATAATTAATTTTAATCCTTTACCCTGATATATAATCAGAAGACAACGAGTCCATCTGTAAACGAGGGGTATCTCAAGAATGAACGTGAAATCTCCCCCTCCCCACCCTTCTTCGAGGAGAAGGACTTTGTTGTTGGTCATTGTTGTAGAACCCATTCAGGCAAAACACAAAGGGTTTGGAGTGAGGATCCAACCTGCTTGCAACCTGTGTGATTTATTTTAAAACAATTCTTTTCCGTAGATGCCTGTAATTGTGCGGGTCTTATAATGTGATACTTAGAAATATAAACAGACAAGGAAAAACATTCGTACTGTAACAATTCTGTCTGAAAGCCGCTGTCACGCCTTTATCAGCCAAAGTGGACCATTCTATTATATGCTTTACGTTTTCCCTCCCAAGAAAAGCTTGTTTTTCGGGAATGCGAAACGTTTCCTTTTTTTTTTTTTTTTTTTTTTTTTTAAGGAGTGGAATTTCAAAATTGGCATCAGACAGCCTTCGTAAAGTAACGGAAAAGTAACAACATTTTTCGTTACTTCGTTACCGATAAAAGTAACTAAGTTACAGTTACTTTCTGAAAAATGTAACGGCGTTACTCGGCGTTACCAAAAAAAAGTAACTGTTACAAGTAACGGCGTTACAAGTAACGCGTTACTCCAATCCCTGCTATATACCTATTTGTAACAAATTGAATAGGTCATAAAAACAGTTTATTATATTTCAGTTTTTCTCTTATTTCAAACGAATTTTTTAAAAAAACACCACAAGCTAAAATTTTGTTATTAACATACTTTTGCATTAAATTATACGAGCACGATTAATTATTAAAACATACAAATATGTAAATTGTCCTTTTTCCTAAGAATGGAATACACGTCTTTAAAAATAGAATATAAAATCTTTTTTTTTTAAATTTTAGTTGAGGTAAATTTCGCACGAAATTTTTATCATGACATAACCTTATACAGAAACACATTCAGAAAAAAAAATTGCATTCAAACAGCACAAATGTAAAACAAGTATTGTTTAAAAGAGGGCTACAATACACAATATTGTGTTGTTTCATTACAACTGTAGATCTCGAGAGGAGACGATTATTATATACACGCGCGATTGACGAAAAACTGTAAACTATAATGTTTTCTAAAATATGTAGAACAAACTTTATATAAAGATCTTAAATTATAATGATCCCTAATCGCATTTAGTATGAATAAGTGAAATAGTGATGAGTGAATAGTGAATAGTGGAAATAGAAAAAAATCGTTAATTATAAAATTAAATGTAATTGAAAAGACAAGGGGTACGATAATCGAGATTGTAGGAGAGTGGAGGTTATATGAAAAAAATATTACGGCAATTGAAAAAAATTTAACTATTTAATGAACAAATTCTTGATTAAACCCCCATGTCCAGCTTGGTTAACCCCCTTCCGTGATTGCGTTGTGTCTGGATATTGATCTGCGTACACATTTTACCAAAACAATTTCACATGTTCGGTATTAAAATATAAATGACAAACATTTTTAAAATTTTCCGAATGACTTTATGGTTTGTCAGGAGTTTTGTGAGTCGGCATTTGCGTTGTGTCCGGATTTTGATCTGTGTATACATTTCACTAAAAAAAATCACAGTTCGGCATTAAAATATAAATGACACACATTTCTAAAATTTGCCGAATGACTTTATGGTTTTGTCAGGAGTTTTGTGAATCGGCATTTGCGTTGTGTCCGGATTTTGATCTGTGTACACATTTCACTAAAAATTTTACTCTTCGGTATCAGAATAAAAATGAAAAAAAAATCATTTCTAACATTTGCCGAATGACCATTTTAAAAAAAACTTAAGGGGCGAGACGCCCCCCGCTCGCGACGGCCCTGATTAAATCATGTACATTATAGGAAACTTACAAAAGAATATTCATTTAACTATAGACACAAATCACATTCAAACTACAAGACAATGAAAAGCTTTAGAACAACCAATTTGATAAATCTTTATTAAATAACAAGAGCACTTGCCAAAATGAAGTGGCTTGACATTGCAATATAAAATATTTTCATATATTAAACAGTTACTTAATTGTTGAACTCGGTTAACAAAACATGATTGTAACCCCACTTTATTTTAATCATATATTCTTAGTGACACTTAGTATATTAAATTTTTAATTTAAATAATGAAAATATTTTTTATAGCTTCTATTTATTCAGAGTGTAAATGACTTATAGTGTTTTACTGCTTTGGAAATCCTGGTACAATTTTCCAATCCTTCCTTTTGAAATTTAGTCATAATCTTTCTAGTCACTTTGGTTCTGTATAACTATAAATATCTTATAGAGTGGTAACAACAGTCATACAAAGCTAGTGTACTTAGAAAATCAATGATCATTAGCCAAACAATGGTCCTGATTAAAAAAAAAAAAACTTAAAACCCAAACTAAATATGCATGAAAATCTTACTTATCAAAAATTTTTAAATTGATAAAATCTAACATTTAGAAACAATTCTCCAAATCACAATGATGTAAAATGCATATATATTTTCTTGGTTGTAAGTTAATAATTCTTTGTTATATATTATCATTACAAATGAAGAGCTTGCTGAAAGAACAAGCTATTTGACATTTTTGTAAAAATTGAAATTTTTGTATCAATGAACACATTATTTTCTCCTTTAAAGATAACAAGTTTCCCCATTTCTCACAAACTTCATGTTATTGTGAAGTATATTTTTTTACCTTTTGCAAGTACCGTTTTTAATGCATCTAAGTGCAAACTAAAAACTTTTAAAGCTTATTTTTATCTATTTGTCAACTATCATGTGTGCTTCTATTAAGCTCTTCAAATGTGTTCATGTATTTTCAGAATCAAGGCAAGGCAGGACACGAAATTCAGAGCAGTACTTTAGAGCTGATAAATGGGCTGGTATCTTTAATCCACCAGCCCTCTATGCCAGATGTGGCTCAAGAAGCTATGGAGGCATTGCTTATTTTGCATGATCCAACCAATATAGAAATGTGGAATCCTGAATCGCCTATTAATACATTCTGGGATGTCAGGTAATTGAACAATATACTATTGAACTTATGTTTTTTTACTGTGGAGGCTGGAGAACTTGGTTATATAAGGTGTTAAACTTTCGACCAGTTCTTACTCATAGAATACGGTCTTCTATATAATATTTACTTGATAAAACTTCATATAACTATTAAACCTAGCAAATAAGTAAAATAAGTCCAATAATCACTTTAACTCTATTTAAATATTTTATTTATTTAATTTTGACCTCCAAAAAAATATTCATAAATCAATTTATTATTAGTTAAAAATTTATATAATTACATAATTAAAATGTAGTATTTTAGTTTCGAATTCCATTCTTTTTTTCAGCTCCCAGGTGCTGTTTTCTATCTCTCAAAAACTCATTCAACACCAGATTATGAACTACACAGAAATTCTGAAGTGGGTGAGGGAAATTCTCAAGTGCCGTAATGCCTTTCTGCAGAAACATAAAGAATATGCAAACCTTGGAAGCCATATTGCAATATGCAAGCAAGCACATATAAAATTAGAGGTAGGCATAGGACCAAAATAATGTTAAATTTTTAGTATGCCTAATGTGTGAGCTGTCTATGGATGAGTGAGTGGTTAGGGCTTGGAGGCCTTTGGTTCCAAAACGTGTGATTCGAATACCACTTTTTTAAATGAATGATTGAAGTAGTTTTAATTCCTCATTTAGTAAATATATCCCAAATGATTATTTGTTTTTTAAAGCATAGAGAGTCTTAAACTTTTTTTTTACTTTAACTTTTTTCTAAAAAAACATGGACATAAAATAAAAATGCTATATGCAGATTCAATTTTAAAGTTATTGAAAACTTGTGGATGCTTAAACTTTTATTTACACTTGTTAACTATGCTTACGAAAGCCACAAGACTATAAGACATTGAATTTTTTTAATTAATTATTTAATAAATTTTTTATATTGGACTGCTTTACATTTTACTCAATTGATAATTTATTTGTAGGTTGTCTTTTTCATGTACTTGTGGAGTGTTGATATTGATGCTGTTTTGGTATCTATGTCATGTTTTTCTTTACTGTGTGAAGAAGCTGATATCAGATGCGGGCAAGATGATTTGACGGTTACATATATGCTTCCAAACTATCATGTGTATCAAGAATTATCAGCTGCTAGTACTATCCTAACGACAGGTACTTACAAGATTCTTAGCCTAATATTTTTTATCTGACTAATTTGGAAGGAAGAAAGAAATGCAATGATCTATCATCTCTTCTTCAAATCGATAATTAAATCCATATTTTATGTGTTCAAATACATTTTAATTATGTATTTTGAATTTTAATTATAGTCTTTTAATAATATTTCAAGCTGACATATTTTGTTATTTGTCATAATTTTTTTTAACTCATTGTAAATTATGAAATGATAGTTAAAATTCTGGGATATCAAAAGAAATTAGATTAATGTTTATTCAAAGATTTTTTAAAAATGTTTTACTTCCTTTTGTAGGACGAGCAGCTCTTCAAAAGCGTATTATGACATTGTTGAGAAAAATTGAACATTGTACCCAAGGTTGTTCCCAGGTATAAAAATATTCTTACTTGTTTTAAAATATTAAAAATTATTTTTTTCTTAATTTAATTTCGAACTGCATTATAGAAAGTTGTACTAAATGTGAAAAATATTTATAAAAATCATGTAAACATACTTAATATTTGTTATTTAAAGGCGGAATGTACTATTCTAATTTTGGAATGTACAAATTTTATTTGCAAAATAATGAATAGTAATTAGATTTCTCGAATATAAACGAAAGCTCATCAGTAAACTAATTAGAAATGTAGGGTGATTATTTTATTTGTGAATTGTCCTTTACAAATGTTATTTTAGTGCATTAATTTAAATATAGTAAAATTTTGATTATTTTCATGTTTATTCTCTTTTTGTAGAAGCAGTCTTCAAAAGCGTATTATGACATTGTTGAGAAAAATTGAACATTGTTACCAAGGTTGTTCCAGGTATAAAATATTCTACTTGTTTTAATATAAAATTATTTTTCTTAATTAATTCAATGCATTATAGAATTGTACTAATGTGAAAAATATTTAAAAAATCATGTAAACATACTTAATACTTATGTTTTTAACAGGCCTGGGAAGATACTTTCATGAATTGGGAATGTGCTACAAAAATTCTTGTCAGTTATCCCAAAACTAAACTTGAAGAAGCTCAGATCTGTGAGGGCTTTCATCGAACTATTGGGAAACGAAGAGCCTCTCATCAAAGTACCGACTGATAGAAGTATGTTTATGGTATATTTTTTGTGAAATTCCTTTAGAAGATTACGTGTATTTTAGGTGCAACTATAAAATTTAATTATTTATTAGGTAAAGCATTTTAAGAATTAGGTTTTTTTTTCATGTTTTACTTGTCTCTTTCTTGTTTTATATATTTTACCTAGCAATTTTCATTAAAAAAATATTCATCAAATTCTGGCAATTTATATGCAAGATGTCCTGGATCTACAAATTATACTGTTGCATTTGCATAATAGTACATAATTCTATCTTACATCTTTCATTTGTGTAAAAGAGACTGTCTATCTAAACACTAAACAGTGTTATTAATTGAATCAGAACACAATTTGTAATAATTATTTTAAATTTAAATTTTTTAGATATTTTTAAGTCCTCCATATTTGAAGTAATTAAATAATAATTTCTAAATAACCTTAAACTCCTATAGAATATTAGTTAAAAATATGTCTTGGCAATTTTTTTTATTTACTTTTAAACGCCAGCAGTTTGAAATTTGAAATGTTAAAAATTAATCCTTATTTTTTGGTTTCTAATTTTATAGGATCAACTTAATGAATGGGCTAATATGACTGGATTTTGTTGTGCTATGGGTGGTGTATGTCTGCTTAGAAAATCAACATCAAGAACAGGGTTAGTACTTTTTTATATTTTGAGCTAAATTTATCTCTCCTTTCATTCTTATTGAAAGTTTATATTACAAACTATGAAGATACAACTATAGCATTTAAATACAGTTAAATTATGCACACTTTTAATAATTTTATCAATTACTCCTTCAAATAAACTTTGTCATTTTTAGTTTAGAAATAGTATAGCTTAGTTTTAATTATACTTTGATATAAAGTTTGCTTTTTAATGATATTGTATTCAAATATTGTATATTATTTCATATTTATAATGATATTTATGATACTTTCCTTCAGTTTCATATATATATATTTATATTTATCTATTTTAATAGGAGTTTATCTAACATGCCTGGTTGCACTGGTTCATTGCCTATGGATAATCGTAAAGGAAGTATGTTGACTCCTGGTCAAGATTTACAATACTGTCCAGTCACACAGTGAGTTTATGTATTTTTTGTATCTTACATTATGTTTAATCAATACAGTTTTATGTTAAATAGCCAGAAGTCTTTTCTAGATGAAATTCCTCTCATAGAATTTGTTTCCCTTAGGTTTGTTGGACAACTGCTCCGATTGCTTGTGTGCCACAATGAAAAGTTCGGTACCCAAATCCAGAAACATGTCAAAGAGTTAGTGGCCCATGAGATGAGTCCAACACTTTACCCGATATTGTTTGATCAAATCAAAGCCATCGTCGAAAAGTTTTTCGATTTACAAGGACAGGTATGGCTTGTAATTGTTATAATAATAATAAATTACAGGGTTCTTATGTGCCTTAATAAATGCAATTTTAAAAACCTCTAAACTAAATGACTGATTAGTAGCTTCTTAATTTTTTTATTAAAAAAAACCCCCTTATTTGCTCATAATGAAAGAAAATGAAAGATATATGAATCGAAAGAATAATGAAAGGAAATGACAAAAAAAGTTAAGCCATCGACTCTTTTAAAGAGATTTACTCTAATATAAATAAAAAATCATCTGTTTCCATAAATGTAATTCAATTCATTTACTAACATTCAATAATTAATTACAGTTGTAAATATATCTTTAAATTTTAGTTAAATATTAGTAACAAGTACAACTTTAATTTATATTAATGGCACTTTAAACCCTTAACAATTTGTTTGGACCCATACATATAATTTTAGTAACAGATATGGCTTTCAATAGACAATAATCATTTTAATTTTGTACTTTTTTCTATAGGTTGTTGTTACTGATCCAAACACACAGTTTATCGAGCATATAATTTTCATTCTAAAAAGTGTTCTTGAAAACAAAGTGGATCATACTGCTGAACATTTGGGTGTTAGCAGCATTGAAGGAATGATGTTGGCTATCGTTAGGTGAGTTTTCATTCAATTTTACTTTATTTTCTAAAGCAGTTCAGTCTTTTTATTCTGTATCATGATAGAGTTTTTAATTTAGTAAGAGAATTTAAGAAATTTTTATAAGATTAAGCTCTACATGGTCTTTTTTTTTTTTAAATATATTTATGTTTAATTGTTTAGTTAGATACAACAACATAGTACATTAAATTTGTGTGTGAAAACACTTGTCTTTTAAGAAGTTATAAAAAAAGTTTAGAATGATGATGTATAATAATATTAAAAAAAATGTAGTTATAAATGAAATAACACTTTTAAATGTAATTTTCTCGATCAATCAATTGTTTCAATGTGTCATTTTTTAAAATTTACAAGTTTTAACTTTCTTCTACTATTCCAGATACGTACGTCACCTCGACACAACTGTACACGCCATCCAAATCAAAACCAAACTCTGCCAACTCGTGGAAGCCATGATGATGAGAAGGGATGACCTTGCATTTAGACAAGAGATGAAGTTCCGCAACAAGTTGGTGGAGTATCTCACAGACTGGGTCATGGGAAACAGCCACCAGATAGCGCCACCGCATTCCGGGGACGTAACAACACTGACTCGAGATCTCGACGAAGCTTGTATGAATGCGGTGGCAGCATTACTTCGGGGTTTACCATTGCAGCCTGAGGAGAGTGATAGGGGAGATTTGATGGAAGCAAAGTCTCAGTTGTTTCTTAAGTAAGTGTCGAACTTGTTAACATAAGCTTCAGACAAATGCTTAAGTGTTTTGCTTGCTAGATTTTGTATTAACTGTCCAAAACAATGAACCTTTCCACTAGTGTAATTAAATACTAAATGACATTGATATTCAGATAACTACATCATATTAAATTACCATTGTATAGTAATTAGAATAATAATTAACTAAGATATGGTTAAATCTAATCAAAATATCCCGAGTGCAGATTTTTTGTCAATTTCATTCTACGTTGTGATTTCCATATTGTTCCAAAACTCATATTTCCTTATAATAGTGAGCATTATTGGAACTTTGAGTGTTAAATTAAGTGTTTTTTTAATAAATAGGTACTTCACTCTTTTTATGAATTTACTAAATGAATGTGGAGATTCTACGGAAGACAAAGATGTATCCCGGCATCGAATGAATGTGTCAAGAATGGGTGAACTCCGTACTTGCACCATTCAAGCCATGTCAAATCTGTTGAGTGCCAATGTCGATAGTGGACTAATGCATTCTATTAGTAAGTTTTTTTAATAATATTTTTTGTAAAAATTTATAATTGTATGTGAATAATAAGCAAATGAAGGTCATTTAAAGTTTTACGAAATAGGACTTCCACTTTTAAATTTATTAGTAAGAAATAGTTTTGTAACATCAGGATGTAAATATTTATAGTTGTTTATTATTGGCAAACCCTACATTTGACTATGCTTAATTTGTCAATTTCTTATTCCACTTTTTTGCAAGCCCTAACCCTTTATTTAGATTTTAAAAAAGTAGTATTGAATTTTGTTGTATGCCATCTAGCCTAAATTGATTGATACCAACAAAAATGCATATTTTTCTGTTAAGCTTATTTAAGCTACTAATATTCTGTTTAATAATTAAGGTTGACATACTATAAATTATTGAACTTAACCTCTGCCAATATTTAAATCTTTATTACAACAGGCTTAGGATATCATAAAGATCTTCAAACAAGGGCTGCTTTTATGGAAGTTTTGACAAAAATTCTCCAGCAAGGTACAGAGTTTGATATGCTAGCAGAAACTGTTCTAGCAGACAGATACGAACAACTAGTCCAACTTGTCACAATGATTGGTGACAAAGGCGAACTACCCATTGCCATGGCTTTAGCTAGTGTTGTGATGAATCCACAAATGGTATGTATAATCAAAAAAACTATTAATATTCAGGGTTCGTATGCTTCCTGAAAAACTCCTAAAAATTATTTTTTTGTCTAAAGGCCCTTATAACTCCTGAAATTTGTCTCATCTCCTGATATTTCCCCCTCCTCACCTGAAAAAATTAAGGATACTAAGTGTTTTTCCCCTTTCTCTGCCGTTTTTCTCCTGTATACTTGCCAACATGTACGGTTTGGGCGTACAATGTACGGATTTTCAGTTTATTGTAAGATTGTACGGACATGTGAAATTGTACGATTTTTTAAAGAAATATCTTTTTTTATTTAAAAGTTAAATATATTAGGGATCATCCGATTTCACTTTTTGGACGATGCGATTGTTACTTATTGTTAAAAAATATAATCGGCCGATGAAAAAAATCAAATACGAAATTTTGTTACCTAATGCGAAAACAACCAAAAAATACGATTTAGCATGATCAGCCTTTATCACCTTTCAAACTTTAAAGTAACAAAATATTGAAAGGTTTGATTGACCGAAATCTGTCCGGAACTAGATTTGAATTTTATTTCTAAACATAGAATAATGAAACATAGACATAATAAATGCCGCATATACTCCTGTATAGGTCAAGTAATTTTAGAAAGTATAGGGCTTAAAAAAAGGGACCGACTTTTGCAGAATACAAATTTTTCACCATTCTCGGTCTCAATCAATGAAAATTAAACTTAAATTTCAAATAAAAGCAAGTTTAAATTTTTAATTTTAATTACGAAGATGAAAAATTTAATTAGAATTTTAAGGTTAATTATGATTCGATTGCATTAAGATTTCTTCAATTATCGACTAACCTAACTGCCAGTGCAATCCAACAATGATTCTGATTCACTTATTTTACTGCCTAGTAATTTTCTCAAACTTTGGGGATGTCGTCACGTGGCACGTAATGATTGACAGTTTTCTGGTTCTGCATTATCGGAAGAGTCTCCTTTTACTTTTGTAGCTCCGGTTCAGGTCAAATTGGATCAACCAGAACATTTCTTCTTTTGCTTCTAATCAAGATTCCGTGAGTCATGATAATGTGATAGCAAAAAAAGCTTGAATGTTAAAAATTAAAATTCTGTATGTTGAATATTTTTTTAGGCATTTTTTCTACTTCGATCTAATGCAGATTTTTGGATTTTATAAAGGTTTTAGTTTTAACAACAACAAAAAACGGTTTATCCAGATTTATGATTTTAGTAATTTCTATTCCTTGAATTTTTCTGGAAAAGTATTTGAAAAGTGCTTGATTTTTTTTTCTAATAAGTGTGTGAACAGTGTAAAACTTAAGACAAATCTTGCCATAAAAATTGTGCCATACAGGGAAAAAGTCAAGAATTTTAAAATGCTTTCCCTGTGGATCGATAACCTTATGCAGTTATTTGAGGTTTTACTTTTATGTTGTGCTGTATGTTTTTTTTTCAAATCATGTATATTCTCTATGCTTTTTTTAAAAAAATCCTGTATATTCTTAATTTGTCACTGACCCCTTCCCTTTCGAACCCTATAATTGATATTGTAAGGTTTTCAAAATTTCAATTTTGGCAAGTATGCTCCTGTACTGTATTCGGAATAAGTCTACTGTGCATGCGCAGTAGTAAAACAGAGTTCAGACATTGGGATACTAGTTACTGCCCCAGAATGCACCACAGAACTCTGTCAGCGAAGATTTTTATCCCCCCTTCTGTTTCATCATTTGAAGTGCAGTGAAGTCAGACTAATACTATAATAAACAAAAATATTCAATTTTATTCCTTGTTACCTCCTTTCCATTTCTGCACTCCTGAAAAACTCCTTAAGAAACTCCTGAATTTCACTATCTTAGAGTATGAACCCCGAATATTGTTCTTAGATTAACGATAATTTTCCGGACCCCTACTGTACTGCCTTGGGCTTTTAAACTGCAGTATCTAGACTAATGTCTTGAACCATTGTTGAAAGCACTCAATAGCTCTAAACAATAAGAAAGTTTGGTAAAAGACTGATTTTTTTCAGAGAATATATGGTCCAATTCATTGTTGTGGTTACTGCAATTTAACTGCCCACGGCAATGTAGGACTATAAACTGCCCCACTCCTGCCCTTCCGCACATTCTACAACTGAACTGTGCTTACACCAATCACTTATCTTTCTGATCTTACGAGCCAAGGTTGTTGGCTCCTCTAATGGCGGGACCTAGTCTTAAAAATAGTTCGTTAAACTGCCCTAAAATGCTCTAATGTATTCTTCACCTAAATTAATATTTCAATGATGCATAATAAAATGTCTTCACTACTCTACCCTTTGTATATTTGTCCGAAACTCTAACAATTGTTTTGTAGAAAATATGTTAATTTTTGGTCTGATACAATCAAATATTTTTGCAGGATGAATTGGCTAGGGTGTTTGTAACCTTATTTGATGCTAAGCATTTGTTAGCCCCTCTTCTGTGGAACATGTTTTACAAAGAGGTAATTGTTGCTCACGTTTTTTATTTTGAAATTGTAAAAGTATGTTTAAAATGTATTTTTGTTCAGAATATGGCTAGACAATGTAGAGAATTGGCTAGTGAGTCTTGGTGTTAGTCGATGGAAAGTTATAGCTTCAAGATGGTTTGGACTGACTGAGACAGCCTTGGCCAGGAACCTGCTGTAGTGTTGAGGAAGAAGATGTATTCAATATATTATTTGTGTTATGTCACTTGTAGTGTTTTTTTTTTATCGTAAGTTAGTTTCTGGTGAGGTAGTTAAATATTTATTAAGTGATATACCTATGTATGTAATTATGTATCCTTTCTAGGTGGAAGTAACAGACTGCATGCAAACGTTGTTTCGAGGTAATAGCCTTGGGAGCAAAATTATGGCGTTCTGTTTCAAAATCTATGGGGCCAGTTATTTACTAAGCTTATTGGATCCACTGTTGACTCCACTTCTGGATCTTCCAAATGTCAGTTATGAGGTAGATCCAGCAAGGTAATTCCGTTAGATATGTGATGCATCTGGATTATATTTTAAAAAAATTTAGAAATTAGTTTCTTAGTTTGACAGTTAGATATCACAAGTATTGGAGCAGTTGAACTTGCTTGCTATTTTAAGTTTTTTTATATATAATACTGATTGTGTACACTATGTTTACAACAATTAGTTTTGCTAAGTGTTTCGATTTTTCTCTAATAAAATCTTTTGGGATAATTTGTCTATTTGATCTAAAATATTGAATATGGCTCCAAATTATAAAATGTATCTAAAGAAAATTTAAAACACAATATATTTTTGTACAAGCCATTCCATTTACAGCCAATTTTAAGAATATGTAAAGTAAAACAAACATGAAGAACTGTTAATTCTGCATTATCAGAACTAAGTTTATATAAGTACTTTTATTCTTTTAAAGGTTAGTGGTAATTTTAAAACTTTCTTGCTTAGGTTGGAGGAAGGTGAAGATGTGGATGAAAACAGAACGAATTTGCTGTCCATCACTCAAAAGGTTTTCAATGCCATTATCTCATCAGCTGATAGGTGTGTGTTATTATCTCATTAATTTTATAATAATTAACTTTAGTCTGAGTTATGAATCCAGTCCTATCAAGACTGCTATGCTATCATGTGTTCTTGATGTGTTTCGTCCTGAAATGCCTTACGTTGTAGTTATAATGTTTATGTTTTATTCAATAGTAAAATATGGGGAGTCTGTAGCGATTCATTTTTCTGACCAAGTTATTGACAAAATGCCTCATGCTACTAAAATTGGGAGTATTACAAATTGATTTGAAAGATAAAATCTCAAGATATAATCATTTTTATACGCATTTCATATATGATAATGTGTTAAACATAATTTTAAAACAATTAATTAGTAGTTGATTGGAAATGAATAAAGATTGAAATTATAGAGTATGCTGGTGTGCATTTTCCCCTTCTTATCAGGATTGCCTATTTCTTATTTTACATATAAATGTCATTCAGTAATTGAATATCCAGTAATTTATAATTTAACTGAAAGTAGATTATTAGTAACCACAAATATACTGTATTATCAACAAAAAAAAAATTGAGATTTCACGTCAAATTTAAATTTATTAATAGTGTTTCAAATTCGTGATCATATTAGTCATGATGATGTTAGAAATTATATGGTTATATGTTTAGCATACTAATGATCCTTCGTCTTTTATAGGTTCCCCTTGCAGTTAAGGAGTATGTGTCACTGCTTGTATCAAGTTTTGAACAAACGTTTTCCAAACTTTCCGCATAATATTAGTGCAGTGGGTACTGTAATATTTTTGCGATTCATCAACCCTGCTGTTGGTAGGTTAAAAAATTTGAAGTCAGTTTGTATTACGATACACAAATGCTTTAAAATATCTCTACAAGATTAGTATTTTTTCTTAGTCTTTTTTTTTAGTAACAGGCTATAGTACTTTGTAACATATGTAATTTATTTAATCCTGATTTATTTGTATTAAGTTTTGTTTACTTAAAACTATTAATTAATAAGATTGTTACCATTGTTTTTCAGTTTCTCCCTTTGAAATGGGAATTGTAGACAAACAGCCTTCCATTCGTACAAAGAGAGGATTGATGTTGATGTCTAAAATTTTGCAAAATATTGCCAATCATGTTGAATTCAGCAAAGAACAACATATGCTACCATTCAATGATTTTCTACGATGTAATTTTGAACACGGAAGGAGGCAAGTTAATCCTTATTGTTGTTAATTCATGATTTATATATACCCTAGGGGAGAAAAAAAAATATTTCCAAACTTGTGTACCTAAAGGGAAATAAAAAATATGTACATTTTCTTTTTTTAAGTGTTTTTTTCCTTAATTATTATTTGCTGTTCTTCATGAGGCAAACTGTTGGTAACCATGCGATCACAACTAGTTTCTTTTTAAAAAATTATTAGGCTGTTTTTATTTAGTTTTTTTACAACTATTTTTGTTGGATCTAAATTGTTTTTTTTTCTGAGAGAGTCATATTAGAAATATACATCGTAAATTATCAGTGTTAAGTAAAGATTATTTTAAAGGTTGGATAGTGTTGCTTAATAAAAAAAAAAAACTAAATTGTAATTCTATTTTATCCTTTGATTGTTTCACAATCCTTATTCTTGAATTCTTATTACTGAATTTTAAAAATCCTTGTATTCTTGTATTCTTATACTGAATTTTAAAAATCCAAAGACAGTTATGTTACATAACATTAATTGCCTTGTTTGTTCATTCCTTTAAATAGAATGTTAACTGACTTCATACTGAATATTTATACCCATAAGCTTGCATGAAACTTGAACTATTATCTCAGTGAGTGCTAAGCGATCCTTAAGACATTCTACTTTTTAACACTTTTTCCTTGTTCTTTCAGATGGGTTGTGCAAATTACTTCTGATCTAGAATCGCTTGATCAAGCCAGCCACAGTATGTCATTCATTAGTGACGCCAATGTCCATGCCTTGCATAGACTTTTGTGGAACCACCAAGAAAAAATTGGCGACTATCTTTCCAGTTCCCGAGATCATAAAGCTGTTGGACGTAGACCATTTGATAAAATGGCTACACTTCTTGCGTACTTAGGACCACCTGAACACAAACCTGTGGATTCCCAGTAAGTATAATTTAATAAATCATCAATCATTATAGTACTATCTTTTACCCTTTTAAATGTTATATGTATATAAAAAAATGAGGGAAACTTAATTAGTGGAAAAATTCCTGAATTTTAAAAAATCTATATTGTTTATGTTCCTTTTTTTTAATAACATTTCTATTTTTAGATAATTTACCAGATTTTTTCATTTGTAAATTTACACTTCATCAAATAAGTAAATTTATATTTTCTGTCATGACTATCTTGTTGAATCACTTAAAGATGAATTATATTAATTAGATATTGCTCACAACACTTTAGAAATCAATATTTTATGTTGTTAAACCCTTTTTATTGAGCAATGAATGTCTGAAAGACATCTTGAACAATATATTCAGTTTCTTTTGTTTTATAAACCTGGAATTCTTATTTAAAAACAAGAAAGAATAAGAAATATTAAATTTTCACAGTCGCATTCCTGTGCACATAATTATTTTTTAGTAGTTAGTTTTAAATTACTTAGTTAAAAAAAAATCTTAGAAATTATTGTTTATTTGTTGTGTATTATTGTTTTGAAATGTGTAATACTACATAAAATCATGTTTTCTCCTCTAGGTCATGTCTTCCTGGAAACATATATCAACCACTTTTTCCCTTTAGGTGGAATAGTATGGATATGACTAGTACAAAATTTGAAGAAATAATGTCAAAACATAATATGCATGAGAAAGATGAGTTTAAATCTATAAAATCTTTAAATATATTTTATCAGGCTGGTACATCCAAAAGTGGGCATCCAGTCTTTTATTTCATAACTAGGAGATACAAGTGAGTTGATAGTTTTAAACGTTAATAAATAAAGTAACTCTTATACAAGTAAAGAGCTTCGAATTTTCGAAGTATATTTTTCAGTTAACTATCTTATGTAACTGTAGATAACAGGCAGTAATTAATACCAGATTTTTTAAAAAGCTATTTCCATAAGAGTGTGTAAAAAGAAATTGATATAAGTTGTCAACACTTTATGTAAGAAATATTGCTATAGGTCTCTCTAATCTTATTTATCGGACCTTAATAAAGAATTTTCAATAACTTTTCCAATAATGGTTTTTATATTGACAAGAATGTAATCTTTTTTATTGTGTAGGTTATTTCATATCCTTTAAAAATAAAACGTGTGTATACTGACATGGTCAGGTAAACAGCAGTATCTACAAAAATAACAACCATTTTTGCTATGAAACTCTCATTTTTTGCTACACTTTCTTGTTGTTTGTATTCTTTGAGTGTTTGAAAAGAAAACTGGTTTCAACAGATTATTGTAGATCCTGGAATTTACTGGCTCAAGACGGTATACTGAAATTGTTATTGCAGATTTGAACATATATAAATAGAAAATTGAGAAATAGTAATTGAGTATGTTTAATGGGAATATAACTTGAGAAAAAAAAGCTAGTACTATTTATATTTAAGTGTATCTCTTTGATTTTTTTTTTACTAAATATGTCCTATTTTCAGAATTGGTGAAACAAATGGAGATCTTCTAATTTATCATGTCATTTTAACTCTAAAGCCATTCTGTCATAAAGCTTTTGAATTAGTTGTGGATTTTAGTCACACAAATGTGGAAAATCGCTTTAGAGTATGTTTATTTGATTTGTAAAGATTCTATAATGTTTAAATACTTTTATATTTATTTTCATTATTGCTTTTTAAAATCGTAATTAAGTCAGGCTGATGGCCTTTTGCAAAATGCTTATTAACTGACAGTTTTTCTTAAGATAGCAGAAAAAGAAGTTTTTCGTAAGCATTAAGTAGATGATAAAATCCTTTAAGTGGACTTTAAGGAATGAGTAGTACACAACTGTAAAACATATAGGCGAACAAAATTGACCAGTCAGTATTTTTGATGTTTATCTATATGAATATGTTCTCAGTGGACAAGTTTCATTTTACCACAAATTGCAATATTTATAGATTTTCCTGTTAGTTAAGAAGTATTCCTGAATCATTGAGTTCATAGTTATAGCTGTGCTGCTGTAATTTTTCTTTTTTTAAATTATATTCCTATAACATAATAGATAACAAATGTGTACGTGTTAATTTTTATAGTGAGACGATTCTCAGAGTAACTTCACTGAAAGTGGTGCATCCATTACTGTATTGTCAATATTCACCAAATTAAATTTAAAATGTATGTAAATTGTACTATTCAATTTGCATAATACATGAATTAATAAGTTTATTTTTATAGACTGAATTTCTACAAAAGTGGTTTGTGGTTTTACCTGAAATTGCTTATGAAAAGATACAAGCTGCCTACATCTACAATTGTAATTCATGGGTACGAGAATTCTCAAAATATCATGACAGAATCTTGGCTCCTCTTAAGGTAAATATTTTTCAATACTCCACAGTAAATAAACAAAAAAATAAAATGCATTTAAAGTAAAATTTAATCTTTTTTTATTTAGAGTTAAACAACTATCCAAACATGCTAGAATATTTACTAATTTATAATGTATAAATTATTGTTGTTTAACAGGTTTAATTGTATACTAAATTATTTTAATATTGTAAATGTTAATGAATGGTTCAATTTTAAAAATATTGTTTTACTTTTAACTTACCTTGTCTATCTAGGGATGCAGAAAACTCATTTTTCTTGATACACCACAAAGATTAAATGATTATATAGAAGCAGATCAACAACGCTTGCCTGGTGCAACTTTGTCTTTGGATGAAGATTTGAAAGTTTTCAATAATGCATTGAGGTTATCTCATAAAGACACAAAAGTAGCTATAAAAGTAAGTGTGTTGCATGTTATTTTTCATTGAAAATAAAAGTTTTTGATATTTTTTAACTACAAGTCTGTCAACCTTATTCCAAATTTGTAATTTTTAATTGCTTGTGGTAGTATAATGCCTCCATTTCAAAATGTTAGTAAGCTGATTCAAAAACTTAATGGCAAAAAGCCTACTTTTCCAAAGTTTTTTTGTAACCTTTAAAAAAGAGATTATGGTATTTTAATAGTTAAGAGTAACTAGTTTGATAGATAATATTTAATAGTTTATTATTTGGCTCTAGGCAGTATTACTAATTTTTTTTTGTGAAGCAGAAGGAATGCTTGAATAAACACAATGTTATATTCTCAGATACACCAACATAACACTGAAATGTCAATGTTTTTGTCATTTTTAAAGTTTCTTTCTCGAATATTTTTTTCTCTAAATACTGTTGTTGACCTACCAGGGAAGTGTAGAAAGTATTTTCTATGCATTTAATTAGACATTAATTTATTGTTTACAATAGACATAATCTTGAAATGTAATGTTCTCATTTCAGGTTGGACCCACCGCGATTCAAGTTACTTCAGCTGAAAAAACTAAAGTTATTGGTCATTCTGTTTTACTTAATGATGTTTTTTATGCTTCAGAAATTGAAGAAGTATGTCTATGTATATTTAATTTGTTCTTATTCAAAACGGAACTGTTTCCATCTTGAGATACTTAAATGTTAAAAAGCAGATTATTTCAATAGTTATACTCTTCTGACTTATTACTTTAAGATAACTGATTTGAAATCTTAAAAATCTAAAATAACTGCATTAGTGTTCCTAGAAGAAATGAAAAATATGTTTTAAAAAAATACTTTACACAAACAATCTGTAAATTGACATCTTTAATGTATTTTTCATTGTTATATAAACACAACAATTTGTATATTATATTAGAACCTTGACTTTATATAATTGCAAATGTTTTATTTGTATTATTTTTCTTTATTATCATAGCATCTAATTTTTAATTTAGGTAACAAGAAAACTATCTTATTTTCACTTTCTAGGTGTGCTTGGTTGATGATAATCAATTCACTCTGGCAATAGCCAATGAGAGTGGCCCTTTGTCTTTCATTCATAACGACTGTGATAACATAGTGCAGGCTATAATTCATATCAGAACAAGATGGGAACTTTCACAGCCAGTAAGTTTAATTTTTATTACTTTCATGTGGAATGGTTTTCTAGTTTTATAAATATGCATTTTTAGTATGTAACTAAAAATATATAGCCCCATATGACATAATTGTTATGAGTTTTTTAAACTTAAACCTAGAATTATATTTAATTTCATGTACCACATTAAAAACTATTTTAAGTTTAAAAGCCCATATTTCAAAAATAAGATTTTTTCTTCTGATCTAATGATCCAGTTCATATATTAATTTGTCTGTTATAATTGTATTGAATCCTAAAATACAAATTTTATTCACACAAAATTTATTGTAAGCCATGAAGGACCCGTTTATAATGTTTTATTATGTATTATTTTTACTAATTTTGCAATTTACACTAATTTCATTTGTTTATTTAGTTTTTAAACAATAACTAAAGCAGAGCAAAATTCCTTGCTGATATGCGTTCATTATTGGCCTCATTCTTTACCTTTAACCTAGAGAACATTATAAAAGTACATTTAGTAAGTTTGTTTTATTAAAAGTCTGAGTATTATATTTTAATTAATGTCTTTTTTTACAGGATACTGTAACAGTTCACACTAAAATCAGGCCCAAAGATGTTCCCGGCACCCTTCTCAATATGGCGCTATTGAATCTTGGTAGTTCCGATCCAAACCTTAGAACTACTGCATATAATCTATTGTGTGCACTAACATGCACATTCGATTTGAAGATAGAAGGACAACTGCTAGAAACTGCTGGTCTGTTAATGGTTTTTAATAACATTGAAATGTTTAGTTAAAATAATGTGACAACACTATTTATATTTTATTTGTCAATTTTTAGGTTTATGCATTCCATCAAACAACACAATATTCATCAAGCAAATAAGTGAAAAGTTAGCACAAAACGCTTCTCATCTGACCTTGGAGTTTTTAGAGGAATGCATTCAAGGTTTCCGGTCATCGACTATTGAATTAAAACACTTATGTTTAGAGTATATGACTCCTTGGTTGCCTAATTTAACAAGGTATGGTTGTGTATAATTTTCCTAAATTGCCATTTAGTGATAGATGATTTTTTTTAAAACAGAAGAGTAGTTATTGTGAGCAGAAACTTTTCAGAATTTTATAATGGCATGTTATATTTTTTTATATGAAACAGACACTAAAACACTAATTTAAATAATTAATAAATTAATTCACAATTTTTGTCACACATATACACCTTTAATTCAATACAATATTGTTTTAAATCCATGAAAAAAATAGTATCTTTTTATCTTACTTTTACTTCTGCAATTGTCCTGACGTAAAACAATTTGATGAAGTTTCTGAATTGTGTAATACTTTTAGGTTTTGCAAACACAATGATGATAGCAAGCGACAAAGAGTGGCTACTATTTTGGACAAACTAATTACTCTTACAATAGAAGAAGTGGAGGCAAGTTTAAGAAATAGTCTACTTCAATCTTTAATAAAATATTAGTTGACTACTTTATTATGATTTTTTTTATTATTTTTTATGATGTACTTAACATTTTTTCTTTGCATGGAATCTTTGAATAAATTTGCTATGCTTTTGTTTTAAACAGATGTACCCTTCTATACAAGCTAAAATATGGGGTAATATTGGACAAGTATCTGATCTTCTTGATACAGTTCTTGATAGTTTTATAAAAGTAAGTTTTCTTTAAATCTTAATAAACTTATTCTTTCTTTTGATTTATTAACATTTTAAAAAATAATTATTTTGCCAAAAATGTTCTTTGCTTTGAATAACAAAACTTCTCTAGGTATATATAGTTTATTGTCGTCTTCAGATATTTAGTTCTTAAATGTATGCAAATCTCTTACACAAGTTGGCAATTTTAAAAGAGGCCTTAAAACTCAATTGTTATTTGTTTTTGTGTCTCTTTTAAAATTGCCACTGTGTACTAGCTTACTTAATTATGCAAATATATTTGATAAAAACTAATAAAATAAAATATAAGTTTTATTGAAATTGGTTGCTAAACTTAATTCAATGCAGTGTTAAAAAAAAGGTTACCTTTCATGGAAAGCGTTAAATTATTATACATTTTTAGCATTTTTTAACGTCTAAGACTTTTTATGTGTTTGTTCAAAATTGTTTTCTTTTAGCGAAGTGTTACTGGCGGATTAGGATCTGGTCAATCAGAAATCATGGCTGATACAGCTGTTGCATTAGCCTCATCCAATGTTCAGCTTGTAGCATTGAAAGTCATCAGCAGACTCTGTCGGGTAAAAATTTGCTTTATATTTATAAACTCAAAATACTTATATTGATTTCATTGAAAACATCACAAAATAAGTTTGTATTGCATAATTAGTTCCGCAAGCTAAATTTAATATATTTATTCAACTTTAAATTAATGAATAAATTAAACACATAATTTTCAATACCTTATATATTTTAAAATAAAGTGTTTTTCTGCATTCACAGTATAAATTACCTTATAAAATAAAAATATATATATTGTTATTCTTAAATATAAGATTGATTTTTGCATGACTTATTTTGCTGCCCATACCAGGCCTCGCAACTGGTCCCTTTTTTTCCTAAAAGTCCCTTTTTTAAAAAAAGTCCCTGAAAGTACCCATTTTTCCGTAAAAGGTCCCTTTTTTTCCTATTTTGCTTAAAATAAGTTCAGATTTTTTTTTTGCCCAAATCGTTACATTTCCGGTTGAAATAGTTTCCGCTAGAGGGAAGAAACTCTTCGACCAATAGGGTTTGCGGTGACGTCACGTAAACATGTCCACGTGCAGTGCAGAGCCAGAGCAGCTAGCAGCAGATTTATGACTTGTTCAGCGGATACGTGAAGGGAGATCGATCTCAAATTTACCTACATTTCGTCTTTCAACTTGTCTGAATAGTGCTACTAGGAGTTATAAAGAGTTTTTAAGGTAAGTTTGTTTTAATACATTTTTGTTCTCATTAAAGATTATCTATCTCCATTTAAATGGTTGCGCGCGTCGTGAAATTGCGAAATAGAACTACACTTCTGTTTCAGTTTTGCAAAATTTTTCATCTTTTCTTGTTTTTCGTCGAATTTAGTCATTTTCTAGTTAATACCTTAAAACCTAATGTAAGATTTATTCGAAATTTTTTATTTCTTCTCCCATTTTGGTGGGAAATTAAGCCTACCGCATGGCATACCCTCGCTCATTTGCGCGCGGCATTGTTTACAAAACTACGCGCTGAGCGTTTCCGACCTCTACGGTACATGCCTTTGCCTAGAGCATGGATGTTTGAAGTTTACATGGAGCTGAATTTACGCCGCCAAACGAAATTATAGCAAGGTTAATTCTTAGTTAAAATAACGGTACGGTCGGGCTTGGCGCGATTTGGCGACTTTTAAGTGGGCGATAAACAATTTCTCTTTTAGTCAATAGCAGTTGTTTTTTTGTATTTGTGGCAACCCTGTCATTTTTGGTTTAATTTTTGTTCGTTTATTGCATTTCTTGTTGTATTTTAATGATAATTTGTCTTTTCCCATGTGAATATTCCAACGACATTTTTGCTTGGCGACATTCTTCGCGATTGTTTGGCGCCAAGTTTCAGAAACGCGCCAAACCTTACCCTTAACTAGGAATTTAGTTGCCCAGTGCCCACTTTATTTTAACTAAGTTTTATTAATTTATATTAAGTATTTATAAAGAAGATTTAATTTATTTAGGATATTTTTTTTTGTTTTAAAAGACGTTAATTATGTATATCGATTTATGCAGTATTGTGCAGAATCGCCGGCTCAAGATAGATTTGGCGAGTAGATTGGTCCTCTATAAGGCGTTTTAACCCATTGATTAATTTTAAATTTGTCTGTTGTTGATCACTTTTGTAACCCATGTCATTATTTATTGTCATTAACGTTCTCAAAATATTATTTGTTGTAAGATCAAGACCATATTTGATAGTTATTTATATGTTGACAATGGTTTTGTGAATTAAAAATTTGTTTAAATAATTTTTTGTATCGGATTAAAAATAAATTAAAATGTAAATTTCCTATAGAATCGAAACTATCACTAAACCTTTTTTTAACGTAACTTTAAGACAAGTTTAGTTAGTTTACACTTTAATTTTTAACTACATTTTTGCATCTAAAATATTTTGTATAAAATACAACCAACCTGATGCTCTAAGTATATTCTTAACGTGAATTTTTAATTCTTTGGCGACAAATAGGAAGTAACTTAATTTAATATTTTTTTTATTTGTATTGAGATATGCTTGTATTGGTTGGGCCTTCAATTCATTTAATAAGATTTTTTTTTTCAGGTTATAGATTAAAATGGGGAAATGCAAATTTCAAAAGGAGTGGCTAGAAAGGAAAGATTCTAGTGGGTGTAAGATTTCTGTTTGGGGTGAAAGACGTGGAGATAGTGGTTTGCTTTGTGTCTTTTGCCAGAACCTCATCTCTACTGTGAAAGGATTCTATTATATTCGGCAGAATTATGAAACAGATAGGCACAAAAAGATGTGTCTTGAAAAACTTGATGGGAACCAACTTCACTTATCGACAAACAAAGATGATGAAGCTTCTGGAATGCGTCTGTATAGCGTAAAAGACTCTGCTTATACGGCAGAGTTGATTTGGTGTTTGAAGATGATTTCAGGAAACATACCGACCAATTTTTGTCAAGATATTGCCCATGTTTTTCGAGCAATGTTTCCCAGTCCTGGTGCAGTTCCTGAGGAATTGAGTTTAAACCCGACAAAAGCGCGTTATCTCATAAGCGATGCCCTTGGTCCACACTTCAGAAAAAAATTCTAAACGATATTGTTCTTCATACTTCACATTACTTTTTGATGAGACGACCAATAATGCTGGAGCTAAGGAGCTACAAACGGCAGTTCGTTATTGGTCGGAAGAAAGAAGGAATGTGGCAACCTGTCACCTAGAAACATTTTTTCTTGGTCATGCAACAGCCGAAACAGTCAAAGCTCATTTGCTTAAGGCGTTGGATAATGCCGATTTGCCCCTGGCTAAATTATTAATGCTGGGGAGCGATGGCCCGAAAGTAAACCAGAAAGTGTTCCTTCTTATGAACGAGGATGTAAAGGCAGTTCGAGGAAAAGGTCTCGTAAATTTGGGATTCTGTAATATACATATGGTACACAATGCTTTTCAAAAAGGTCTTGAAGAGCTGGGCTCGGATGCCTCAGAACTTATTATTTCCCTGTATAGTTTTTTTAAGGACTGGCCGTCCCGGTGGGAAGATTTTTGTTTAATTTTAGACCAGATGGACTTGCCTAATGTTCGCTTCTTAAAGCACGTTAGCTCTCGATGGTTAACAATCGAAGCGGCTGCACAGCGATTGCTGGGTCATTGGGATGCAGTAATTGAATATTTTCTTAAGTTTGTACCCCTGAAACAGGCAAGATTACTAAAGACCAATGCTTTCAAGAGAATTCTTCCTCTCCTAAAGAAATCGACAATCAAGGCTGAACTCAAATTTATTTGTGTTAGTGCCGGTTTATTTCAAGGGTTTACTGGGTTATACCAGAAAAACGAGCCCTTAGTGCATGTTTTGTCCAAGCATATAAACGAATTAATTATAGTGATCATGGGCCGTTCCTGTAAAAAGAAGGCTGTGAAGTCTTATGCGGAAGGCATTACGGAAAATGCATTTCAGGCAAAAAATCTTTTGCCTGTACAGGAAATAGTACTTGGAGATGATCTTGATAGTCTATTAGCTCACGTGTCAAGTGCAGAAAAAGACCAGTTTACATTACAAATTCGTAATCACTACACTGCAGCGGGAAAGTATATTCTGGAGAAAAACCTTATCTTTTCTCAGGTTTTAAAAAGATTTAGGTGTTTAAGACCAGAAAGTCAACACAGCCCAAAAGAGTTTAAACTTATGGCCGCTTTATTGCCTGTCCCTTATGATGAAACGAAACTCATGGATGAGGTAGTTCTGTTTAATTTAGAAAAGGTTGTCACTGAGAAGCAGGTTAGCAGTTATTGGGCTCAGCTCTCAACAGTTAAAACAGCCGAGGGAACTTTAAAGTTCCCCAACCTCTATATGGTGGTAAAGGCTTCTTTAGCTTTATCGCACGGTAATGCCGAAGGAGAAAGGGGTTTTTCTCGATCTGGTCGTGTTCTGACGGACGATAGATCTGCCTTATCAGTTCGATCACTAAATGCAATTTTAAACGTTGCCAATGGGTTGATAATAAGCCACATTTAATTCCAATAACTAAAGAACTTATTGAAGCTGCAAGAGTGGCATATAAAAGTTACCAAACATACCTAGAGGAGGAAAAGTTAAAGTCGGAAAAAGCTGAAAAGGAAAAAAAAAGCAGCAAAAGAAGCCCAAGCTCTTGAAGCGGAAAAGCTTCAAGCTCTGGAGAAGAGTAAAATGGAGATGAGTAATTTGGAATCCAAACTAAAAGCAGCTAAGGTTCAGAGGATCTTCAAACGGAAGCGGTGGATGACCTTATTCAAGAAGCGAATATTAAACTGAAAAAGGCCATATCACGAAATGATCTTGCAACCGTCCAAGTGGCACAAGCAATGTTAGAAGGGGCAGTGAAAAGTAGTGTCAAACGCAAGGAGAAAAGGAAATCTGTTGCTGGTTTGGAACGAAAACTAGATAAGAAAAGGCACATGATAACTAGTTTTTTCACAAAAGCCACCTAACTTGTTTTGGTAACTATGTCCAAGTATTCACAGGGATGCAATATATGTTTCGTATCGTACAACAAATTTATTCAAATTTCTTTTTCAAGCACAATTTTTTAAATTTTAGAAGCTTATTATTTGATAACTAGCTAAGGACCTTTCAAACTATTTTTTTATTCAATGTGAACAGCTTATTTTCTTGTAACTACTTTGAAACCAGCAGTGCACATTTAAAAATTCGAAAAAAAGGTGCGTTTCTTTTTTGATCATCTCATTGACTATAGTATCAATTAATCATTTTGCTATTAAGTTGTTTCTATATAAATTATTGCTCAAATATAGGTCCCTAAAAGTCCCTTTTTTGAAGAAAATAGTCCCTTTTTTTCCTAGGAACACAAGTAAAATCTGTTGCAAGGCCTGCCATACTTATATTTTGGATATTATAACATACCTTTGAACTACTATTTGATTATAGGTTATTGAAAAAACCTGCACTTCCCCAACTCCTACCCTTGAACAACATTTAATGTGGGATGACATAGCCATTTTAGCCCGATACCTTCTCATGTTGTCCTTCAACAATTCACTTGATGGTAATTCTTTATTTTTGTACAGTGTATATTTGTATCCCATAATATTTTTAGGTCCTTACTTTCCCATTTTTTTTTTGTCAAACTATCAATACAATACATTAAAGATTCAAGGCATATGCGATTACTAAATTTGATGTTAAATTATAGTTAAAATTTGTTTTTGTATGTTTATTGGTCTTGATCTGTAACTAAAACTTTTGTAGAGAGTAGTATGCAATAGTATAATACTTCTCTCTTGAAGCTTTATTTTAATTATGTATTGGTTATAGTAAATTTTGTAACTTTGACATAACTATTTCAATTTTAAGAAATTGTTTTCTATTGAATTACTGAACAACTGTTAGAATTTGAAATATAAGTTTATAAGCAACATATCTAGACATACCTTGTTATATGCGGATTTTTTTAAACAATTGACGCATCATTAATTCCTAAATTAACTTAATAATTGTTCATTTCTTTTACACATTTTAATTTTATCATTGCTAGGTTGCACTTATAATTCAAATTATTTATAAATATTAGAAATATATTTAAATATATTATTTTAAATGAATAACATATAAAAGGTTCTGTGTTCTAATGTTTATGTGCTTATCTTTTACAGTTGCAAGTCATTTACCTTATTTATTTCACATTGTCACCCTCTTGGTTCATACTGGTCCTGTATCTTTGAGAGCATCCATTCATGGTCTTGTAATAAATATAATTCATTCCTTATGCACTTGCACTAAACCATCTTTTGGAGGTAAGTACTGAATTTCAATTTGCTGCAATAAAATTAGTATATTGTTAACAACCGAATAGTTGTTAATTATTGAGTGAAATTATACTTATTATAGTATTTTTGTAATAATCAACAACGAAAATCCGTACATATCTAATTTATTTGGTTATAAATACATACTGTTCTGTAATAATAGAATCGCAATAAAATTAAAGCAACTATTTTACTTGAATTTTAATATTTTAGTTTATTTATTTTATTTGGCCACTTAATTAGGCAGAGTAATAACTGTATAATCGTGTGTAACGCCGCCTAGCGGTAGCCAAGAAAAGTATGTAAATGCCACGCCCTAACGGCAAAAATTGTAATTCATTCCATTACTAACCAGGAAGGAAGATGCAATAAAAATACTGCGTTTAACAGCAGCCAGTCGGAGTTTCCTTTTAGTCTATCCAAAAATATGAAATAATAACCAGAATCAACAACCTACAGTTCTGTGCAATCTGCATCACCACAATTTGGTCGTCCAAAGCCGGATTAAAAAGAAATATGGAAAAAAAGACACAAAAGGAGCTCAACAGACAAAGAGGCAGAATAAAGGCCAAGCTTACTACAATCTCAAAGTTCCTGGAAACAGAAGTCGAATTTAGCGAGAAGACAGACCTAGAATATCAACAAAAGCTTACCGAACTCGAAGAAATCAAAACCAACTTGAATGTTCTGTTCGATCAGTATGGTACTTTGGATTTGCAAGAATCTATTCTCAACGAATGTGATGACGCAATACAAGAATTGGAAATAAAAAGAAACGAATGCGAGATATTTTCTTAGTAAATTCAAAGCTAAAGCAATTAATAATGGTAAAATTGAAGCTAGGTCAGGAAATTTTAATTTGTCTTCTAAACTTCCCGAACTACCACTGCCAAAATTTAGCGGGAAAATTGAAGAATTCGCTAACTTTAAAACACAGTTTCAACAATTAATTACCGAAAACAAACATATTTCGGATAACGAGAAACTGTATTATTTAAAAAGCTCAATTGCCGAAGGTACCGCATGTCAATTACAAACAACTGAAGATACATTCGAAAGTCTTTTTAAAGCTTTAGAATTAAGATGCGAAAATAAAAGACAGGTAATTGACATTCATATACAACAAATATTAAAAGTGGATAAAATCAATTATGAAAATGCAAAATATTTACGCGACTTAGTCGATACCGTAAAAAAGAATTTGAGAGGATTAAATGCACTCAAATTAGAATCAAATGATTTATCGAATGCCATAATTGCTAACATAATATTACAAAAGTTAGATTCAGAAAGTAGAAAATCTTTTGAGTTGGCTCATTGTTCAAAAGAAATATTAAATTTAGACAATTTGTTAGATCATTTAGATCAGAGAGCGCTTATTCTCGAACAATTAAACGCAAAAAACAACGCGCAAAGGTTTATAAAAGGTAATCAAAACTATTCAAATAAAACAAAAACCCTTTTATTAAACAATGATAATTATAAGAAATGCGAAATTTTTGATGAAATCCACTCTTTATTTAAATGTCCTAAGTTCAATCAAATGGAATTAACGGATAGAAATAAAATAGTACGACAGTTTAAACTTTGCAGAAATTGCCTGCGTAAGCATAAAGGCATATGCAATTCGAAGTTCCGCTGCGTTCTTTGTCAAGGCCGTCATAATTCTTTACTCCATGATCCAACGCGCGAAATCGAAAAAGTAGGTCATTCACCTACCCCCCCGCACTCCTTCAAACAGAAGGAACAAATTTATTGACTTTGGAAAGTCAGAACGGAGAATCCTTAACACCCGTTCTCGCAAATAACAGTGTTGGATTATTGCCCACAATTATCGTATACGTAAAGAACAGTGATCAAAGTAACTGTTTCCCTGTAAGAGCCATTCTTGACTCTGGAAGTAGCATAAATTTAATAACCACAGAGCTGTCAGCAGTCTTAGGCTTGAAAAGAAATAAAGCAGATCTTCTTATTTCTGGTGTAGGCGAAAAATCCTCACTGATTAAATATTCAGTTTCGGCTAATATTTTGAATGCTACAGGCGATTATAATAAGACGAGTACATTTTTCGTATTGCCAAAAATCACAGGATTGGTTCTGAACTATAAGATTGATATTAATCAATTAAATATTCCGAAACACATCAAACTAGCAGACCCCACGTTTAATCAACCAAATAAAATACACATGCTTATTGGAAATGAACTATTTTTCGAATTATTAAAACCAGAAAGAGTTACATTAAATGGCAGTTCATTAATTTTCCAAAATACTATTTTTGGTTACGTAGTAGCAGGAAAAACAAATAAACAATCAAATTGTTTTGTTGGGTTAATTTCGGAAATTGAAAATATCAATCACTCACTTCAAAAATTCTTTGAAATGGAATCCTTTCCCAGTGACGAAGAAAATAAAAACGGTTCAGTAGAAGAAATTTACTGCAAGAACTATTTTCGTGAAACCACAATCCGTGATGATACTGGAAGATACATCGTGAAATTGCCAACTAAAGAAAATCTACCAATCATGTTAGGCAACTCCAAAGAGCTTGCAGAAAGACGCTTAAATCAATTATGGAGAAGATTGCAAGCAAACAAAGAACTCGCAGGACAGTACTGTGCCTTTATCGATGAATACCTGACTCTTGGTCATATGGAACGATGTACAACAACATCTGCAAACGAATATTTCATTCCCCACCATGCAGTCGTGAGACAAGAAAACGCGACAACTCCTGTACGTGTGGTGTTTGATGCGTCGGCCAAGACAGAGAAGGGACATTCCTTGAACTCTCTTCTATTAAATGTAGGAATAGTGCAGCAAGACCTATTTTCCATTGTTACCAGATTCCGAACACATCAAATCGCCTTTTGTGCAGACATCTCCAAAATGTACAGACAAGTACTGGTCTCCCCAGAATGCAGGCCTTTACAGAAAATCCTTTGGAAGACAAGTCCTTCTGCACCCATCGAGACATTTCAGCTCAAAACTGTCACTTATGGCACATCATGTGCGCCGTTCTTAGCAACCCGTGCTTTAAAGGCTCTGGCTGAAGATGAAGAAGAAAACTTCCCAATTGCCTCAAGAGCCGCAAGGACTGATTTCTACGTAGATGACATTTTGACAGGATGTGAAACTATAGAAGACGCCAAGGGGCTACAAGATGAGCTGATCCAACTACTACAACTAGGAGGAATGAAACTTCACAAATGGACAGCCAATCATCCAGACTTGCTTCAAGGTGATAGACAATCAACATCTTACTCTTTTACTCCCAGTGAAACAACAACCAAGACTCTTGGCATGTTTTGGTGTTTACAAGCGGACTACCTTACCTACAAAGTGAGCGTCGGCCGTCAAGACAACTACAACAAACGCGATGTGTTGTCTATTATCGCCAAAATCTACGATCCATTGGGACTCATTCAACCAGTCATTGTCAAGGCAAAAATATTTCTTCAAAGACTGTGGGCATAGGAGTTCAACTGGTCAGATGATCTTCCACCAAATGAGATCAAGGAGTGGTTACTCTTTCTGGACCAGCTTCCCATCATCAATCAAGTGCAAATTCCAAGATGTGTACTTCTTCCTAAAGCCACAAATATTCAACTCCACGGATTTGCTGATGCTTCATTTTCTGCTTACGGATGTTGCTTGTATCTAAAGTCAACTGACAATGAAGGCAACGTGCAAACAAGTCTTCTATGCAGCAAATCGAAGGTGAGTCCACTTCGCCAGTCCGCATCCACCAAGCAGACCATTCCGAGATTGGAGCTTGCTGCTGCATTGCTTCTAACCCAGCTTGCTGCAAGAGTTGTCCCCATCCTGCAAATTCCGTTGGACAACATTTTCATGTACAGTGATTCCACTATCGTTCTTGCCTGAATAAAGACTCCACCTGAAAAACTGAAACCATTCGTCTCCAATCGAGTAAAACAAATTCAAGCCTTGGACAAAAACTATCATTGGAGACATGTGCCTACTAAAGAAAACCCTAGTGACATAGTATCACGAGGACAAGATGTGTCTGATCTTATCACAAACAAGCTGTGGTGGCAGGGTCCCCAACTGCTACAACAAGACCAGTGTGACGAGTGTATTGTGGACACTAGTATACTTAATGATGAATCATATGTTAGAGAATTAAAAATTATTGAGAACCCTTGCCTAACAACTATTCCTAGTGAAAGTTTTCTTACCGGATTAATTTGTACAACTAATAATTATCAAAAATTAATTCGTATATTTTGCTACGTTAACAGATTCATTATAAATTGTAAAAATAAGTTAAAAATAACAAGTATTATAACTGCAGACGAAGTAAGTAAAAATGAAATGCATTTGTTATCTTTAGTACAACAAGAAAGTTTTCCAGATGAATTTAAATTGTTAAATAATGAGAAACAGGTATCAAATAACAGCAAATTAAAATCTTTGAATCCTTTTATTGACGAAGTATCAAATGTCATTAGAGTTGGTGGTCGACTCAAAAATTCCGACTTGCCACTCAATAGTAAGCATCCCATTGTTTTGCCTAGAAATCACAAAATTTCTGTTTTAATATTACTAGAGTTACATAAATTTTATAGCCATTTGGGTGCTCAAGCACTTCTTAATGCATCCAGACAACGATTTTGGATTATTCATGGATGCACATTAGCAAGGAAATTAGTCCATGATTGTGTTATTTGTGCGAAATATAACCCTCGATTCCTAGAGCAAAAAATGGGAGACTTACCTGCCGAACGATGTTCAAAAACTTACCCTTTTGTTAATACAGGGACAGATTACCTAGGACCATTTTATATTCGTCATAAACATCAAAGAAAGGGTTCAAAACAAAAAATATTTGTTGTTATATTTGTATGCTTAGCTACACGAGCTGTGCATTTTGAAATTGTTTCGGATCAAACTTCCGATTGTTTCATTGCAGCACTTAAAAGATTTACTTCTCGTAGGGGAAAATGCTCCACTATCTTTAGTGATAACTTTAAAACTTATATTGGAGCCAATAAAGAGTTAAACCGTTTGTTTGAATTAATAAATCAACCAGATACTACTTTCAGTAACTATCTTAGTTCAGAAAAAATTACTTGGAAGTTTATACCACCTAAAGCTCCTCATTTTGGAGGTATATGGGAAAGTGGTGTGAAATCATTTAAATTTCACTTAAAAAGAGCAATCGGAAATTTGACTCTGTCCTATGAAGAATTTCTTACTGTAATGAATCAGGTTGAAGGAATTTTAAACTCTAGGCCCTTAACTCCCATGTCGAATGATGCCAAGGAGTTTGAAGTCCTTACTCCTGCACATTTTTTAATTGGCCGTACAATGTTTAGCATTCCTGAACCTCAATTAATAGAACTAAATGATAATAGACTTAATAGATGGCAATTAACAACAAAGGTTACACAGCTAATTTGGAAAAAATGGTCGAATGATTATTTGTGTCACCTCCAACAGAGAAATAAATGGCAATTTGTTAAAAATAATATCCAACTTGGAACAATAGTTCTTATTAAAGAAGATAATCTTCCCATTAACTCATGGTTATTGGGGCGTATTGTAAAGGTATTTGAAGGTAGGGACAAATGTGTAAGAAGAGTTTGTTCTGTTAAAACTAAACGTGGAATTTTTAAGCGCCCAATAACTAAATTAGCAATTTTGCCAGTCCCAATTAAGTAAAGTGTGTAGTTCTGTCTGTGAAATTCTTTATATATATTGTTTCATTTTTGTATAATATTTGAGTATTATTCTTACTATGTTTGAAATTGTTCATATTGTTATTCAGATAATTTTCTCTCTATATATTTTTGAAATTTACATTTCAATGCGGGAGTAAAAATATCTATATTACTTAATTTTTAATATAGTTGTAAACTTTTTATATCGGTGTCACTAAGCATTATTTTTTTTATTACTTTGTCCTAGAAACACAAAGAGTTCTGAGGCTAAGCTTAGATGAATTCTCTCTGCCCAAATTCTACCTTTTGTTTGGAATCAGCAAAGTGAAGTCTGCTGCAGTAACAGCTTTTCGCTCCAACTGTCGACATATGGATCGCTCATTTGGTTGTGCTTCGGGGGACAATGAGCCAATGCCTTTAGCGTCTTTAGAAATCATAACTGATGCCATTCTTGAAATTATGGAGGTAGGAACTTTACACAAATATTGATTTTTCCTGCATTCCGCACTAACATTGGCCTTGCTCCATTGACCTCTAAATTTAAACCTGAAAATCGCTTAATTAATTATTAGTTTACTTTGGTTTATTCATCTCAATATTAATTATGTTACCTTTTTTAAGGCTTGCATGAAAAACATAAACAACTGTGATTGGTTACAGCAATGGACTTCATTAGCTAAAAGGTAAGTTATTTTTTATATGTATAGTAGTAAAGTTTGATTTGCATGACCTTTTGCCGATTCTATTAGCTTGTTTTAACCATGTTTTTTCAATTCTCCTTTCAGCTTTGCTTTTCGATATAATCCAGCTTTACAACCTCGTGCACTTATTGTATTTGGATGCATCAGTAAAACAGTTCGTGATTTAGATGTCAAACAACTTCTCAGAATTCTTGTGCGAGCTTTAGAGTCATTCCAGGATTTGCAACTTATTGAAGCCATCATAATGTGTCTAACAAGATTACACCCTTTACTTAGACCAGTAAGAACTTTAGATTATTCATTTTTAAGAATGTTTTAATTTTGCATATTTAGGAATCTTTTCTTTAGTTAACTGAAAGTTGCTTTAATTTTTATGATATGAGTTGGTAGACCTGAAACAGGCTTTGCATTACAATAAATTAGAAAGGTCTATTGTACTGATGTCAACCATAGAACTTATAAAAGGTCAATTACTGACTTTCTCAGCATTTCATGTTTGGTATATTGATGACTGAACAGGCATTAGTACTATAGTGTCCTGGAAAGAGCCATTCTAATCCTTTGTGAAAAGTAGTTTTTGCAACCACAGAGGGCAGTTTTTCTCTACTTGTTTGCAGAGTGGATCAACTTCAATATGAATAACATTCTTAAAACCTAATCACACAGGCAACAGTCCTTTCCCTGGGTTGATGATCTTATGTTTCTCAAAAACCTTTTTATGGTGCATCCTTCTTACCCTGGTCAGTTTAATGCTTTCCACAAAATTATAAGCAAATAATTTTTACCCCAGGTTCTGAGGTCTTTGTGAGGGCAAGGTTTCAATGTCCACTGAGTCCTCTAAGAATATCAATAACGTTTCTTCTCCAGCTAAGCAGAGCGATGTCGTCCTTAACGGTTGCGTTGGGTGCCTACTCAGGTGTCAGCTCGTCACCTGACTGTGGTTCTAAATTACGACGCCTGTCCCTAATAGCTCGTGTAGTTCTAGTGCTACGATAATTCAAACTAAACTAAACCAGCTAAGCCGTCTTTGTACTTCTGGTATCTAGACCTTCTTTGTAGTTCACTTTAATTGAGTTCTTTGGATTGCCTGTGATATACCCATTTTTATCCAGTCATACTAATTTTACTTTTCATATTTCCATCGTGTTTATTATTTATTAATATGGATCTAAAAGATATCTTGCTTTTTTAGGAATCAGTTATTCATCGAGCACTATTCTGGGTTGCCATATCAGTTTTACAGCTTGACGACATGGCTCTTTATGCTGCTGGATTGGCACTTTTGGAACAAAATCTTCATACACTTGACTCCCAAGGAATATTTGAAAATAGTGTAAGAAAATTCAACGCTACTCTTTTTATTCTGAATTGTATAAATCTTTTTTTGTAATGTGAATATCAAACAAGGTTCTCACTGGCCTTATTCAAAAACTTTCCTCCAAATTAAAAAAAAAATTATTACCACTGCTATAAGGACTTTTAAAATTTCATATATATCCCTTATTTATAAATTGTCGTATTTTTTATTCATAACTGCTTTAAAAGAAAATTCAACTGTATTTATTAAAAGATTAACTTAATCCAAAAATAGTTTTATTTTTATTTTATTTGTAATTTTAAAAAGAGTTTAAATCTAGAAGTTGAATTATTTAGCAGAAGGCATTGAGACAAGTTCGTTTCTAATTTAAGTAAAAGTGATGAATGTGTCAATATATTTTAAAAATAATACAAATCAATCTGAAATCAATGTATTTTAAAAATAAAACATGAACAGTTAAATTTTATCAACCTATATAGTGATCTTAAAACTTTTTCTTTATTTTTTTGTGAAAATTCTGTTTTAATCCTTCGTATTTATAAACTATTAGAATAGCCTGTTTGAAATTAAATATACCTTGTGTATAAAAAAAAACCTAATTCAGCATTGTAAATGATAATTTCATTTTACAGACTTTAGAGTATATTATGATGTCTAGTCGAGAGCCTCTGGAATGGCATTTCAAACAGTTGGACCATTCTGTTGGTTTAAGTTTCAAGTCTAATTTTCATTTTGCTCTTGTTGGTCACCTTATTAAAGGTAACTCATTTGATATTTGCTCTAATATGATTGTAATTTTATCAATTGATAATAATAGCATTTTTCTGAGTATACATAATACATTTCTAAAATATGAACAAATAATTTTAAATGTTCAGGTTTCCGTCACCCTACGCCTACAACTGTTTCCAGAACAACCAGGGTGTTGAATACATTGCTAGGTATTGTTTCTAAACCACATAAGAGGTAAGTGGAAAATGCTTTTTAAAACATAATTTTTTGTTCACTCATCTGTTACAAGTAGCATAAATATTTTAAAATAAGTTTCATGTTATTTAAATGTCTTAGAAGTGTTTCTAAAACTTTTTTTAGTTGCTAAAATAAATATAATATGTGGTGATTTTATTGTAAAAGAATAAACAAAACTTTTATGGGGAAGTAATACTTTTCCAACTAGTTAAAAAAAGAGTTTAAATTGTTGTATAAAATATATAATTTTTTTTAGTTTTAAGCATTAAAAATTTAATTTGTTTAACCTACTATCCTTAAAAAGCATTACAGTTTTACACAAATAAACCTTTTTCCTCAATAGGGACAAATTCCAAGTCACATCTGAAAGCGTAGCATACTTAGCAGGTCAGTTAAAACTACTATACCAACTTTCAATTTCAGCACTCATCAAACTTTGAAACACAAAAAGAGAAAAAAATCCTATATTTCATTACAACCCTTCTTCACTTCAGCTCTTGTGTCCGTCTCGGAAGAAGTCCGCAGCCGTTGCCACCTCAAGCACCGAATCACAAGGGTCGTCTCCGAATCCCCTAGTGCCGAGGCTTTCACTGTCGAACTGCATCCAACAGTCTCGCCCCAAGTCTCTGTTTCCCCCAGCAACCCCACCCCACCTACTCCCTCCCCCAACTCCACCTCTGCCCAGACGTCCCCCCATGGTCCACCGGCCAACTGCATCGGCCAAAATACCCTGCCCGTTACGCCGGTTAACAGAAGGCACAAGTCGTGGGATACTTTGGACCAGAACGCATTGTTGCAGGCTAAGCAGAATAAACAGCAGTCGCCTGTGCAGCCTCAGGTAAGGGGATGCAGGGAGAAATCTGCCATTTGCAGGTACACTTAGTGCAGGGGTCGCAGACGTCCTATATGTCCTATAAATCCTATATATTTTTTAAAATCGGAAAAAACGTCCTATATTGTCCTATATTTTACAGTTGTCCTATATATCCTATATTTCTGTATTGATTCAATCTATATTTTCGTTTAATTTACTGTAACGGCGTCGTTCGTAGACATTTTTTATATTTTGGATTGCTTTTCGATTGTTTTGATATTGCGTGAGTTTCGGGATAGTTGGATCGCGGAAGTTTCGGGATAGTTGGATCGCCGGAGTTTCGGGATAGTTGGATCGCCGGAGTTTGAGACAGTTGAATCGCGGGAGTTTTGGGACAGTAAGATCGCCGGAGTTTCGGGACAGTAGGATCGCTGGAGTCTCGGGACAGTAGGATCACTGTGGAGTTTCGGGACGGTATGATCGCTGGAGTTTCGGGACAGTATAGAAGCATCACTGTAGTTTAGGGATACTAGGATCGCCGGAATTTCGGGATAGTTGGATCGCGGGAGTTTCGGGATAGTTGGATCGCGGGAGTTTCGGGACAGTTGGATCGCAGGAGTTTTGGGACAGAAGGATCGCGGGAGTTTTGGGACAGAAGGATCACCTCTGGTTTGGGATAGTAGAATCGTCATAGACTTGCGCGATTACGTGCGGATAAATATATGTTTATTACTTTATATATGTATGTTATACTCTAATGCAGGGGTTCTCAACCTTTTTGCACCTGCGTACCACTTGACTTTTTGAGAAATTTTGGCGTACCACCAGACCTATATATAAATATATTAATAAACGTCTAATATTCACTCTTCTAAAAGTGTACAAAGGCTTTTTGAATTGAGTTTCTGAGAAAACTTCACATTTAATGGTTAGATATTTGTTTATTTATAGCTTACTTATAATAAAGGAGAATTAAAAAGATTAAAACAGTATTAATTTACAGGTTTGTTTATTACCCATATTACTAAAAACATACAAATAAAAAAATAGTACAAACTCAGCAAAAAATTTATCATCATACAAAATATACTTTTTTAGTTTTTAGTGCGAAATTTGTTGTTGTTTGCCTGAGATTAAAATATCAACATTAGGTGTAATGGAACTTATCTTCACCCTTAAATCCTCGTTTCCTTCTATGTTTAATTTTTATGTACAAAAGTTCAGAAAATCAACTCTCACACAAGTAACTCGTAACAAATGGCATCAAAAATAGCACAGCTTGCCGGAACATCAAAGGGTTCTAGGTTTTACATCCGATCCTGAAGTTAATTAAAGATTTCTCTTTAAAATGATGTTAATGTTTAAAGTAATGAGTAATATGTTTGCTCACTGCTCATGCGTACAGAAGCTATTGATAGCATTATGTTGCTCACATCACTCACGCGTACCACCGAAATATTCCCGCGTACCACCAGTGGTACGCGTACCACCGGTTGGGAACCCCTGCTCTAATGTATATGTTTATTACTCTAACGATTCATTTCAGGATTTAAATGATGAAATATATTGCGACTGACTGCAGTTATTTTTTGTTTTATATTGTCCTATATTTTTTTTTTTTAAAAATCCTATATATCCTATGTTTTTTTTAAAAATCCTATATGTTCCCAATTTGTCACTTTGACCCCTGTTTGTGTCTAGGCTAATGACTTGGACCATTGTTGCAAGCACTCAATAGCTCTAACATATAAGAAAGTATGCTGAAAGACTGATTATTTCAGAGCAAAAATGGTCCAATTCGTTGTTGTGGTTACTGCAGTTTATATGCACACGGCAGAAATATGATTTGAAGGAAATAGTGTGCTTTTTAACATAAGCGCAAAGTTATAGGTAGCAAAGTTGTGTTTGTGCTGTAAGACCCATAGTTTGTTGGAACTATCTTGGCCATTGCCTATATTTATAATTTGGTTAATTCTTAGTTTGATTTCTTTCTCAGAGTTTTCAAACTGTTTCTTGAATCGTTTATTAGTTAAAAGTTAAAAACTTATCTGTTATTTGTACAAGTTTTGTTTGTCTTGTTTTTCTACAAGTTCTAGTTTACAAGGTTACTTACTTGCAATCAGTCTTTTTATAATAAAGTTTGGAACTAGGATCTAACAACATGGTATTATTTAACTACAAATTCTTCAAATATTTCCCTGTTTAATATGTAAGACAATATTTTAAAGTAAACTTGTATTGAAGAGGTATTATACGATAAAGTAATTATTTGGTTGTGAGAGATAGTATTGGGTATTTTGTTGATCACCACACTATGCTAGTTTTTAATTAATATTTTTCCTGTTGCATACTGGCAACACATGAACTAAACGAACCAAAATGAACACATATTGCTTGCTTTGAAATATTTCGTGTTTTGCATGTTCACACTATAACTGTCATATCATACTGTTCAAATGGGGATTTAAGTTCTATGATATCTTACTTCATGATATAATATTTCAAATAATATCTGATAATTTGAAGTTACTATTTAAAAATAGATCATTTAAATGTCATCCTAGAATGAGTAATCAATACGCTTAGGGCGAGGCTTCTGTGTCCCAGCTTCTTATTACAATGATGTTATAAATATGAAATCCATTTATCTATTAGTCCTATCATAGTGTTTCAATTATTTTAGCCTTAATTCCTTATTTGCATGCCTCTGAATGCAAGTTTAGTTTAAAACTAGAGGGTGTGTAAGACTGCACGACTTTCAATTACCACTCAATAAACTACATACCAATGTTTAAAAAGCAGGATTTTTTAGAATCGTCTCCCTCCAAAACATCTAAAAAACCCAATCTCCATTTTGGATTTCTGACCCCATGGAATCGTAATACTTTCATTACCTTATTATTTCCAATTATTAGGAAAATGAAAGTAAAAAAAGTCATTTCAATTTAAATACTTTAGCTCCTTAACTTTTGGGTTCTTTTCCAGCCCCAAGTGAAAGACAACAAGTTCTGGCGCAGCCTCGACATAGACGCATTAAGCATGCGGCCTCGCTTCAAAACCCAGAGAAGCAGTTCTATGCCCACCCCCAAGGTCAAAGAGGGCGAAGAAGGGGGGCGTCTGTCCCCCGATTTGGATGACTCCCCCTCACATAAGGATTCCATGGTGTCTAATGAGGATAACGTCTTACTTGATCCGGAAGTGTTGGTGGATTTCCCCACTCAGGCACTTGTACTTACTGTGCTGGTATGTATGGATTGATATTTCTGTGTCACTGACTAGAGGGATAGGGTGACACAGGGTAATTATAGAAAAATATTTAAGCATTATGTCCTAAACAGATTGTATACCGGTACCATGGTCCTAATTATAAATATTAAGCATGTGTCCAAAAATTACCCCTCTAATTGGTGTAATTATTGGACAGTAGTTTTTAATCTGTTCTGCACAGTATTTAGACTAGCTACAATTGGTAAATTGTGTGATATGATCTATACTATATTACTGTGTATTTGATAATTATTTAACACTACATGGCTTCTGTAAAAATGTATAACAGTGAAATCTTGTAAAAATTACCAAACATTTAAATTTCTTCTTTTCCCAAGCTCAAACATTGCGTGGATAAACTTTCTTTATAACACAAACTATACCAAGAAAAGAAACTTTAAGCATATTGAGATGCTTTCTGTCTTACCCCATAGCATGTAAAACAATTTTCCCACTTTGTCCAATAATTACTCTGTGACTGAACATGCATGTCATAATGTTACTATTCATCCTACAATGATGTTTTTCAGAACAGACCACCTTCATAAACATATCTAAGACTGGGCTTTACAAAATTCAAGATCATTTAAAAGAAAACAAAATTATACACAATTTGGCATCGATTGAACATAAGTTTAAACCATTTTTTTTCAAGTGTTTTGGATTATTAATATACTTGTTGAGAAAAAATACTGATCTAATCCCAATAATTAATCAAAGCATTGCTGGATGTAAAATTAACAAATTGGGGTTTCTTAGACACAATAAATTATGATGTGCGCATTATAGTTGTTGGGCCTTGTCCAATAATTACCCCGGGTCACCTTAGAGATCCAAAAATATTATTTTGAGATTTAATCGAGAGTATTTGAAACATTAGTGCCAGTCAAAAAGCTAAATTAAGAATTTGACTCTTTTAATATTAATGATGTAAAAAACTTTTGTTTGAAATCAAACAGTTTAAAGAAACTGACATTTATGTGCTTTAATATAACAGTGTACTGTGATGTATTAATATATTTTTATTTTAGGCCACGTTAGTTCGAAATACCACAGATGAAAATGAGATACAGATTTTGTATGAATATTTAGCAGAAGCTTCTGTGGTATTTGCTCGAGTGTTCCCTGTGATGTAAGAAATTTTTCCTTCTGTATTTTTTTCTGGCTAATTGTTTGTAACTTCTAACTAACCACAATGTGTATTCTAATTGAACAGGAGTGGCTGTACTCTAAAGACTTTGGGGTTGGTGCCATTGCCATTTATGTTATATTGTGTTGTTATTGTGGCAAATCTATCTAGATAAATGTTAGATTTCTTTATTAATTTAATTGCAAGTTTATACAGTATTTAATTTGTTTTTCTATAAGGGAGCCTGTAAGACTGTCCTATGCTTAACTCATTTCTGAATGGCTATGAACATCAATGCCTTAGTGGGGTACAATCCTACAGACTGTTGCATAGGGCCCTCGTATTAACCATTTGGCTATTATCCGTTCATAAATTATTAACATATAAGAAGTATAAATAGTGTAAGAGTTTAAATAACTAATTTTTTAAATTGTGTTAGACCAATATTTAAAAAGCCAGTTGAAGTAAAAAGTATTATCATTTATTTATTCTTCACTTTTTTCTTTTTTTAGACATAGTCTTTTGGATTCAAAAATAACTAGTGTGCTTTCCCTTTGCCATGACCAAGTAATATTGTCAGCTGTGCAAAGCATCATTCAAAATATGATTTCTTGTGAAGACAGCAGCCAACAACAGTTGCACTACTTACAAAGTATGAATTCTTAAGGTTATTTTACTTGTAAACGATAAGTGTCTGAATCTTTTTATCATTATAATTAAACTAGTGTTCAGATGTTTGTACTGGCAGTAAATGTTTAACATAGTTTATTAAAATAATTAATCAGTCAAATTTATAGATGAGTTATATTTTATATAAGTGATATTCGAATATGCAATTTATTAAAAGGTAATCAAAAAAATATCTTTTTTAATTTAAAAACAACTAAGTAGAAGGTAAATTTATCATAAAAGCTAAAAGAATGAGAATGCATAAGAATTTTCAGAACAATACAAAATGTTAGTTTTTAAACCTTTAGTTTAAAATAAAGTGGTAAAATATCTAGTCGGTTTCCTGATAGCAACATTGGTGAATTCGGTCATTTTTGATAGATTTCCCATTGAAAATGACTTATCAAATTTAGAAACTTATTTTTTAGGGATGCATCAAATCAAACAAGCTCCTTAAGATTTGAGTTATTTTGTAAGAGATTGGAATGTTCTGAAATATCTTTTTTAAAAAAACTATGATGTAATCTAGAGCTGATAATTATTTTAATAAATGTTTTTTATTAAAAAAAAATATAATCTATTTTTATGTAGTAAAACATGTTATCTTTATAAAATTTCTTGTTTATAATTTTGGTTTTCTTTTTTGAATAGCATTTGGCTTTGGTGGTCTTTGGAGATTTGCTGGTCCATTCTCTAAAGTAAGTTTTTACAGATATTACAAAATTTTTATGTAGCTACTAATGTTAAAAGTTACGCTTTCAGACTATTGCATCTTATTACATAAAAAATAGTACTGAACGCTACAACTTGTTTTTAAAAATAAAGATTTTAAATACTCATTTTTAAATGTATTACTTAACTGTGCCTGTGTGTTTAATTTTTTTTAGTTTTGATTTGATTATTATTTCATTGGTTTTGCATTTTTTGTTGCTCCCCTCTTACACCTTAAAAATTTTAAAATACTTTTTCGGTTAACTATCTTTGTTGGTTATGAAAAGTCGAAATCTCTTCAAGTTAATATTGCTTTTTTTCCAGAAATTTTTTCTTCCAACAAATATACAATCAAGGTTTGCTAGATTGATACTTAATCTGTAAGATTATTAATCAAAAATTTTAACGTATAAAGTTAATATAATGAACATTAGACTAACAATTCATAACATTAGAATTACAATTATGTTTATTTTGGCTTTATTTTATTTTAGTTTTATTTATTAAACAGTCATTATTATTTTTAATTTTACAGACCACTACTTGTACTACTTCAACATTTTGTGTAAGTTATTTGACTTGTATTTTTTGCTTATGCATTTGGAATTCTACAATTTGAAAATTTTCAATTATTGCACTTGCACTTTTATTTAAAAATAAAGCTCAAAAAGAAACTATTTAACCATAGAAAAGTTTTTTAATTTCATTTTTATAGCCACCTAATTAAAAAATGTAACATTTTACTTTTATTGTGTATTGAATACTACTAACATAAAGCTTTCAAAATTTAGTCATAAAAATATTTAAATAAATAAAAGCTAGCCAAATAACTATATAAAATGTATGATTTATAATATCATCCTTATGATTTGGTAAAAGAATATATTTTTATAATTTTGCCTTCCTTGTGTTTTATGTATTTATCTTTTTCTTTTGTTCTTTACTGTCTTCTTAGTGTGGAACATAACTGCTCTTTCAGAACATAACTGCTTTTTCAGAATCTCAAAGATTTTATTTTCATATTTGTAGGGTATTAGTCAATGTTTTCTGATACTTAGCTACAGAAGCAACAATTGATTATTTAATTGCCATTAATATTTCTTCAATTGGGATTGTCAGTGTAAATTAAACTTTATCTACTAATTAACTCAATTTTGTAAAAAAAAAATATTTTTTATGTGTGATTATTAATGATATATTCTGATCAAATATTTTAACTGTAGCATTAAAATATCAAATATTTTTCTTAGAATTTCTTAAACAAGAGTTTTGGTTGTGGAGACGCATTTAGTTTTCTGACACTTTTCATCTATAGAACATTGTTATCTACTCAGTTCATAAAAAAATACTGTTAACCATTCAACTCTAACTAATATACTGTTAGCTCTTTGATTTTTAACGAAATAACTTATGATTTGTTGTTGATAATTGAAGAGTCCAGGGGAAAAACTCCTTCATCGACTGAATATCTCTAAGTTATTTCGCATCAGGCCTCTTTTACGACCATAGCGAGTCTTTGCCTAAACTTCTGTAAGGAAACCAGGTTCTCTCGCAGCCAAGCAGATCTGAATATAGGAAGATTCCTAGTCAATCAAGGGGTTCTTTCTCTGGACTCTTCCATTGTGGGGAGAGTTTTTTTAAGTGTTCGATCTCAAATATATGTCTGATGTTTTATTAACCCATTCCCTCCTCTTTCACACCTTTAGTCCCAAACGAACCTGGACAACGCAGAGCTCTTCGTGAACTGCCTCGAAGCCATGGTCGAAACATGCCTACCGGTCGAAGATGGCGAGCTCCATGACATGTCCCAATACCCCAGCACACTCAGTGTCTCTTCCAACATGAACTTATCCTCCTCCATGTCAAGTCTCAACATGGGCTCGCCCACCGACAAAGAGCCCACCACCGAGTACTGCTCGCTAGTCAACGAGGTCCCGGCTCGCATGAGGCACGGGTCCAGTAATCAGTTGTCCCGGCAACGCAGCCTCAAGTGTAAGAATTCCGTAAAGAATGGGAAGGGTTCGCATTGAGGCGTCGGCGATGGAAGAGCCTATTGGAAGAATGTGATATTTTTGAGGAAATTGAGATTTTTCTTTGTCAATGAATATGTTTTTCCTTTCTAACAGTAATCGCTGAAATTACTGCCGACACATAAACAGCCCGTGTAGCCAAAAAATGTCGTTTCCTTCAAAGTCCCAACGCTGGATACAATGTCGCCCTTAAAAGTTGTGTAAGGTGCCCACTCAGGTATGGGCTTGTCACTTGACTGGTTCTAAATTACGATCTCCTGTTCCCAATAGCCCTCGTGTAGCACTAGTGCGACGGTAATTCAAACTAACCCTAACTTTCTAACATTTTGAACTTTTTTTATAAAATTTCAGTGAATTATATTTTTTACTGCTTGCAAGTTTCATTTATAATGGATGCAAGTGCAAACTAAAAGCATCAAGGCTTATTTTGTTGTTTTTAGCTCTTTTTCACATAGCAGGTTCTTCCACTATGCTCTTGAGTGATTGTCAGCAAAAGCAGTGTTGCTATTTTTATTGTATATATTAATATTATGAAAGAAGCTACGATTATGTTTGTGGTATAGTCTTGCTCATCTGAACTTCTGTTTCTCAAGCACCAAATCAATACCGAATTGCTGAAACTGATATACAGCTTTTGTGAAGTTTGAATAGCAGTCTTCTTTAAACTGTAATTATCAGTCTTGCTATTTTGTATTGGGTCTTCCCAAAAGTGTGCAAGTGTAAATTTTTCATGAGGGTAAAAAAAAAAACTTAATTATAGTTCATTGGTACTGTTTTGATAAAATCATTTTGAATTTGCAAATTGTGAATTTTGCAGGAGTGTCTGTTAGTTAAAAACAAACCCATAGCTGATGATTGCTAGCGTTTAGAATAATTCTTTTAAAAACTGCCCATTTTAAAAACTATTTCTAAGTGCCAAAAGTACCTTTTTAAATATAAAAAGTTTATGTAAACAATCAAAACTAATAATTTTCTGATTGTTTTGTGCCTAACTTTTTGTTGTGAACAACTTAAATGAAATCGTTTTTACTAAAACAATTCAAATGCTTTTAAAAAAATTTAGCAAAGATGTACTATTAATGCTGAAAATATTTTTGTACTTGTTAATAATCATCGGTTTAACTCATGAAGTTTAATGATCTAATGATAATCCAATGAGAGTTAGATCAGCAAGACTTTACCTTACGTATAATTTCTGGCATGTTTTCTCGTGTCAATTGCACAAATCTATGTGGTAACAAATTTACACAATGAAAAGTTTTATTCTCAGCACTTGTTAATAATTACAAGAAATATTTAAATATGCAATGAGATTTTTAAAGCCTGCCAAAGTGTATTTATGAACGAACCAAAATAAATTTTTATTAATGTTCTTAGTAAAATGAATTTATATAAATTATAAATTGTATTTTACCATTGGAGACGAATTTAGAGTAATTCTTTAAAAATGAAATGGAGACATGTATAATTAGAAAATTGAATTATAATCATTAAGCATCAAGATTAAGTTATATGATTATGTCTATAGCAATTTAAGTTTAATAATATTTTGTGTTTCATTTATTGAATTCTGATTTTGAGATTTAAAAGCATAATTATAAAACTAAAAAATTATTGTTAAGGGACATACCTTGTTACTCTAAAAGTTCTGATGTCTCATTTTGAACTAAAATTTCACCCTCGAATCATTGGTAAATTTTACTTGATTGATAGCTAAATTTTATACCAGACAATTTTGTAAAAAAAATATGAATTACTCAAGATTTTGCTGCATTCCATATGAGGAGGAAATGACCAAAAGTTGCTCACCTTTGCTGTTCATGTTTTAATAACTAGTCTGATGTAATCCCACCTAACACTATCTTTTCTTAAGTGTATAATTAATATGTGTTAATAGCTTCCATTAAGTCATGTTCATTTAGTATTTGCTTGGTTTGTACATAATGTTAGAACCTATTGTTTCTTACAAATAGCTTGTATATGAGGACTAGACATACATTGAATATTTTTAGAATTATGAATCTACTATCGTTTAATGTTTTTATTGACATGTTTGTGGAATATTGAATGTATAATGTTTATATTTGTAGCCAACTTCTCGTTTAACTTATGTAAATTTTCATTTATGAGTTTTGTTTACCATTGCATTTTACTTGATCTCTTTACATTATATCTTTGTATCTCTTTAGCATGTTTTTTATAAATATCATCCATAAGTATAGATGTCATGAATAAATGAAGGACCGGAATTTAAATATGTGCTTTTACTTTAATTGTATAGATAAAATAATTTAAAAAATAATTTTTTGAAGAATAAAATTGGGTTTATGTAGAGAAAATCAACTTATCTCTAAAGCTAAAATTGGTCTCAAAAAATTACAAAGCAATATAATAAATGCAAAAATTGCATATTTAACTCTGCCGTCAAACTTTTCATGACTAATAGTTATTGCTTTTTTTTGTTAGAAAAGTAAGCTTTGCAGATAATACACACAAAAAACAAAAATTTCATTTTAAAAAAGACAATTTTATGTTTTAATTAATGATGGATTTCTTTATTTTATTTGTGTCAACTGCTTTTTCAGTGTCCTCAATTATAGCTCTTATTAAAAAAAATTAATAATCTGAATTTATTGGCAATTGTTTTTGAATGCTAAAAAGAATATTTTTTTATAAATTAAATATATATCGAACATTGTACAAATAGATTGTAGCTTTGTATCAAACTCTTATATGTACTAAACACTATTTGCATGTTATATGTGTATCTACATAATATTCAAATGTGACACCTGATTAAACTGTTAATAAAGCTTATACTATAATATTGTTGAAGTTTATTGTTTTAGTATGTGTTTCCCTGTTTAAAATATTGCTGGTTAACAAAAATCTATATTTTAATGAATCTGAGATATCTGAAAGATTAAAATATTTGTCAAAGCCTCTTATATGCTATATATATGAAATATGCCATTATAAAGTTATTTTTATGAATATTATTTGCAGGGATTGGAGTAACCTGTTACTTGTAACAGTTACCTTTTTTAAGGTAACCGCCATTAGATCTTTCAGAAAGTAACTGTAACTTGATTACTTTTAGCGGGTAACAAAGTAACAAAAAATTGTGTTACTTAAATGTTATTTCACTTGCCAATTTTGAAATACAACTTCTTTTAAAATTACTTTTTTTAATGTTAATTCTAATTGCAGTGTTTTTGTTTCTTTAATATTGGTTCTTTTTGAAAAACGGTAAGATGCAACGGTAAATTGCAATTTTTCTTATAACTTAAAATTTCTCAAAGTAACTGTAATTATATATACTTTTCATATTTATTAAGTAACTAATTACTTTTATATATATATTAAGCATCTGTAACTGTAACAGTTACTTTTTAAAATTAAATTTCCAATCCCTGATTATTTGTTATCATCCAGGGATCTATATTACAAATCCCTGACTTTGGAATCAACATAAGCAATGTAAATCCTTAACATTGACGGTATATCCTGTGCATACCCTGTAGGGTGTCCTACTAATGATTGTAGCCGTTGCTCATATAACAGATGAGATGGCCTGAAGTTGTGATTATCAAAAGAATTTGCTAACTTTCATGAGCACTTTATGACTATAGCCAGAAAAATATGGCTTTAATTTTTATGCAGTGGGGGGCATGGGGAGAATACTTAAAATAGGGAAATTTTCCTTTGTAAAGTCAGTTAATTGAATATCATATTTAAGAAAAGCATGTATTAAGCTATTATGATTTATAAAAAATAAAATTTTATGAATTATAACTTCATGATTAACATATTGGTTGTTTTCAATAAAATTATATTAAATTTATAAAAACGAGCTTCCTTGTGTCCCAAGTATTGAAAATTTAACTATTCTGAGTACTCTATTACTAAATTGTAAGGCGAGTACTCATTAAAACTAACTTTAGTTTTATTTTCACATATTTTAGTAATTTAATTTTCTGTTAATTGAGCTTAGTTATGTATTTTTTTTTTACATATACAATCCAGTGGCTGGTCTTAATATGGATTTTATAAGATATCATACTGACTCAAGTTTATAGGTGTGATCTCATTGTTTTGAATGCAAATTTCTGCTTAACTGTTTGTATAATATTGTATGTTCCTATCACAGTTTATTTTTGAGTTTGTTATCAGATCTGTGTATACTTCTATATATTGATGTTGTATTATACTTTAAGTTGTATTATTCAATCTGATAGACTTTAATAAACACTTTTTCTTAAACATGTGTAATTACTCATCAATCTGGCATATAAAAAAATTATAAAGACATTTATTCACCTGAAACAATAGCTAATTCTTTTATGTAAAGATGTGTAGTTTATGTTTTCCTTGTTTTTTCCAAATAGTTGCATAAGTTTCAGCATTGTCCAAGTATGTTAAAGTTAAATATTGGTTATTAGTATTTTCAGAATATTGCCCAAGTCAATTGTTTTTAACAAAACGAAAGAATTCTCTTTGACTACAAAGTATTTCTCTTGCTGCATTTTGTGGTCATAGTGAAGTGACCTATTGCCACTGTCTTATAGGCAATTCTTCACAGCTGTCTTAAGCAGATGCAAAGCTAAGGGACAGAAGCCTATTATTTATACAATTTACAGGGAGAAGACTTAAATGAAAAGTATACTGAATATTTTCCACTGCCCTTGTCCAATTAAAGTCAAAAATTAAGTTTTGAGAAACATGTTTTAATTTCCTTTTTATTATTACATATTTGTAATTCAAAAACAACTCCCTTCAATAACACACTGAGAAAATCAGGATTTTCAGTAATACTCTAGTGCAGGGGTTCCCAACCGGTGGTACGCGTACCACGCGGGAATATTTCGGTGGTACGCGTCAGTGATGTGAGCAACATAATGCTATCAATAGCTTCCGTACGCATGAGCAGTGAGCAAACATATTACTCATTACTTTAAACATTAACATCATTTTAAAGAGAAATCTTTAATTTACTTCAGGATCGGATGTAAAACCTAGAACCCTTTGATCTTCCGGCAAGCTCTGCTATTTTTGATGCCATTTGTTACGAATTAGTTGCGTGAGAGTTGATTTTCTGAACTCTTGTACATAAAAAATAAACATAGAAGAAAAATAACGAGGACTTAAGAGTGAAGATAAGTTCCATTACTCCTAATGTTGATATTTTAATCTCAGGCAAGCAACAACAAATTTTGCACTAAAGACTAAATAAGTATAGTTTGTATGATGATACATTTTTTGCTGAGTTTGTACTATTTTTTTATTTGTACATGTTTAAGGCCTATGAGTAATAAACAAACCTGTAAATTAATACTGTTTTAATCTTTTTAATTCTCCTTTGTTATAAGCATGCTGTAAATAAACAAATATCTAACCATTAAATGTGAAGTTTTCTCAGGAACTCAATTCAAAAAGCCTTTGAACACTTTTAGAAGAGTGAATATTGGAGGTTTATTAATATATTTAGGTCTGGTGGTACGCCAAAATTTCTCAAAAAGTCAAGTGGTACGCAAGTGCAAAAAGGTTGGGAACCCCTGCTCTAGTGGTTTAATATATTGAAAAAAAATCAAGGCATAAATACTGGAATTAGTCTGTGCACAGCACTTCTACAAATCGGGCAATAAGTATACACATGCTCGGAACAATTTAAACACAAACAGGCATGACCACACTCCAAAACAAGTATCTCAACAGGGTTTTCCAAGCAAACGACGCACTTCGGTGCAGTTTCCGAGTCACTTGATGAATCTGTTTCTCTTCTCAGTTTACGAGCTTCCTGACATCGCCTCAAATCTCTGGCATGGATAATTCTACGGCGGAGCTCGACGTAACCTTTCTTAAAGAAGTATGCAAAAAGAATGGCGCTAACAGCACACATTAAGATTGTAAGTCCTTTGTAAAATTGTTCCAAGCTGCTGATTTTCTTAACCAAAGAATCATATGATAAAGGAGACAGGAAGTAAGTCCGGTTGCCATCAGGTACACCCATCTTCATGGTTTCGTTGTCGAGGGTCAGTTTTCCGATTGCAGTCAACGATGTGTCTTCGAGAAGCATGTTTTCAACTTCTCTAATACCCACAACATGCTCTCTGCTGAGTAGTCCCAAAACGGCTTCGCCAAATGATTCATCGTACTTTTTAAAATCATCAAATATTTCGGAAAGTACCAGCTCTTCTGCCGAAAAAGGATCATTGATCTCTACGCAGATCTTTCTCTGAAACAAGCTCCCCTTACTGCATAAGCAAAAAGGCACGTTAGCTACTTGTCTTTTGATGTTGTTGTCAGTTGAACTCCTGAAATCAGGTAAATGTTAAAATGTCAGTTTCAAGGTAGCCTAACTAGCTAAAATTAATGAGCACTGTATAATTTATTTAAAAATAAAACAAAGTAATTTTAATGCAAATCAACAGGGTGAGTTTGAAAGGTAATTTTCCAAAAAATGAATCTAGCTTTTCCACCGCTACAGTACATCATTGACTCTTTTCGTCCTTTCATTTTTTGACCGACAGCTTGAAAAGTTGGAACAAAATCAGACCACTTCCCCAGCTGTTCAGAAAGTTATTTTGAAAGAGCCCTCCACGAATTGTCCGAGTTTTCAATAGGAAGCTTCTTTCTCTCACTTAACTGCAATTAACAATAACAAGGAAGCGGTCATTATGTGTGTTGATGCCTCTGGTCAAAGTAAGGCTTGGGCATGCCCTTCCAAAAACAAATTACTAGGGTTGTCACACAAGATAAGGGGTCTATCGCCAATGGCAAAGAGTTAAGAACCTCACAAAATGGGGGAAATACCAGTGCAAAGTCATGTAGATGGACAGTTTCTATTGATTGGCCCTCTTTCCGAGAAGTTGTTTTGTATTAAATATTCTATCAAATGTGTAACAAATAATATTTTAAATTGATGTACAAGTAAAGTTAAGCTTGAAGTTGCCAGATTCATTGATTAACTTTTTGACCATAAAATCCTCATTAAAGTTTTACAAATAACATTTTATTTATGTTGTTTTTATTTGAAAAAAATATAAACAAATAAAATTAATACTAATTGCACAATCTTTATAGCTCGATACTAGTTGAATAATAAAATAAACTGTTCTGAGAAATGCATTACATCTGGTAATGGTACCCTAGGACCGGGATAGCCTGGTTGGTAGAGTGTTGGACTGACATCCCTTAGGTTGCGAGTTCAAGCCCTGCTGGCCGATGAGCCCTGTGTATACTAATGGTGACTGGTGTATGTTAAAGTCAGTCGTGGTCACAAAATCCTAGTAGACTCGAACAAGGAACTCATGCAGTAGACTTAAACGGTAGAGGCATGATAGTGGTGCAGCCCTCCGTGCTGCAGGAGGAAGCAATGGAGTTGAGATGTTGAGAGTGGCTCCTACCGCAGCCACATCACATCGAGGGATTTGGGGTTGGTACAAAATGCCTCAAAGGCAGAGGTGCCTTAGCCCCCAAAATGCCTTCACAATAAGACAAGACGATGCTTACCAAATATGAAGTGATGGGACCCATCTTATCTTGTGTTCATTGGTCATTTTCTCTCTTATGACGCCTCTTAGTAGGTCAAAGTGTTCACTAAATAATGGTCTTGAAATCGCTTTTACTTTTCCAGTTATGACCGCATAAGGGACACAACCGCCTTTGCTTTGAAGGTTCTTCAATAATTCACTGTTCAACTCGAAATGTTCAGCATTCTGCAGAAAAAAAAAATTAACAATTAGTATTCATTAACTTCATATTTTTGTAGTTATAATATTTATTACAAACCGACCTGCATTGAAATAACTGAATTTAGTATAAGTACTTACTATAAATTAAAACAAGAAGTTTTCTTGTTATTGTAACAGTTTTGACAGTAGTACTGGCATGTAAGGGATGTTTGTAGTTATGACAAAATAAATTAGTGAAGCAAAAAAATTAGAAAACAAGTTCTCTTTGTAAGCAGTTGTAAATGTATTAACATTAGCAGTATAGGAACACAGGTAAAAGTGCATAAAATACGATTGATTAAAGGTTTCAACGTGCATTTTGGTACAGTCATTCGATATAAAGTCAGGTCTATTTACTGATGAGCTTGAAAATTTAACCTAGGATTGCTATACCTATTGAGTTGTATACAATATGAAGTGGAATTTTTACCACTTTTGGGCTTTTACGTTGCTTGGCAACATAACATAAATTGCCAAATCAAGGACATCCATTATATCATAGCTGTTCATTGATTTCACTGCTTATTCTGTAACAGGAAAGTTACAAATGGTTAAAAAGTTCTGAATAACAGCTCAGTTAATAAAAAGCACTTTTAAATATTTCGGTGTATTATGCTATCAATTTCTGGAGAAAAGAATAACGGTTCAACTACAAAAACACACACTTTCCTATAGATAATTACCATGAAGTTATGGTTTAACATCAGAAGACTGATAAAAGTAGCTGTGATAAAGGGCTGGTCGTGATTCAGCGATATTATGTTATGCTGCTAAAAGCACATTTATTTTAACATTAAAGTAAGTTTAATCTAACTTATTACGAAAAGCAACTCTATGATATTTCGGTACAGCTATGATATAATTGCCGGTCTGTTCATTGGCGACTTTGGGCAAGCTTTAAATTTAACGTTTGGTTGCAATACCTATTCAGTTGTATGAAGTGGAATGTTTACCACATTTGGAAATATTCGTTGCATGGCGTAACACAAATTGAGTTGGGCCATTATTTTATAGCTGTTCAGATACCTCTCTTGCAAATCGATCAAAACTGCTTGGGCAAACACCTATTTAAATTGAATATCTATATGCAAGTTCAAACTGTGTTGTTTGCAAGAGTCTGATGCAATTACAGACATAAAAGCATTTTCAAATCTGCCCAGGGCTGTCAGGTAACATTTCCAAAATATATTTTGGAGATACAAGGAGAAAATTGCATGACCTGTAAGCGAATAGACTTTGACTCTCCAGCCAACTTTATTAGATCTTGAACAAAAATGGATTGTATCACGGACTGTTCTGTTACGTTCTCTTACTTTGATATGATCGATCATGTGTTAAACAAGAGTGAATTATGATGTCAGGCCCTTATATCACAGCAGTACAAAAAGATTCAATGAATCGGGTATAATTATTTTAATATAGTGTAATGTCAAACCTTCAGATCTTTTAGGCAATTTGACTTCTCTTTATACAATTTATAAAAAAGGCTCAAGAAAAAAACATCTATTCCTATCACGGCACATTTTTCTAAAATGCTTTCAAAATCCATTATCTTTATGTAAAGTAATTATTGCTTTGCTTTAAACATTTGTTACATTAAAATGAAAAAGTAAAAAGAAATAAAAGCAAAACTAATTTATATCTTTCAATCGAATAAAAATAAACATGGAGCTGAGCTGTAGCAACTGTTTTATTTGCTTTTGAAAATATTAAATTATAGATTTTATTTGAAAACAATTATACGATAAGATTTTATATAAATGTATAGATTTTATATAAATTTATTCATTATAGTTTTAAAAATTATTTTAAATAATATAATAAATGTATATTTCTCGAAATCATGAAACATCTCTTTTCAGCTTTCTTACTGGTTTGTCTAGTTTGTTTATGGTTTTGATGTTGTCTGCTAGTTATCTAAAAATCGTAAGATAAGAAAACTTGTATATTAAGTTTTAACTACAAAACTGAAATTTTTTATGATAAATATTATTTAACTTGTCTAGATTGCAATATATTGTCTGTTAAATTATAATTAAAAATTCCTGTAGCGTATGCAAAAGAAACTATAAGTCACTTAATTTTTTTTCTTCTCTATTTGCGATCAAAATTAATATTTCAATGTTTCCTGTTGTACTAAAAGTTAAATCGGTTTATTTCTTTAAAAAAATTGCATTGCAGATGTGATCGAAAGATATAAAAATATTTTTCTCTCTTTCAGACGATACAATCTTTAAAAAGATTGTTGCTTCCTGTGTCATTTATCACCAAACATTCAAGAATGGCATCACAACAATCTGAATTGCTGAACAAATTTTCCGAAATTACTGACATGTGAGAAAATTGATTTGATTTCCTTCCTTCCATTTCATTCAAAATAATTATGTAACCCTGAGTCAAAGAAGCTTATATGAATCCTATCTTACAAATATTTCAGAAGAATATAATAGTGTTATCTATTTAACAATATCGCCGCTTTTCTTTTCAAATCTAACATAGTAATTCAACTTGTAATACTTTTTTTTTTGTGCTTTTTAAAATTTATGCCTTCTTAAGTTAATTTTTCTTATTAAATTTTCAACAAACAAATTAACTTGAAAAATTATGCTTCTATGTATAGTTTTGAATAAAAGCTTATGCAACGTTTTCTATTTTCATGAAATTTTTTATTAGAATTAATATTATACAATTAAAGCTTTGTATTATTAAAGCTATTATTAAGGCTCTCCTACTAGTGAAAGTATCACATCAAAACCCAACTTTTTTTCCAAGTCTATGAACACAGTGAACACAATATATCTTTTAACTCAATTTTAAAATCATACATTGTGTTTTAAAGTTAAATACTGTTTCATATGTTACATAATCTGCTGAATTATTTTTTTATATGTATATTTTTATTGCAGTTATCAAGGAGTAACAGTCAAAACTCAAGACTTATCTTTAACCGATAATGAGTTTGAAACAACACTAAAACGTATGTATTATTCTTTACTACTCTCTGAGCTAATACATTTAAGATTTACCTTACCATATACATGCTTAAAAACTATGATATCTTAATTTTTGTTGTTGGGGGCCGGGGGAGAATTCTTGCTTGAATTAAATAATTGCTATTGAGTAAATAAAATGCATGAAGACCCTTACCATCAAAGTTGGATTATACAATTTTGTTTTTACTTACTGTTTGCATTTCAAAAACTTTCTTTCTTTAGTTATACATAAAGTTGTTGTTAATTAATTTCAGTCGAAAGTTTCTTTTCCTTTCGTGAATTCTTTTTCTGTTTACTGAATTTAAATACATGTAGTAATTAGTGCATTATGGTTGTTAAATCCTATATTGTTTTTATAATAATAATTATAATGAAGTTTTTTCTTGTTAAGAGTATAAATGTGTTTAAGTTTAGGTCAATTTTAGGTTAAGAGATCTATGACAAATTAATTTTAAAACTAAATATTGTAATTTTTTCTTAAACAAAATTTCAGTAAAATCTTCAATAACTGCAATGATCTACCATAGAATTTGTTTTTCAGAATCAATCATATTAAAGTATTATATGTTAATAACACATTTACAACAATTAAAAAGAAAGTTTCCCAGCAAAAATGAACTTTCTGCTTGAGTCTATCTAAATATAAAAAAATGAGACATAAAAAGCCCATTGTCCTGATAAATTTATGTAGGACAAATTAAGTTACTCGAAAAATGAATTTTAAAAAACTTAAAAGTTAAAATTTTTATTCGGAAATGAAGCTGCTAATGGTATTTACAAAGTTATCATTAATGGGTCAAACAGTTAAAAGAAATTGTAAAACTGTTGTCTTATAATTAATTATATTTTAATAGATTCTTTAGAAGAATGGAGCAAAAAAAGTATCAGAGGTGTTTGGTTCAAAGTGAACATAGCTAAGTCATCATATATTCCGGTTTTAGTAAAAGTAAGTAATCCCCTTCCCACTTACTTAAAACGTACTTAATGAAGGCAATGCAATACTTTGCCTAAATTATTTTTCTGGAATTCTAAGTTTTTGTTTTGTATTTATTACAGCATGGTTTTCACTTTCATCATGCCAAAACATCTTATTTAATGCTCACGAGATGGTTACCAGGGGATGAACCAAACTTGCTTCCACAGTACCCATTTACACATGTTGGTAAGATTAAGAAAAGTACTAATGGGAAAAATTAAAATTTTTCAACTCTCATAAAATGAAATAATGTTTCAAAGAAGTTAAATTGAATGGATAAAAATTAGAAATTGATAGATTTAAGGTTAGTTAGATTTTTTTTAATGGGGAATAGTTTAAATAACAAGTTCCTATTATATATCTATTTTACCTTAAAAAAAATGCTCATCTTTTAAATTTTAATTTAAATGATCTTTTAAATTAAAATTTCATAAAAATGTGTATTACATTTTAATTTCAGAAAATAAGATTCCACTAAATTAAACTAATGATCAAAATACAGTAAATCATTCTAAAAAAATTTTGCATTGTTTGTAGATAATTATAGTTGCTAAATTTTCAAAACTGTTTATAGATGAAAAAAATTAAACTAAAATGGGTAGGAAAAAACTTGTTTATGTGTAAGTTTATTTGTAATGTTTATAAATTGGGTACAATTTTATACTTATTAAATAGAGTGTTAAATAAAAGTCTTTGAAAGTTCTTAAATTTGTTTTTAGGTGTTGGAGGAATGGTTATAAATGATAAAAATCAAGTTTTAACCATTCAAGAAAAATACCATACAAAAGGTCATTGGAAACTCCCTGGTGGATATAGCAATCCTGGTTGGAATATTTATTTATTGATTTATTTCTAGATGTAGACTACACTATAGATTTTATATTTATTGTATCTTTATACAGTAATTAATAAAAAAAACACTGTACTAGTTACAACTATATAAAGTATTTTTTATGTATGTCTATGCCTTACAGTATGTGCAACTTATAAAGATTACTTAATTATTACACAGTGATGACTTTTAGCTTTTATGTATCTAGAAATTATCCATATGAAGAATGCAAGTGCTTATAAAATCCATTATGGTCCAATATCTTGACACCCAGTGTAATGTTTATTTGAGGTTGTACTGAATGAATACAGTGGTTTAAAGTTTCAAGGTACAAAATTGTTCCTTTAGTTAAAAATATTATTTACTTTTCTGTTAGCTAGGTGCACCATGCCAAGCAATAGTGGCACATATCGCAACAGTTATTTAACTGTTGTTGCAAATCACAGTTATCCAAACAGGGTTTGGTGCTGAATTATACTTTTGGTGAAATTTGCTCACAGCTAACTGGAAAAGTATCGATATTAATGAGCCAAAAATGTGTACAACCGTGTTGTAAACGGACAACATGATTATATAAGAATTAGAAAATGAACATAATATCATTTTTATAACAAACCTTGATGTAATTGCAGGTGAAGATTTTGGAGACACAGCCAAGAGAGAAGTTTTTGAAGAAACCGGCATCGAAACAGAGTTTGTTTCTGTAGTGTCACTTCGGCACCATCACAAGCACATATTTGACTGCAGTGACATCTATGTTGTTTGTCACTTAAAACCTCTTAGCCAAGCTATTGAAAAAAGCAATGATGAAATAGCTAAATGTGAATGGATGGATGTAAGTAGAATACATATTGAATTGTTCGTGGGGAAATGGCACATCCTACAAATATGACTTATCGAGTTAAAAATATTTAAAATTTAAAGACCTGGATATTAAAGAAAAACTTACAAAATATTAGTTGTAACAGTTTTCGTACCATTTATTTTTCTATATCCATTTGGTACCATTTATTTTTCTATATTTTCTATATTTTTCTATCAAAATGCAATAGAAAGCTTAATTTCAGAAGATTCTTCATATAAAAATGTCCAACAGGTCAGAGGCCAGAAAGGTTGTCTAAACTTGCTAACTGTTTACCAGTCTCCAATAACTATCCATTCTTCGGGAATTCTTACACTCATTTTAACTGCATAATATATCCTGGTAAACCATTCCATACATTGATAATTCTGTTGTTAAAATTTTCTTTATCTCCTTTTTGAGGCCAGATTTATTTAATTTAATTCATGTACTGCCATTCGACTATCTGTTGAAACCTATGCCCTCCCTGCCTAATGAATTTGAATAACTGAGTTATATCTCTTCTTGTTTTCCAAGGAATGCATGTTCAAAAACCTTAATCTGTTCCTATAATCCATTATCATTTTAGTAGCCCTATAACTTTTTCGAGTAAATAAATATCTTTTATAATGAAGGGTGACCAAAAATGATACAATATAAAACTAATAACCATAAAAAAATGAAAAAAAATAGTACTTTCACCAATACACCTTTTTCGCATGTAATGTTATTAAATAAATGTCAAAACAGTTTTTCTTTATAGGAATTCGCATTTCAAATAATATAAGTAACAATCACTTTTTAAAACAGTGCCTTCATTGTGCATGTTTGCTTTTAGAAAACAAAATTTTCCATGTATTTGGTAAATAAAAATAAACAATAAAATAGAAAGTTATTTTTTAGCTTCCACATTACGTTTATAACGTAAAAAGTGGAAGGTATTATAATCGTTCAGTCCGTCTGTCTGTCACCCACTTTCATAGCCCAAAAATGCTACAGGCAAGTGTGATACGTCAGAAAATTCAGCGCATCGAAATTAGAAGACATTGGAAATCTCAGAAAAAAATTCGAATTCGAAGTACTTTAATTACTTAAAAAACTGCAAACTTTAATGCTCATTTAAAAAGCATAAGAATTCATTTTTATTAGAATTAAATCACCATTGCCATTCGCAACAATCACTCGAGAAACTTTAATTCTTTCAAACAATAAATTTAAAGAAATTTATTTTTGCGACATCAATCCGTTTGAAATGACATCAAATATATTTCACTAAGAGATTCTTTGTTTTTATATTAATGGGAAATGTTTCTGTTCTATTCAAAATAGAGGAATATTACATATTTATTCTTTGAAATATAAATTAATTTTTGCAAACGATAATAATTATTGAAGAGATAATTATTGAATTTTTGAAATAAAATAAATTAAACTAGCCAAATTTAGAGTGTAAATGTTTATAATAGAATTAATATTGTGTTTGGCTACTTTTTTCCTGTTCAACACAAATGTTGTGTGGAAGCAGGTTGAGTGACAAATTCTGTTACAAACCTACTTGTTTAAACATAATAATTGTATGTATTTCTTTCAGATTGAAACTTATAGAATTCATCCACAAGTCACAGATTTCAATAGATTTATCATGAATGCTTTTCTTGAGAGCCAACGTTTAGGGACTTCCATAAATGCCTCGCCTGTTATATCTTTTAGAAAAGACTGCTATAATAAAGTGTATCATGTAAAAAGTACAAGTTAGTTGTTAAATTTTAAGTTATAAATTTAGGCCGCTGACTTAATTTTTAACCTTTTAAAATTAAAAAATATATATTTTAACTTTTGTTATTTTAAAATGTTATTGTTTAGCTGCTACATTGTTATTAATTTGAAATAGTAGATATTGTTTTGTATGTTTTAGATATTTTTATTTTAGAAATTTTATTTTCTTAATATATACTGCTCAAAACAATTAGGGGAGCACTTTTCATACTTTTGTTAACCCTTTTAGTCCCAACTTTTTATTTTTTATTTTGAGTATCCAAAATTTGTGAAATAGATTCGTTATGCATCTAAATGAAATGGTAAAAAAACGGGGGGAAATCTTAATTTTTTAACTAAAATTTAAGGGGGGGAATTGGAATCATAACTTTCGAATAAATTATAACAATAATTTTATTCAAAACTTTATTTGTTAAAAAAAAAAGCTGAAATCAATTTTTAAACATCTAAGAATGCAAGCGTGAAGAATTTAGGGTCAATTTATTTCATAAAATTTTTTGGGGGTGAATTTTATTTTACCATGTTTTTCCTATTTTCATTTAATTAAAACAATTATTATTTAATTCTTCAAAAGACATGATTTTTCCATCTAACGATAAATAAGTGCGAGCTTAACTTAGTGAGAAAAAAATCGGAAACTGATGACTCAAAATGTAAAAATTGGGGGTGAAAGGGTTTAAACCATGCATTCCCCTAATTCTTTTGAGCAGTGTATGATAATGAGTTTACTGTTTCGTGAATAATGGTGACATTTAATATCAATTGCCATGTTTTCCTAATTATTTTTATTAAATATACTTAAAAGTATATTTAATTTTGCTGAAAAAAGCAACTTCAATTCAAATGTTTAGCCTCTGAAGTACAAAAAAAGCTCAAAATGTAATAGCCAATCTACAATATATTTTTTAAATGAAGTTTTTCCTGTCTAAGTTTGCTTTACAGCACCTTAGATAACCTCATAGAATTTCTGTGAAACACCATTACAACACTATTATATTTTAGCAACTGGGTATAATTTTTTTTTATATAAATTGTTCTGAAAATATACATAGAATATGTTTTATTACATTGTTATAGATTTGGTCATGTTTAAATTCAGAATTATTATTTTGAAAAAGCAAAGAAGAATGTTTGAATGTTGCTGCTAAAATTTTTAATAAAATGTGGAGCATTTTTAAATCTATTTTCCTCAAAACTACTTTAAATAGAAAAGTTTAGATTCCTATTTTTTTCTTAATAAAGTTTATCTTATGCCTCATAGATTTTTTTTAGCTTCCAAGAACTAAAATCCATTTGATTTTTTTTACTTAAAGATTTAATTGTGCATTTTCCAATCTTCATTTATAGTTGTTAAAAATTGTTTACATAATACGTAAAGCTTTTCAATTATGTATTTTGCAAATAAATGAAATTTTATAGTTTTGTTACAAATTCTTCATGTTTTGGATTTTTTTATATTGAATATTAAATTTATTAAATTATATTGTGTATCTGAATTGTAACAATGCACAATGTATTTTAATAAATTGCACATGAAACATACATTTATACTGATTATACACATTACTAAAAAAATAGTTTTTTCCCAAGTGTTTGGTTATTGCTGGAATAATGAAATTTTTAAAGATTAATGTTGTAAAATGATTACAATTAAAATTTATTGGTGCATTTTTCTCAAGTGCATAATTTTTTTTAAATCTTAAATTATTGAAAAAAAAAACAAATTATAGGCCCTTGTAGATCACTTAAATTCTCTTTCAATCCGAAAGGAGGCCATAATTATTTTTTATTAAATTAGTAAACTGAAGTAGTATTTAAGGTTTTTACAATTCGGTATAAATTTTCCTATACAAGTTATCCTGCATATATACATCACATTATTTATTTAAATAAAAACAATATGCAGTTAAATTTTAATATATTATGTATTATGTACATAATCATTGTTCATTCCTTTAAAAAATAAAAAGTAGCATGCATGCAAAAATGCTATAGTTTTTAAATTAAGATTTTCATTAATATGATCTGAAAGCATTAAAAATGTATTCCTAGAAAATAATGAAAGCGTGGTTACGGCCGACTCAACTAATAAGACCTGAGAAGCTCTCTGTGACGCCACACTATCGTCCGCTTAGGGTTGTCGGCTGTTCTGAAAGAAAGGGACGAAACCTGAGTTCGGAGCCTGGAAAGTATAATCGGCCTGTGCAAATAGAGGTATTCGTACTTTTTATTTGGAAAAGCCGGTGATCAGAATCAGATTGATAGCGTGACTTCATAAAGAGCTTTTGTTGCCTTAGAGTTGAGTAGGCCATGCCTTGATGGAATGATATTTATAAAAAATTATATAACTATGCAAGACTTCCAGTTGTAAGGATTTATTTTGTGAATTAGTGACCTATTAATGATTGTGTAAAAATAATTTACGCACTAATGTTTAAAACTTGTAACGTTTATTTCGTTCTATTACTAGAAATTCTATGAAAAGAGTAATGCATGAATTAAATCCCATTTTACCAGGGATTGAAGTAACGCGTTACTTGTAACAGTTACTTTTTTGGGGTAACGCCGAGTAACGCCGTTACATTTTTCAGAAAGTAACTGTAACTTAGTTACTTTTAGCGGTAAGTAATGAATGTCGTTACTTTACGAAGGCTGTCTGATGCCAATTTTGAAATTCCACTCTTAAGAATGAAACATTTCGCATTCCCGAAATACGATAGCTTTTCTTAGGAGGGAAAAAGTAAAGAATATAATAGAATTGTCCCCTTTGGCTGCTAAAGGCGTGACGGCGGCTTTCAGACAGAATTGTAACAGTACGAATGTTTTTCCTTGTCTGTTTATCTTTCTAAGTATCACATTATAAGCCCCGCACAATTACAGGCATCTACGGAAAAGAAGGGTTTTCAAATAAATCACGCTAACTGCCAAGCAGGTTGGATCCCTCAGTCCAAACCCCTTTGTGTCCTCTTGCCTGAATGGGTTCTACAACAATGACCAAGTCCTTCCCGTGGAAGAGGGGTGGGGAGGGAGGAGACAGAGATTTCACATTCATTCTTGAGAGATACCCCTATTTCCGTCAGTACCTACCGGAGGGTTTATAGATGAACTCGTATCAGGGTAGGATTAAAATTAAATATTATTTTTTTTATTAATTATAATTTCAGTGTTTTGTTTGAGCTTATATTTCGTTTATCGTGGTTCTCTTTGAAAAATGGTAAGATGGCTAAATTTCAATTTTTCTTATAACTTGAAATTTCGAAAAGTAACTGTGATTCGTTACTTTTTAAAAAGTAACTGTGATTCGTTACTTTTTTAAAAGTAACTGTAACGCGTTACTTTTCATATTAAGTATAACTGTAACTGTAACAGAGTTACTTTTTTTAATGAGTAACTGTAACAGAATTACTTTTTTAATGAGTAACTGTAACAGAGTTACTTTTTTAATGAGTAACTGTAACAGAGTTACTTTTTTAATGAGTAACTGTAACAGAGTTACTTTTTAAAAGTAACTTTCCAATCCCTGCATTTTACTATATAAAACTGAAACTTTTTTTTCAGAGGTTTTATTTAGACAAAGAAAAAAACAGCTCAGTAGCACGACAACCTATAGAGGGCCATGGTCTGCTGAGCCCATTTCAGCTCAGGAGACCGGGGTTAATGAGGTGCAATGCAGAAGATGGTCAGTTTGTCAGAGTGACGCAATTCAAACGAAATATTTATGCTTTACTATAACGCAATTCACGGGAAAATAACATATAAAATTCTTAAAAGAAAGTATCAGTTCATGTAAACATTTTATTTTATTAGCCTTTCAAACTAAAAGCCCAGTGGTTCTAAAAGAAGATATCCCATCACGCAAAATAGTAATCGAAGCTCCGTGTGCCTCAAATGATGCAAACTCCTCCCCCAAACCATGGTCATAATCTGTCACCTTACTTCCGATGCCTTACTGACAGTTTCCTTCCATCGCTTCGTGAAAAAGGGTATTTATAACACGGGAGAACTTTTTTCGTCCTTTATTCATTCTGGAAGATGGGAGTAGCAAGCCAAAACGGTCCACACGCCCTCCATTTTTTCATGGCTTATTAGAAGTTCCACTATACGAAAGGGTGAATTCCCAGTTCTATGGAATGTATATTCGAATATGGATCGCCAATTTTTTGGAAACTTTCTAAAGTGTGTGATTTTTTTTATGTTGAATTGAAGTCGTTTGGAAGTCTGGGAGTTTGACAAATCGAATATACTGCGAAAAGAAAATTATTTTTGAAGTACAAGGTATTTTAATAATGAGCTTATTTAGTTTGAAACCCACAAATATATTTTAAAATGCAATATACTGAAACTAAAAGTTTTCAAACTAAAATTTTAATAACAACTAATTCAAAAAAATCAAACGCATTCGCGAATACTTAAAATAGTTGACTATTTATGCAATTTTTTCCTCCAAGTTCCTTTTATAAAGAATACCAAAGATTTACTAAGCATTTGAACTATTGATAAAATAGTCAACATTATGGAGAGTTGAAAGACTTTTCATAACTCTCTTGGAGTTTCAGTTTGATTCTACAAATCCATCAAATGCATCATGCCTTTTGCTCAGGAATTTTTCCCCATTTCAATGATCGATTAAGAATCAAGGTTGGAAGAAAAATTTAACAAAAACAAATTCGAAATGACTAAAGAGAACCTCTCGAAGTGTTCTAAATGCCGCAGGTACTGTCGTCTTGTAACAACGTTCCTGTTTTCTCATATTGGTCTGTGTGGTCTTGTGGTCGGATACAGCCTACTCGGAGCTTTCACCTTCGAGGCTCTGGAAGCTGGATACGAGCGGACAAAGCGTCAAACTATGGTCAAAGAACGCGAGAATGTGGTCATGGGGTTATGGTCACTCACTGCAACGAGTTCTGTGCTGTCCGAGAAGAACTGGTCAGCTCTGGCCACTGAAACTTTGCAGGTAAGTTACATTTTTTTTGTCAACAATTAATAATTGAGAATATTTGATAATTCTTTGAACCTTATAAAGTACTAGAAGACAGATGCAAAGTGCAGGGCCAGATCTAGATTTCATTACAATGGAATGGAGATCATCCTCTTTATTAGTGGGCCCCATCGCAATGTTGTAAACTAAGTTACAACTCATATTCATAATTTTGTCACATTTTATGACTGTAATAGTGAATTAGAATTTGCTGAACATCAAAAATTCATGGACTCAATTTGAACAAAAATTTAAAACACATGAAGGAAATAAACATTATAATCTGCTTATTCGACACGTTCGTATGCGTTTTCTGTTCAATCCTCACCCTCTAAAAAACACTGGTGTACTTTTCCGAATCAAACCTGCGTATTCGGGTCCTTTATTACGTCATCCCGAATAAATCTTGCATACATTTTTCCAAGGCTGTCCCGAAAGGAAATTTTGTTCAAAACCGCGACCTCCAAGCCTCCCCTGTGTCGAGTGAACTGACGTGCTTTTATAAAAGTGTCGCTTAATTACTAGCAGTATAAATTCCTATTGCATAGAAAAATAGTATGTCTGCTTTAATCTTATATGGAATTCAGAATCATGAATCTTGATTAGGAAACCGTTCATGGGCGGCCAGCCTAAACTGTTAAAAGTAATATTTTACAATACTATCACATTTTAATATTCAGAACACAATTTTATTGCATACCTTGAAGTAATCGATTCGAACACAATAATCAGTTATTCAGTATTAAATTTCGGAATTTTTAAACCACTAATAAAAACGAGTTTTTTAGATCTACAGTAGAACTCTAATTATCCGAAGCGTTGCTGATTATCCGAATTTCAGGGAAAATTCCACCCTGCCTTATGCCTATTAATACTTTTGGTATGACATCCAACGGAAATAAACAGCAACAGAGGACTGGTATAAAAATTTGTGTCGCATATAAACTTTTGCACTTACTGTACCTGCTTTTATATTAGGTAATCATCTATTATATAAAAAGGTAATTGATTGATATTATACATTTTTTTCCGATTAACTCCAATTATTTAAATGTGGTTAGGTCCCAATTACTTAGGAAAATTGGAACTCTGCCGGAAATATTCTAACGTAAATCTCTTTTTTCTAGGACTTTGAGGTGACCCTTGTAAAAGCTGTTCGAAAAGATGGCTACGACGGTAAAGACGAAAGTCCTTTACAATGGACATTTTCCGGTGCTTTGCTCTATTCAATAATTGTCATAACAACAATCGGTAAGTGTATAAAGAAATTGAATAGGGTTGGTCAGTTCTACAGAGTTATAATTTTGAAATCCCAACTTCTGCGAAACTATACTGCTTTGCCTGGGGCTGGAGATCCCAGTCGGAAAACCGATCGCCTTGCTTGCGAAAGGTCCCAGGTTCGGGTCCGGGATTAGCCAAAATAACTGCCGACCTAAAAACGGCCTGTGCATCCAAAAAGTCCGTCGAATAATACCCCGTGCAGGAGGAGGGCACGTTAAATATTCTCCAACGTCCCGACGCCGCGAACGATGTCGCTCTTAAAAGCTGGGCTGGATGCCTTGCCTACTCAGGTGTCGGCTCGCATTTAGTTCTAAATTATGACGCCATCGCCAATAGCAAGGCCTGATCTAACCAAAAAGCCCGTTAAAAAGCTTAGGCCCCCCCAAATTTTCAATTCCCCTAAATTTTAGTTTTTATTATGTTAAATGCTGTACACCCTCAAAATTTCAGTACATTTTCAATTTTTTGAGACTCCACTTTGATTTTAGCTCGACTTTAACCCATACATTAACCGATTGATTTGATCAATGCTATAAGGAAGCCGATAAAATGGTACAAAAAAAATATGATACATCGACCCACTAGCACCATCATTACGGACAATCGTATACAACATTTTCCGTAAAATGGTCCCCAAAATTTGCTGTGCTTATAGTCTGAGTTTTCCTGGATCAGGCCCTGGGCCCTGGTCAATAGCCTCTAGTGCTATGATAATTCAAACCTATCCCAACCAGGTATGATAATCGTCATAACATCAAAATAAAAGAGAATATCCTGTTATTTATTTATTAATTGATTAACAAATCAATTTTTTAGATTTATTCAGCTATACCCATTTTTTTAAAATATTTTTATACATTCATTGCATTGGAATTTTAATAAAATCAATCCTAATTACAACGCTATTAATATTTAACAGATTAACTGCTTTAAATATACCAAAAAGTTTCAAGAAGTTAAAAAGTTTTATACTCCCAAATAATTATTTGTCATATTTAAACTTAATATTTAAACCATTCAAGATTTATTTTTAGCTCATTCCGTAGATATTATCATACCGTAAATGAGTTTTTCTCCATAAATAACTCTATCCTGAGATTCGGATTAGATGACTTATGACTTGAGTGGGGTGGCCCGTCAGGGCCAAGCACCGCGACCACTGGTCTATTGTACTAACCCCATCGTTTAACCTTGAAGCAGGCCGATTGCTGAAATAAACTTCAGAATATCCCTGATTGATAAAATCCCGGATTAGATAGCAATACTCTTTCTCTGCTAAAAAGCTTTTTACTTACAGATAGTTAAACATTTAGTTTTTTTTTTTACTTTTTTATATTATAAAGTCTTCATTCTCTTTTCCATAACCGGATTTTCCAAATTTTATATTTATTTTATCGTAGTGAAATTATTATTTCAATGAGGCGATTGCATGCCGATGCATTTTTTGAGAAATATAATTTACAAAACTTTTTTCAATTTGCATATCGATACCCCTCGTGTAGCTCTAGTGAGATGCTAATTCAACTCAATCAATTCGTAAATTGTTATCATATCTATTTTAAGGTTTTAAAATGTATGCGAAAAATGTTGTGCAACTTCGTAATGAAAATTTTGAGTTTACATTTAAAATGATTATTATTTTTAAATATTCATGTTAATGCACATCGATTCAGTATCATAAAATATTCAATGCATTTAAAGTTTCTATTTTACAGGGCCTCGCTTAGTCCTTCTTCAATAAAATATGCATGCTAATTTACAAAAAAAAATTGTAGTGTGGAAAATTCGAACAAAGAGTTCATGTAGTTTGGATTCGAACCAAGTGGGTTACATAAGTTGCGTGAATACAGTTTTCTCAATTTGAAAATCTTCAGACTAGGTCAGGACTCAAACCTGGATCTTAGGGGTATAAAGCAGGCATTCGTAATATACCTCTACCATGGCCTACTCAACTTTAAGGCTACGGAAGATCTTCGTGACGTCACGCTATCCGCCGCATTGTTGGCTTTTCCGCAGAAAACGTAAGAAACCTATTCGTGCACTTGGCCTACTACGCTTATTACGTTCTAAACAGGTTTCGTTCCTCTTTTTCGGAACAACCGATAACTTAAACCGGACGGAAAATGTGACTTCACAGAGAGCTTCTCTGGCCTTATTAGTTGAGTCCGTGCCTCTTTATTCCTCACAAAGCCAAATAACTTAAAAATCTTTAAGCCGCTTTCTCTTTTCGCAGCAGGTCCTTGACACAGACGTTCATTTTATAACTTTCTTCCCATTAGTGGAGAAGGGAAGTTATTTCTAGGGACTTTTGCAGCTGTTTTGTCTTATCAAGGAGAAAGACAAAAAAAAAACATAATAACTTCTTAGATGCAGTCTTAAATTTGAGATTTAAAATCATGGAAAGCAACTAGACAAAAACTGCAAATTTGGCTATTGTCATTATAATACACATAAAATTAATATTAGGTCCACATCTAATGCAACTAGATTACTGTACAGTTAAAAATTTTGGTGCAAACCTTCGCAGAATCATCATGCAAAAATATTAAAGTGTTGAAGGATTTGCTATTCACTCTACGCAATGACAACTGATGTATATGGGCATGACTTTGGTTAAAATTCATTAATTTTTACATTTAAAAAGAAAAATAGATATCGGGAGAACGATCTAGGAACTCCTTAAATATATATTTATTTTTTTGCCGAATTTAAAAGTGTTATTTCATACATAAGTTTATTATATTTTTTTATTTAATTATAGGCTAAATATAATGGTTTTCAAATACAATTAAAATTTTGCGTTACAAGTAAATGGGGTAATGACTGTATTTTAAACAACTTCAAAACAGAAAAGTGAGATAAAGAAATGTATATACGTAAAGGATAATACATATTCCAAACAAGTTTTCAACATCAATTTCCAGTGTTTGGTTATTTTAACGCACATTCATTAGAAAAAAAAACTTAATACTTTCGTCCTGTTGTTTGGCAAGAACAGATGCTTGAGCGTCATAACTTTTAAGCTCAAGAATGATGGAAGAGAAGTTTTTGGAAAACCTCAATGGCCTCGTTAAGAAGGGAAAACATTCTTTTAAAAATGCATGTAAAAACCTTTCAATCTTAATATTTACACGTAGTCCACCTAATGACACGGGAACTGTTTGTTTTGTTAGGGCTCATGTTCCTGGAGACGTTTTAAAGCTATTTTTAAACTTTATTGTCATTTTGGTTCAGCTTTAAGAGTGCCCACATAAACACAGTATGCATATATACGACTAAAGCCATCCTCATACTACATAAAATTGCTATAGGAAAAGGGAACAGAAGGACCAGCAATTTCCGTATACTAGTTACGAAATTGCTTAAAAATTCAACTGAACTCCTTGGCGCAACAGCCCGTTAGTGGGCCAAGGCCTGCTGTGGTCGTTTCATATTACGTGACAAAGGGCTCTGGGGTGCTAAGCAGATGTCCCAGTTAGGTGGTCAACCTCACGCTGAACCCCCAGCGTTTAGTTTCCAAGTGATGCACTAGCACTAAGCCACTGGGCCTCTGCTTAAAAATTAGATCGTTATACTTTGACATTATATAATTTGATTTTGTAGAAAAACGTCCCTCTAGATCCGATGATTATTGTCGAAAAATTATTGTCAGTTGAAAGGACACGGTCAATCAAATTAATTAGAGCAACTGGCGATAAATTGCAGATTATGGTAAAAAAACTGACCCATCTGAATTTCGAAAAAAGTAACTTATTAAGACTTTAATATTATGAATAAAGCCTGCTTAACAAACCGCGCCACAGCGACGCATATTTAGAAACCAACAAAAGCAAGTATTAAAGTCTAACATTATGAAACTAATATTATTACGAATATTATAAAAAAATTAAAATAATTATTTTGACCAACTTATTTTAAGTTATACAAAATAAATATATCTATTAATTTTTAGTTAACTTGAAAAAATTAAAATTTTGGATTATTTCATTGGCCACACCTTAAATTGTATCAAAGTGATTTCAGGTAAAACATAATTATTGCTAATTCGAAGTACACTGGCCGTCAAAATGTTATCGAAAAAAGGTTGCGTGAAAAAATTTGATATCAAATTTCAAGAATTTTGGTCATTAGAATCTTAGGGTTTAAAATAAGAATGAAGTTTACCTAATGAATTTAGTGTATTGCTTAACAAAATAATATTAAAAAGGAATTTCCTTGAAAAATATTATTACCTCATTTTGATAAATATTATTACAACTTAAGTTAAACCAAGCTACGATTATCAATTCATGCGTGTAATCCTATAGTGTTTTTATTACAATAATTATATGAAAAGTAATGATTAATTATATAAATAAACATAATAAAACTAGTTTACAAATAATTCGTTAAATCAAATAAACCAGACTATTTAAATATAAAAGGGCTAAAAGTACTTGATAAATACATTATAATTGTTATTTTTACATTTTCCAGATAAATAATTTGCAGAAGTTTATCTAATTAGTATTCTCAAATAAATGAAACTGTTAACATTGAGGAAAAGTTTTAAATATATCGTGTTTTGTTTTGTTTATTTGGTTGTTCGAATTTTATTTTACTTCCACTCTCATGCTTGCTGGAAAGGAATCTCATCTGAACTAGCGGACCGTGGTGTGTAGTAGTCCATTCAGATAGGATGAGGATCGGGATTTTAAGTTTTTTAAAAAGAAGGGTTGTTTCTATTTTCAATATTGGATTGTTTGACGTCGTGGATAGCAACAGTTCCAACGGTTTGTTTTCATTTGTTGCCTGGAATTACTTTTGTTTTGGTATTCGAAGATGAGTTTTCTAAGAATATATTTTACTTATTAAATTATTTAAGTGCCAACTTTTTGCTGTTCTGTTGGTTGTTCAAAACATTTGATAAAGAAAGCTTGCATCGAAAAAAAGTTTCGTCAGAATCGGTCATTTTGAGAGTGAAACCGAAGCAACCAATGAAATCGCACTACGTTAAACCGAAGCAACTAATAAAATCGTGGTACAGAGAAAAATGAAAACATGAAAGGTACTCCATCTGAAACTTCCCATTTTTTCTTAAATGACTAACTCATTCAACTTCCATTCCAAATCACACCTTCACTCAACCTTTGAATTTCGATCAAAATGTGTAAATAATATTATTATATTAAGAGGTAAAAGACAAACTCACTCTGTGTGTCTATTAGTTATAAGCAAAAGAAGATTTTAAAATACATTGCTTTGCTATCTAAGAATTAATAAAACATATATGTATAATAATTTGTTTATTTAATTATTAATTAATAAATTCTAAAAATTGAATCGCCACCTCTCAACAGTTTTTCAAAAAATAATTATCAAACAACTAGATGATATTTCTCTTGAAATTTGCTTTATTTTGCTGTTATTACCATATCGGATAAAAAAAGCTCTTATACTAAATCAAAGCAAGACTTTTGCAGAAGTTAGTGTTTCAAATTCAACACATTAGATCTATGGGAACGAATATCCTTCTTAACCCTTTCAATCCCAACTTTTTATATTTAGCCTACTTTTCTTTTTTTAATTCGAAAGAATTAAAAAAATGAAAAAGTAGGTATTAACATGCGGTCGATGTCCGTCTGTCTGTCCGTCGTACCCCCTTCCAAATCGGTTCTATCCATCGGAATCTTAAAAATTCTTTTTTGTTAGAAAGCTATGACCTCAGATACCAAACTTTCATAATTTTGTCCGTCTGTCTGTACTCCGGACGACATAAATCACTATCTGTCGGCGAATTTCCCATTGAATAGCATTGAACTTCAAATTTTGATTTTTATCATTTAATCATGTAGTATTGAAATGCGGTCGATTTTCGTCTGTCTGTCCGTATGTCTGTCTGTCCGTCCCCCCTATTCAAAATCGTTCTATCTACGATCTTAAAAATCTTCTTTGTTAGAAAACTATAACCTCAGTACCCAACTTTTAAACTTTGGTCCGTCTATCGTAGTCTGGACGGACAAAATTACTATCTGTCCGAATTTCCCATTGAAATCAGTTTTGAGTCATTTAAATCACTGTTGCCAAATCAAATGGCATGAGAAACTTTATTTATTTCAAATATTTGAAGCAAAATAATATTTTCATGCATCGTTTTGGAAATGACGACATTAAATGTAGCACAATTTGATTCTTTGTTATTCATTAATTATCTACCAAGAAACGGCAAGGCATATTTTTGCATACAATTATGCTTAGTTTAAATTACATTTTTATTTTTTTAATGCAGTTTGGAGTACTTTCATACTTTTGTTATTAATAAATATTTAATTGATCTTCGAACTACAAATATCGAGCAGAAGTAAATAATTAGTAGTTTGCAAAGAATATAAGGAAAATGTTGATTTGGGTTTAGAAGTTAAAATTATAGCTGGATGACTGTTCGATTTTTTTCTAATGTGTATAAATTAGTAGAAACGTTGTTGATGATATTTACTGTTGGAACATTTTTTCCCGATAGAACTTTAGTAAGTATTTAAGTAACAGGAAAGTAGGCTATTTTAGTTCTTTATGAACTTGTTTATTCTAAAAATCTAAAATTTGTGAAATCGACTCCTTATTCACCCAGAATAAAATGCTGAAGAAAAAAAATTTAACTAAAATTTAAGGGGAAATATTTTGGAATCATAACTTTTAAATAGATTACAACAATAATTTTTCAAAACTTTATTTGATAAAATAGACAAAAATTAAATTTTTAAGCATTTAAAAATGCAGCAAGCATGAAGAATTTTGTCAAATTAATTTAATAAAATTTTTACAGAGTGTATTTTATTTTTACCATGTTATTCATATTTTATTAACTGCAACAAACACTATTTAATTCTTCAAAATACATGATTAAATACCATCTAACGATACAAAAAGAAAATATTTTTTAAAGAAACATGTATGCAGATCCAAATGGAATCATTGGGAGTGAAAGAGTTAATATAATAAAGGAAAAAAACGGGTGACAAAAATAAAGTGCTGTTTTCACCTTCAGTTTTCCATGTTCCTTCAGTTTTCCATCTTCCTGTTTTTAGTTTCTTCTAGAGTAACTTTGGACATTGAGAGGATGGGTAGGCGATTCTCATATTCTCGTGGAATGAAAATTGTTTTTAATTTATACTAAACCTTGAGATACATGAGAAGAATTATTATCCTGATTTTTCTGCATTTAGTAGTTAAGGTATTTATCTATTTGATTCTTATAATTTTTATGTTTTGGTGCATCATCCGCAATACTAAGTCTAAGGCTTTGCTATATATTGTTTTAAAATTTCAAATAGCTAAGTTCCATTGTAAATAACTTTTTGAAAATATTTTTCTCTTAACGTATGACCATTAAAGATCGAAATATATTTTTGTGAAAGGAACAATAAAAAATCATGCATTAGAGGGTGTTAAATAAAATAAGAAAATCTTATTTTAAATATTTTTAATATTTACAACTTATAAAAAATCGATGAAAATCACTGCTTTTTACTAAAATAAATACAAGTTTTATCACTCCAAAGTTGGATTTTCTTTATTTTACAACTTTGTTACCCAAAAAAAGAACATTTAAACTGATTTATAAATATTTCATTATGATTTATAAATATATCATTGATACACCAAGCGTTTCTAATGTTTTATAATAATCAATTAGCACGCACTAATACTACCTAGAATACCTGAAACCTTGTTATTTTTATGTAAATAAAACTGTTGCTTGATGCCTAAACAAAATTTACAACATTGGTACCCTAAACATCTTGAAAAACAACTAAAAATTTCCCTTTTTTTTCATCTTTTCATGTTTTTAGGCTAAAGTGGACTTTAATCTTATTTAAGAGAACGTTGCTTTTCTTTTTTCTAAAAAAATAATTTAAATTTCCCCAAAAGCAAGTTTTGATATTATTTTATTTTTATTTTGGTACACCCTTAAAAGGCTTGAATTCTTCAAAGTGTAAACAGAAACCCAAATCATAGCAATCGGCTCTGTGGTTCACTGCTTATGACATCTCAACTGCCTGCAATACCCTTATTTTCCTCCCTATCCTTGTAATTTTCTCTCGATTCACACCATGACTTTTTAACTCTAGCAAATATTAAGTGCAGTCATGATTCGGTGACCCTAAGTGAAAAATTCACACTTCACTAAGTGTTCTCGGAAAGATGAACACAGTCTCCGTCAATCTAGCAATGTTCACTGATCTTATAAAATTTGAAAGACAACAAAGTTTTATTTTATACTAGCAAAAGAACAAGTAGAATTGGCTAAATAGGGCTTTAGGCTAAATATTTTTTTTTAAATAAGAAAACAGGGAAACAAGTAAGTTTGCTACTTTTTATAATATATTTTGCAATGCATCAGTAATGCATCACCAACATTTCAATATGAGACAAATAAATACCAGATTTTACTATTTTCTAGTGACCATATAGCTTCAATTTAAAACTGAAAGCTATTCACAAAATATACTTTTTTTAAAAAAACTCTGTATACCTGGTATTTTTTTAAAAGTGTTTTTTTTATTTAAATTTTTCTTATACCTATCACAATCGCATGTGAAAGTAATATCGATAATTATCAACATCGCTAAAAATTGCTTTAATGTCTGAAAAAAGTGAAAAAATTGTTATTCAAATTAGATTTTAAATTCAAACTAATCATATGACACTGGCTTTAACTAAATAACTCTTAATTGCGTGCACTTAACTGTTTCCGTTTATATTTTAGGCTATGGAAACGTAGCACCAAAAACTCCATGGGGAAAGGTAGTGACCATATTCTACGCTATAATTGGAATACCTCTGCTTCTTCTCTGTCTATCAAACATAGGAGACGCCATGGCGCACTCTTTCAAGTTCCTCTACTGGAAGGTTTGCTGCTACTTCTGCATCCGCCCCAAGAGACATCGCAAGAGGAAGATGAACAGCAGCAGGGTGCTAACTGTTCCCTACAGGACACAGATTGTCCAACAACCACCCTTACCACCACCCCAACTTCCCAGCCCTGTGCCTGAGTCCCCAGAATTACCATCCAACAGCACATACCACACCGCACAGACCAGCGGCTCGCCCACCATCAGCTCCTGTAAGTCCACGCCAAGGCATGAAGTGCACCAGATGCTGCCATTTACCCCAGTGGCGTACCCACATAAGACTGAATGCATGTCCAGTCCATACACGAACACTGCTTCTCACGACATTAGTTATTATCCTCCTCGGAAAGTGACTATAGCCCCAGTTATTACTAACAGATATGCCATGCAAGATGACGTCAAGGTGGACTCACTGCCACTCCAGATTCGTAAAAAGGAAGAGACAGCTATAGGCCCTGGCATTTTCTCCATTATGAATTCGAGGAACAACGAAAACTTTCACTACGGGAATCGTCAAATATACACAACTCATGATGGGTAAGCTTTAAAATTGACTTGATTTTTTGATTAACTCATTTGATTTCAATAATATCGTATTTGCAAGATAAAGTACGAGTCCTCATTCGCCGGTATCTGATTACTTATTCTACTTTTAAACATTCTATTTTTCTGTAGTATCATTCTTCAGCACATCTCTGTATAGTATCAGTCTTCAGCATTCACTGAAAAAATTCCTAATTTTTTTTTTTTGCCTTAAGGGGGGGCGATACATGTAAAAATCGATTTTTTTTATTTCATAAATAGTTAAAATAACCTCAACAATATGCCTGCAAATTTTTAGAATGAAATTCGCATTATTTATTGATTAAAAACTCATTTAAATGCTTCACCTCAATTCGGCGCTTGAGGGCTTTGCAAAAACTTTAAGCACGTTTATCTCAAAACTACTTTTTTAAATTGGCTGGCAAGATAACTCAAAAAGTTCTCAATCGATACTTATAAAAATTGGTATACGTATTCTCTATAGTATTATCTTCTAGTTGAACCTCAAAAATGCCAAACAAAATTAAAAATTACATTTTTTTTACTGAGACATTTACATTTTTACATCTTATTCTGAGGCTTGCTGGTTTACAATTTTTCAACTTTTTTTTTATTTTTTATTGGTTTAACAAGAAGATACAAGTTTTATGAACATTTTCATATAAAAATTTTGATTACAGATCAATTTTCAGTAGCTAGAATTCCCGCCGATTGATAATTTTATCCGCGACAGTCTCATGAGATGAGGCGGCCATTTTGAAAAAACTAAAACCAAAAATTTTATTTTTTGTATTTTAATGTATAATGTATAAACGTACTGAATTTTAAACCGATTCATGTATTTCTTCCCTTTTAATAACGTCTCTGAAAAACAATCAAAATTCACGTGGTTACATGTATCGCCCCCCTTAACCGAAATATTTCTGAAAATATAAACGACCTCCGGTTCATAGTATGTTCCCGATCACTTGAGAGTCATGTCTCTTTTATTATCAAAGAGCTGAATGCATCTGACGAAATTCGCAAATGATTCCATCCCATCCTTGTCACCCCGATGGAGAAGCGGGACACCATCATCACATTTTCCGTGGTCTAGTGCGGTTTTGGCGTATATCTCAGGACTGAAGCTTCATAGGAGTACGGAGTTTCGTATGCCACCTACTCCCAGTCATTCTATAAGCCGAATATTCGCTGGAAAGTTACCTTTTTTTTAAATGCTCTCAAAAAAATTATAAATATGTACTTCAGAAAGAGGGTTTCCAGAATACCGGAAACGTTTCCAAAAATTACAAACACCGTAGACTGTAACTGCCTCATATATTCAGAAACTTTTCTTAATTAAATTCTACAGTGTAGGACTCTACTGGTATGGTAGGTATCGCAGGGCCCTATCATGATAAATCGGGGCCCTGGGCACATATTGGGGCCCCCAGAAAGTATCTGTATTTGTTTCAAGATAAAAAGCATTAGACCCATGCACCTAACCACATTTAATATGACACATGTACGCCCCCTCCTCAAATTGAAAATCAACGTATATTCGTGTCTACATAACATCCACTAATATGTTTACAAATCTAAATGTCATAAATATATTACATACATAAAATAGCCAAATAATAAAACATCACAATAGAGAATTTGCACAAGTCTTAAATATTGTTTTAAAGTAGCTACAATTGTAGATTGAGGTCTCTGGAGTTCTAATATATCCTACACAAAAAAATTTCCCAATTATTTCTGTAGTTATTCATGTTTGAAAAACGCCGGAAAGGCGCTTCTGCAGAAAACGGGGCGTGTCGGCTGGTGACGTCATAACCTCCTTTCTTTTTCGCCGTAGCTTGATTTTCGAGTGTTTTCTAACAGGTTGGCGTATGGGGATTAGAGGAGAGCCTTCATTTTAAACAGGAATGTTAAATAGTTAATTGCAGTGTAGCGCATGTTCCATTTATATTAAAAAGATACAGTTAGAGCCAAGAAAACATTTTGAGGCGTTATACCTTTCATTTCAAATGATTGCATTCATTGAAATATGTTCCTTTTTGATAAATGAAAAGTTGGAGTCGGATTTCGCAGAATAATGTATAAAATTTAACTGTTATTTAGTTGTGTTAATACATGCTTGTATAATATCAGTTTTTAGTTATTTTAAACAAACTACCAAAAATTATTTTTCATAGATTTGACATAATTATTAAAGCAGTAGTAAATACGGTGAGTCAAATTTATATTTAAAAAATTTATCTGTTATTTTTACCTGAAAAGAACTTAAAAAATATATTTTTATATCTTTAAATTTGGCAAAAAAATAATATATTGTTGAAGTTTAAACACTTTTTGTTAAATTTTTTTAAAAATAAACATTCTTAATTAAAAGTACAAAATTAATTTAGCCCTAAATATTTCTGTATGTATTGAAACGCTTTAAATTCATACCCTGAAAAATGAACCTTATACATTTTTTGCAGTTAAAACAAGAAGTTCATAAAGAACTAAAATAGCCTACTTTCCTGTTACTTAAATACTTACTGAAGTTCTAATCGGGAAAAAAACTAGGTTCCTAAAGTAAATATCATCAACAGCCGTTTCTACACTAGATTTATACACATTAGAAAAAAAAATCGAAACACAGCACCCAGCTACAATTTAAACTTCTAAAAGCCAAAATCAACTATTTTCCTTAATATTCGTTCGCAAATTAATTAAATATTATTTATCATCTGCTCGTGATTTATTTGTAGTTCGAAGAATAAATATTTATTAATAACAAAAGTAATGAAACTACTCCGAACTGCAATAAAAACAAGAAATGTAAATTAAAACTAAGCATAATTGCATGCAAAAGTATGCCTTGCCGCTTTCTTGGTAGATAATTAATGAATAATCAAAGAATCAAATTGTTCTACATTTTATGACGTCATTCCAAACTGATTCATGAAATTATTATTTTGCTTCAAATATGTTTAAATAAAGTTTCTCATGCAGGGGCGGACTGGCTAAGTTTGGCCCACTCGGCCCAGTCATGGACTTTGGCCCACCATACTATATATATGTATATGTGTGTGTGCGTGTGTATAATATTTTGAATCAAAATTCATTATTTTTGTAGTACTTGTAGTTTCCATGGAGATATTCATGAAATCATTTTGTTTTTCTACCAATCTTATTTACTTTACTGCACTATACTCGCCGCCAACCAAATTAGAACACGTTAGGGATGGCAGTTTTTCAAATACCGGTTCCATCCCTAAAGTGTAACAAATAAGGGTGGCGGGAACTATAGTGCCGAAAGTAGTACTTTCGGCACTGTCTGTGACGTAAGCACGTAAAGTGTCATTTTCGCAACGATTTATGAATGAATATGATATAAAAAAGTGAACTTTTTTGCACGTTGTTATAAAAAAATATCTTGTATTAAATTAAATATTGTTTTAAAGTATTCAAAAAAATATTTTTGTTGCATTATTTTTTCATATCTTATTTTTCATATTCTAAGAGGAAAAATTAAGAAATTTAATATCGAAAACTTTCAGCAATATTTCCGAAAAAGTTACCCAAGTATTTTAAGCTCATAAAATGACTACACTGTATTCTGTAAAACTTATTGTTGGCTTCACAAAATCCTAATTAAATGTAACTCATTTAAACGCTTTTAAGCTTGTTACCGGTGCCGTCGCGTCATTTCCAAGCGGCCTGGGCGAGTTTTAATAATGCGCACCCTTCTCCGCCACATTTATTTACAAAAAAATATATAATTTTAGAATTTGTGGCAAGTTTCGCTGGCTTCAAGGCTTCTCAACTACTATACATGTGGACCGTAAAAGAGTTTTTTTTTTTTTTTTTTTTAAACGAAGGAAAAAAATTTCGCTTACATGTTAACATAAAAGTATGACAAACAAATATTTGGTCAACCTAAATACAATTTTAAATTTTTCTGAGTTAGAAAAGTTTTTATTGCTGAACTCGTGATGACTAATATATAATATCCTTAATAATTTTTCAATTATTTTAAATGTTTTGATCTTCATTAAGTTTGCAGGAGCTCCCGTTTTTGGCGGCGGCCAAGGGCGATCGTCCAACATGCTTCTGTCATGCGAAGGCCCTGCTTCTTACAATATAATTATTCATATTTTAAAAATATGTTTCTAAGCAAACAGTTAAACAAATAAACTTTAAAAACAAAATTTATTAAAAAAATAATGGTACTAAATTTCGTTAATAAAAAGTTATCATCTCTCGTTAGTAATAAATATCTTAAAAATTCTGGGTATTATTATTTTTTTAGATAAAATATACATTTTCACAAAATAACCCTTACCTGTTGAATTTCCAATCAAATCGGATTTTTATTTATCACCAACGTTGAATTTGAACCAGTCCTAATATGTTTGCTGGCAACTGTTTTCGGGTTTAATGGTGGTTTAGATTTTGATGCAAAAAACAAGCGTTTCTGGCTTGGATCTGCTGCAGCTATTAAAAAATCTCGTTTTCTCCTTTCGTCTCTTTTTTCTGTACCAGATTTATATTTTTTTGTACATTTTATAACGCAGAGATGTAAACGCCTAGCGTATGCATGCGCCTAAATATCCTATATTGGCTATATTCGTTTTGGGTTCGCTCGGCAGCAAGACGTCACTGGCGAGGTGTCATTTACATGTAAGGAATGAAATGAACTGAAATGTAATGGAGACAGACATACGAGACAAAGGCGCGAAACACTCCGATTGGATCATCACCTGCTTAGCTTAGACGCCACATTTATTCCAAAAGAGAAAAAAAACCACCCGTAATATGGTCTCTTTGGTTATCAGTTTAAAAAATCCAAATAAATAGATAAAAAAAAAATCAAAATCTTGTTCGCACGCACGGCAGAAATGAAAAAAAAAATCGGTGCCATACGATATTTTATCAGACTTGCCGTTTTCTTATTGTTTTTCCCCTTATATATTAATAGAGTTATTATTGTTAAACATTCAATAAATCCGACGCGTTTTTTCTGTTTTCTTCAAAACACAAGCTTTAAAAAAAATTAGGGTGTTATACAAAAGCCGTAAGATTTATTACTCCAGCTGCAAATGTTTATACATTTTTTAGAACGATTTTAATTGTTTATGGGTAATGGATTTCATTATATTGTTAACGTTGGCTCCACCGCTCGCCATCGATAGTTTGGTTTTTAAGTATACTATAGTTTAGTTTGAAATATCGTCGCACTAGAGCTACACGAACGCTATTGGCGACGGGCGTCATAATTTAGAACCACAGTCAGATGACGAGCCTGAGTAGGCACCCAACGCAATCTTTAAAGTAGACATCGTACGCAGGTCGGGACTTTAGAGCATATTTAACGTGTACTTCCTCTACGCGGGGTATTATTCGTCGGACATTTTTAGCTACGCGGGCCGTTAATAGGTCGGCGGTTATTTTGGCGATGTCCGGACCCGAACATGGGACCTTCCGCATGCAAGGCGAACGCCTTAACCGACTGGGCTCCCCAGCCCCTTAAGTATGCAATAACTTTAAGGTTTCGGTTAACCGTCTTTATACTTTATGGTCAAAACATATATTATTAGGGCTCTTTGGAAAATTTCTATTGTTGACAAAATTTTAAATTGACTACATTAATTTGTGTCTGACGCGTAACAACAAACATGCTCATTTTCATACTCACTACAGATACTTTACAGTAGAAATTACGATAGAAAAAAAGCGCGAAAAACTCCTAACTTATAGTACATTTATTTAACTAAGCAAAATATAAAGAAAAAAGTAGTCATCCAAAGATAGCAAGGGACATTGGTTTAAAAATAAATCCGAGGAGAGGAGGGGGGGTGAGGACCGTTTTTGTTATTTCTTTTTTTGCGATAGTGGAATGTATTTGATTATTAACGAACAAAATGCACTATTATATTTGAAAACGAATTCAACAAAAAAAATCTGTCAATATTTTATTTCTTTGTTTTTTTTATACTTCTTGTTTGAGAGGATAGCCGTCGTTATGGCGCCGTAAAAAATGTATCTAAAATCTTATTCCCGCCAAAATTGCGATTGGCTTAAAAATAAATCCGAAGGGGGTGGGGAGGATAGTTTTTATTTCTTTTCTTTAACATTGCCTAATACCGTGACCTTTACTGATTTGTGAGTGCACAATATAGCAACTCATGAAAAAAAACGAAAAAAATGAGAAAAAAAAAGACGCCACATAATATTTCATCAGAATCCGTCTGCTTATCAGGGCCATAAAAAAATTTCTGTTTTGCTCATTCTAAATTAAGTATTTGTAGATTTTCCCCCTTTAAACGAATATTATCATATTGCTCTTGGCAAATTTGGCCCACTCGGCGATCGCCGACTAGCCGCCCGGGCCAGTCCGCCCCTGTTCTCATGCCATTGTTGATTTGGCAACAGTGATTTAAATGACTCAAAATTGAATTTCAATGCTAATTCAATGGGAAATTCGCCGACAGATAGTAGATTTATGTCCGTCCGGACGTACAGACAGACGGACAAAAAGTATGAAAGTTGGGTATCTGAGGTCATAGCTTTCTAACAAAAAAAGAATTTTTAAGATCCGATGATTAGAACCGATTTTGGAAGGGGGGTACAGACAGATAGACAAACGGACAGACAGGCGGACAGACAGACGGACAGACATACGAACAGACAGACAGATGGACAGACAGACAGATGGACATCAACCGCATTTCAATACCTACAGTGATTTAAATGACTCAAAATTGAATTTCAATGCTAATTCAATGGGAAATTCGCCGACAGATAGTAGATTTATGTCCGTCCGGACGTACAGACAGACGGACAAAAAGTATGAAAGTTGGGTATCTGAGGTCATAGCTTTTTAACAAAAAAAGAATTTTTAAGATCCGATGATTAGAACCGATTTTGGAAGGGGGGTACGGACGGACAGGCAGACGGACAGACGGACATCGACCGCATGTCAATACCTACTTTTTCATTTTTTTAATTCTTTCGAATTAAAAAAAGAAAAGTAGGCTAAAAAATGGTATATTTAGGTTAAATGTTTATATTAAACCGTACTTGAGCGGGTATGAAAGTAAATAGCACAGAAGTTACTTGGTATTTTTTTAAATTTTTTTATTTATTTTTGAACACTTATTCTTATTCTGTTCAGAAATCTCTTAACTAAATTCCTTTCAATAGCATTTTTTTTTCATTTGCATTATATTATGAATCCTTTTGCCATAAAAACAGTGTCCTGGGGGAAGCAGGGCAATCTGTTGTTAGTTTAAAGGTTAATTTTAAATTATATTTTGCAAATTTGAAATGGTGTTGTTAAAAAAATTAAATAAACTGTAGCTACATTGTTAAATATCACTTAGTAAAGCTTAATCTAATTAGAAATGCACTGACAGAACATGCATTTGAGCAAGAAGCTTATTAACTTGTTTCAGAGCTCACGTTTATTTTAGGATCTAAGGTTTTGCTTTTTAGTTTGTCAAAATATCATTTTTTGCTATTCAATTCATAACCCCAATAATTCCTTTATCTATATTCAGTTTGGAAATTATTTGTTAAAAAAAGCTGTCAGAAATATTATTAAAATAAACTTTTAATTAGCGATATTTAATTTTAACTGAATTCTTTGAAGTAATTAAAGATTATATATTGTGATATTTTTCCATCATATTTTTAAACGTCGTTTTTCTCTAATTTGACAGAATATTGTTGCATAATAAATTGCGATTACATTCGTTTACATACATCGCCACCCACAATAAGCTTATTCTTAATTTATGGATACTTTTATATCTGCAGATAATACAAGACTTATTATTTTAATATTATTACTTTGCCCAAATTTGAAATGTTGTCATGACACGTGACTTCCATTTTATCACGAAACCGAAACTGCGCCCTTTTTAACGTCAAATAAAAGCTAAACTAAACATCTGAAAATTTTAAAAATGCACTTTTTGTAGGTTTTATGACATCCTTTATTGATTTAGACTAAGAAAAAAAAAATGTGCAAATTCTCTATTACATAAATTTTTCCACTTTACTTAAAGCTATACAAGGTTAATTATAAGTCATACACAAGGGTTATTATATGGAATTTGTGTGATCACTTAAAAAAAACGCGGATTAGGAAAGACTTGGATACATTTAAACTCTTTTGGGCTATTTCAGAATTCTTCACACAAAAAAATCGTGACGTTAACTTTTTTGGGGCCCCTTAAAATCGGAAGGCCCTGGGCACAGGCCCCGTGTGCCCATGCGGTAATATGGCCCTGAGGTATCGCTTTCCAGTACAGTATCCCATCAAACTATAATACAACGCATAAATTTTTCTTTTGTTAATTTAGTCATTGTTAATGTTATCTTTTGAATAAACAAGAAGTACTTAAAGAACTAAAATAGCCTACTTTCCTGTTATTTAAATACTTACTGAAACTCTTATCGGGAATCAACTAGGTTCCTAACAGTAAATATCATCAACAACCGTTTCTACCCAAGATTTATACACATTAGGAAAAAAAATCGCTAAACACAGCATCCAGCTACAATTTAAACTTCTAAAAGTCAAAATCAACTATTTTCCTTAATATTCCTTCGCAGATAACTTAATATTATTTATCGTCTGCTCAATTGATTTGTAGTTCGAAGAATAATTAAATATTTATTTATAACAAAAAACATGAAACTACTCCAAACAGCATTAAAAAAATAAGAAATGTAAATTAAAACTAAACAGAATTGAATGCAAAAAAATATGCCCTGCCGATGCCCAATCAATGAACAATCAAAGAATCACATTGGCTACATTTTATGATGTCATTCCAAACTTATTCATGAAAAAATTAATTTTGCTTCAAATATTTTTTAATAAATAAAGTTTCTCATGGCATTGTTGATTTGGCAACAGCGATTTAAATGACTACAAATTGAATCAATTGATCAATGGGAAATTCGCCGGCAGATAGTAGATTTATGTCCATCCGGACGTACGGACAAAAAGTATGAAAGTCGGGTCTCTGATGAGGTCATAGCTTTCAAACAAAAAAAAAGAATTTTTAAGATCCGATGGATAGAATCGATTTTGGAAGGGGAGTACGGACAGACAGACAGACGGACATCGACAGCATGTCAATACCTACTTTTTCATTTTTTAAAAAAATTCTTACGCATTAAAATAAGAAAAGTTGGCTAAAAATGCATTATGTATAATTTTAAAATTTCACTCTACTTTCGGCTATACTTTCCAGGTACCCATGGAAGGATGACTACCCTGATGCCGACCAGAACTCCATCGGCTGCCTTTCCTCCGACCAAGGCGACGACGCTGAAGAAGTGTCCGTTCCCATGTGGCTGTGCTTCGCTGTGGTCATCGGCTACATCTGCGGCGGAGCTGTTCTCTTCACATTCTGGGAAAAATGGAACTTCCTGGACAGCTCCTATTTCTGCTTCGTCACGCTCACCACTATAGGATTCGGTGATCTGGTCCCGGGTACCGCTGTGATCTCGGACGATGCACAGCTGACCTTAGGATTGTGTTCGCTGTACCTGCTGTTCGGCATGGCCCTGCTTGCCATGTCTTTCAATCTCGTCCAGGAAGAAGTTACCAGGTCTGTAAGAAGCGTCGGGAAGAGGATTGGCATCATCTCTGACGATGAAGATGATTGAAAAGAATTTGACTTGTGGCGCGGTCAGCACAAATACCCAATACTAGCTCTCGCGACCAAAAAATTACTTTGTCGCATGCGGTTTAGTATTGGGCTAGCATGCAAGAGGTTCCTGGATCGAAACCGGGCCGGTTCATACATATTCAGTGGCTTGGACGTGGCGCCATCTAAGGGCGCACATCGGACAATCTACGCAACCAAAGCAAAGTCCTGAGCTTCAAAGCAGGCAGCGAAGTCCTGAGACACATCAGGCAGCATCGACACCCCACATTAATCGTTTCTCATCCTAATCACTGGAAGGGGAGTACTGTGGCGACTGGCGACCAGCACAAATACCAATACTAGTCTTCGTGACCGAGTTATTACTTTGTCGTAGACGGTTCAGTATTGGGCTAGAGCGCAAGAGGTTCCTGGATCAAAACCGGTACCTCTTCAGACCATGGGCCTCTCCTTAGAGTTCTAGTGCCTGACTTCTGTAATGATCTTAGAGGAGCTCGGCTTGCTCTCTGTGCTTTATAGATTTGCCGTTCTTTATTTCTATGAGTATTTGTATTGGTCATTATTCGGTTTAGAATTTAAACTGTAACGCACAATGAATATTAAAATAAAGCTGATGTGTAATATTTTGTTTCACATTTTTCTGAAGTATACGATACTTTTAAAGATATGCATGGAGGTAATGTAGACTTTTTATGATAAGAGTTTATAAATACATTTTATCCTCGTTCTCAAACTATAGATATTTTCAAAACTGTTACGTGTTAACTATATTGTAATTAATTTTTCAGATGTTTTAATTTGGTAACTTCTTTTTATTCAATGATAATCAATTTACTTATTCCCATCTATCAGAACCTAGTTAATTTTTACAATGATTAAGGGTATACCACCAGGAGCCAATCTGGAAACGATTGTTCGTGAGTGATTAGAATTAATGACAATCTTTAAGCTGTTAGATAATTTTCATTAATAACCAACTCTTAATTTAAAAATACGGTTTAAAAAATAGATTTTTTTTCTCAGGTCGGATTGGATTAATAGGAACTGTCAATACTCAAAATTAATTAATTTTTTAATTGTCTGATAATAATTTTTAAGAACACTATATAGATGACTAGTACTGCCCTCTCTTTTCATCCCTCGCTATATCCGAGATTTCATCAAATCATCAAGCATTTGCTATATTATAAGACACTCTTAAATTTAAGCATGCTACACGTACACATACAAAGTTAAGGATATATACAAATGAGATAGGTGAAATTGCTTTGCCATAGATAAACACGGTAAATATCGATTGTTGCAGCTGCATGTTCACATCTAAAATTAACCAATTCTTTTACTGAGAAAACTCTTATCAACTAGAATTGTGGGCTTATGGTGGATTAGCGATAGTGATAACAAAAAAATTCGTTTAAATATTTATCCGTAAAATATATTTTTTTACATTTTGAATTCAGAGAGTGGTAAGTGGTTACAAATGTTTGCGGTTTCAGACGATTAGACAGATTTAACTTTTTCTTGATACTAACTCTCTGCAATTTAGTTAATCATTATTGCAGTTTTTTTTCAATTGACAACTAAATATTTGTGTTTTACTTTCTACATTTTATTTCGCGTTAGCATAGCTGGATAATAAAGTTGGATTTGCACTAACCTATCCAATAAAAAAGTTTTTTACATCTTACCAAGATAATGTTGATGATTTTAGTTTCTTGAGAAAACCCCTATTTTTTTAGTAATAAACATCTTCCGAAATATGTTTTGCCTTGTTCTACGTATTAGTTTTAATGTAAGTTGAACAATTAATGCGCTTGCATGGAAATTATGAAATACAGTATCTTTATTCTGTGCCATGCAAAATTGCTTTCATTAGAACTTCACCTTTCTCTGAAAAGGAAATGCAATTCATGTATTTTTAGTTGAAGTTATAAGGCATGCTTTTAATTTTTTTTAAATCTTAATCAATTTGTGGCCTAAATCCCATCAGCTATTTAACTTAAAAATTTGTATATGCCAGAATAATTTTAATATACGCCTACCGGACTTAAAACGTAACCTAGCTACAAATTAGTGATGGCTAAAGGAATTATATTCTTCTAAAATTTATATTTTTACCAAAGACATTCAGCAAAATATCTATATATAGGAATGAGCAAGTTGCATGAATTTCAAATTCATTGGCAGAAAATAGCCCTTTTAAAAACACGTCGAATGCTACTTTTCACACTCGTAGAAAAGTTATTAAATTAGTCAATAATTGAGTTTTAAGTAGGGGATACGTCACTTCCGGTAAAAACACTCACAATCCTCTTGCAGTGCGTAATGACGTCAGGCTTCGCTTTTTTGTCCATTGGCGTGCAATTTCTGACCAACTTCTATGCGATACAGCTGTTGAAAATGCAAAATGTGTTTTGAATGATCCCATATATAGGAATAGGATTATTTAGAATAAGGAGTTTTTCTAAGTTCCAAGTTATTTTCATTAGACTTGGTAGATCTCCTACGAAGATTTCGATTGATCCACCATTGACTAGGTCTGAAGTTTCAACAGCGCGCTCTTGTACGATTTTAAATTCAACAACCAAGCAAGAAACAAGCTGTTCTTAATTATTATCAAAAGCTGGTTTAAGTGAGCAGTCTGTTATTTGAAATCGAACGTTTTGTAAAACGTTGCATGTTTATTTTAATTATGGACATGCTAACCGTATCGCCATTTTTAGAAAAAATCGCCAAATGGTGTGTTGTTACGTCAGACGCCGTTTTCGGTCATGTGAGTTTCATAGAATTTTAATAGGCATATTTCAAGTAAAACTAATAATTTTTGATGATTTTTAAGCTGATATTTAAAATATGTAGCTTCTAATGTTCCAGAAAATGGTAAAAGTACGTCATTTTGGATAGGATGCAAGTTCCTCATTGCAATGGTTTATAATTGGCATTGCATTTTTTACATAAAACTGAATAATAAGTTGAATAGATGAGTATATTACAGTCAATTTAATCGCTGTTGTATTCCACTTTTTAAAATAATGTCATCTTTCATAGTCAGACTGGTCATTGAATTTGCTGTATCAGGAAAAAATCGATTAATATGCTGCCAATACTAATCTTCACTGTTTTAGTCGGTAGGTAATTTTCTATTATATTTACTAATAAATAGCGGTATAATTATTTGATCATAAGTTAAGTTTTTTTACGCAATTATTAACAATTAAGAGTGACAATAAGTTGATTTTGTAATATTTTTATGTAACATTTAATTGAGTACCACAAAGTTAATTTTGAAAAGATTTTTTTAATAAAAAAATCGTAGAGTTTGCAAGTTATGCGAAATCCAGCATACATGGTTTCAAGCGGGAAATTAGAATGAATAAGTTTTTCTTAAACTTCTTGCTTCTTATAATTCGAAATATAGTGAGTCTCGGCATGTATACTGGGATGTATATTTTTGTATTGTATGTTTCTGAGGTCGTTTAACACGAATCTCTATTATCTAGCTTCTTGCCTCACCGCAAAAATTTCACTCGCTATATTTTTCGAAAAAATTATTTTTAAAAAATAAGATAACTAAGTTATATTATGACAAAAGTTATTGTTGTAAAAAAATCCTAGGTCAGATAGGCATTTAGTATATAATTATACACAAGAATACTTATAATGCTTAAAAAGGCTTTTAAAACTGTATATTTTCTTGGCGCCTGTGTTACTTATTGAATTTTTCGCAGGCGCTGTTCTCAGCTCACCTTCCTCTAACCAGTACGTCGACAATGTCCTTCACACCACTCTCCAGAATGTCATCAAAAACGAGAGAATCGACCCAACCCAGCTTCATGACTATACTTTTGAGTACAGCGACAAAACATTCTTTGGCAGGGTGCACGGGAAGGCCGAATATACCGAGGGGTTCCTGAAAGGACTTAGTCAAGTGACGAGAGCTTCAGAATGCCAAGGGCCATTTAACATCTCGACCAACACTGTCATCAACTGCACCCTGAGCTTCAACTACCTCACGACCGGCTATAAGGGAAAGGTGACGTAGAATATATTCTATTCAATGTCTTACATAAAGTATAAAAATAGTAGGATTTTTATAATGTAGGTGGCAGCACCACAGCTCTTATAGTGGTGACGCACTCTCGTTTGTTATTTTCGTGGTTAAAAATTAAATTTGTTTGCTAAAATTCACAAACTTAGAAATAGTCATGACAAACCTGGATAAAGGGCAATTCACGTTTATGATAGTCACTGGCTTGGTGAAAGCACGGCCGATCGCCAAGAGGAAAGGCTGTCATAGAATGCCCTAGATAGGCCATGATCTACTCAGCCTTAAGGTCACATAAGCTCTTCGTGACGTTATGTTATCCGGTTCGGATTGTCGGCTTTCCTGATGAAAAAGAACTAAACCTATTAATTCCTCTTGTTTGGTCTTTCGGACCCGAACCGGACGGATAGTGTGATGTCACAAAGAGCTTCTCTTGCCTTATAAGTTGACTCGGTCGTGGATAGGCACTATAGGGAAGTAAAAGGGAACTCTCACCAACTTTCAAAAACTCCGATATTTAGTGACTAGTTAGAATTAATGTATTATTTTCGGCAGCACTACCGAATACGAGATAAAACATCTACGAACTTTGAAGGGGGGAAATCATGCTCAAAACATAACGTAACAAAAAGAGTGCGCCTTAGAAGGGAAGAGTGTAGGCTATTAAGCCCATTACTCTATACGCAAAGAATGACAAAAACATGTTAATGGTCCATTTAATCGACTTGAAAAGCGGGGAAAGGTGATGATGATATAGGAGGGTATCATGTCAATATAGCTTACCACTCTTCTATGTATGAGACAACGGTATAGTAGACTGGTGAGCTACTATCCGTTACAGTCCTCTGTTATTCCACTGGGCAGGATCACCATCTTTCTGCCACAGTGGACGTCAGAGATTAGGTGGTCACTTCTTAGTCCTGCAAGGTAAAATAAAACAATACTCAAATGAAAATTTTAATGTGATCATACCTAACACAAGGTTAGAAAATGGCTCCTGTAAAATATAAGCCAAGATATGAGAAAGATATGTTAAGAGACAAGATATGCTCAAATAAAAGTTTATTTCAGGTGAAATACGGCGTTCTTCCCAAAGTCAACATCGGTGCCAAGGCTGATGTCAAACCGACTCTGGTGACTGTGGGCATCGTCAAGGCTTTTAGCTCCAATAAACCTCAGGTCACGACTTTCGGAATGCTCCAAGTCGGAGAACTGCTGCCAAAGTTCACAGGCTTGGGACCGTTGAACAAGCAACTGGGAGTACTGGAAGACAACTACAAGAGCCGTATTGCGTCGGAAGTGATTAGCGTCATCCTTACTAGGTTCCAGTATGCGTTCAGTTTGGCTGTGGGTCAGGTGCCCATGCCTCTGCGTTAAGGCCTGTTGAAGTGTATCCACGTGTTTTCAATTGGTACATATGTAGATAAAAGTTGAAATTTTGAAGAAAAAAATTAAAATGCCGATTTGTATACACATGTTTTCAATAGGTACATATGTAGATAAAAGTTAAAATTTTGAAAATAAAAGTACAAATGTATGAAAATTGCATTTTTTTTGCACTAAAAAAAGCTTAAATCATCAGAGGTTCAAAGTGTGCAAAGCGGTTCTCTGTGTTTCTCAATGAACCAAAAAAAAGGCTAAGCAAATATGACAAAGAGCCCAACATATTTCAAATACTACAACTATTATAGCATATTTTAAATACTAGGGGGAACTAGGGACATTTGACCCCTAAGGATACATGACCCAATGCCTTTTTCTCAGCAATGGAAAAGTTTTGTGAGTTGAAAGTGGCATCACTTTTTTCCTTTCAACCAGTTGATCACATGGTGAAAAAAACGAGCTGAATCATTGCGTATTTGTTAAGTTATGCGAAGAAATACGTTTTCATGCACTGAAAGTAAATTTTTGAGGCCGTAAGGTTTTTCGGTCTACATTTTTTGGCTTAAAAGAAAGATTTTTTCAATTAGTTATTTGTTTAGTTCATGCTATTAGCTACAGTTACATGCATAATAGAGCTAATGTAATTATTCGCAAATGACTTTGTTTTGGGATTAAACAAAAAATGTGCAACTAGGGATAAGTGACCCAAACCAATTAGGGATATGTGACCCAAGTAAACAACACAAAAGTAGACAGAAGTGGACCAAGTAATTTTTTTAAAAAATCACGGGAGTCCCAAAAGTAATTGACTGGGTCCTTAACGAAGTATAAGGTTTGTTTGGAAGGTACAAGGGAATTTTTTTTAACGAGCTTACAATTCAATATGCAGAAAAAATTGATAGAAAGTGTTTTAAATGTCCTAAAATGGATAATACATCCCAAAATGATATTGATAAAATAGTATCGATTCTTCAACCACATGTGTTTTCTCTGCAAAATAAAAGAAGCCCCAGTTTTGTATTTCGAACAGAATTTACTTTTAAATTTGATTATTTCGTTAATATAAGCATAATTAATGAAATAAAAATAAAAAGTAATATTTTTGTCTGAAAATACTATAAAATCTATATTAACTTTATAATATGATATTAGTTTTGTTATTTGGTAAAAATTTGTTGATTATTTTAAGTTATACTACCCCATTTCGGGGTTGGGTCACGTATCCCTAATAGTGGGTCATGTATCCCTATGCATTGGGATACATGACCCAAAACTAAAGTTTTAAATAATTTATATTTTACTACTATTGCAGTTAATACTACAAAAAAATACTAATATATAGTGTGTACTACTTTATGAAGTATAAATTATCTGCATTTACGCATTCATAAATAGTGTTTTTTAAAAGTTACAAGCAAAAAACTTCGAGTGGGGTCATATGTCCCTGGTTCCCCCTACTAGTAGAACTTAAATTATCTTAAATAATTGAGAACTGTTCCCCGTTTGGAAAATCAAATATTTAACCAATGGAACTTTTTCCAAAGGGGCATTTTTAATAAATTACTGTAAAAGTATGTTATAAGTGAAAGGAAAATCTATTTTTTAAAGAAAAATAGTTTTTAATTAAATGAAAATGCAACAGTTAATTCATGAAGCGTATGAATCAAATTTAAGCCGAATAATACAACTGGAGTTCAGATAATTTTAGTTCTATACTTTGTTTACTTCTTACTAAAACATTTTTATTTTAAAGCGATAATGATACGTTCAATTGATTTCTGACCAGAAAAATCCCAAAATCGTAAGACAATGCCAAGATATTTACCGATAAACTTTTTAGATAAGTGATTGCTCTGAGTCAATTACTCTTACTACGTTAAACATGAAATGCTGATACGTTTATTATAGGAAGTGTTACTCTAAGACACACTCACTTAGAATCGAATATATTAACGGAAATTTTACAAAGCACTTAGGATATTAACAATGGTTTGGTATATGTTCCGAGAGAAAAACCACATAAAAATATTTGTCCGAAATTTTACATTACGAGGCATATATAATATGTATTAAAGCTGGATAGTAAAAAATTAGAAAGAGGCAAATAAAAGCGTAGTGCAATACCAATAACGGAAACAGCTAGTCGTATTTTTAAATACTGATAGACGACCAGGATGCAAAACTTTAATAACCTCCAACTTCTTTGGAAAAAAAAACTTAAAGAATTTGCAAAAGGAGACACACAGTTAATTTGAATACTAATAAAGCTTTAGTTTTCAAGGTTGTGCAAATCATAATAGTATTATCAGTACATGTAATAGACAGCGTATAAAATTTTATTGCTGAAATATGGTTCTTAAAAAGTTTAATCTACAACGTAATATAAATTCGGGGATTTTAATTTTCTTTTGGTTATATCTCTGTCTGATCTCTGTTATATCCCTTCTGAGATCACAGCAAAATTCTACACAAACATTTTTATCTAAACGTATTTTTTAATCAAATATATATTTTAAAGTAAGTTTTGCAAAGAAATTAAAAAATATATTAATCTATAATAATAAAAGAAAGAGTCTGTCTGTCTGTGTGTCTGTTATCGGATCGTAAAAGACCTACTTATACTGCCCTCAGAAATTCGAAATTTTTAAGATAGATTCCCTTGAATATTAACGTGTGCACCTGAGGCTTAGTTTTTTCATATTTGTTCCATTTTTAGAGAAAATTCCAATTTTCTGAAAAAAATACACCACTTTCGCTCAAATCCGATCATTTTTTCTCTTTCCTGATGCCATCGGCTGAAAAAATTAAATAAAACTTTTAACGAAAACATTTAAAATTCAAAATGTTTATTTTATTCTTTTGCCGTTACTTTCAGAAACTAAATTCATTATTTGAAAAAATAATTGACACGTTTCAAGTGACGTAATTCCGCCAGTCTTCATTCCCGGATTTTATTGTGGGTTTATTTGATGATTTTTTCATTGATTTTTCTGTTGACTGCATGTATGCATATTTAAGCAATAAATGTATAGTTAAGCTATTACTGAACTATGATGGTTAATAAAGGCCATCGCACTAGAGCTATTAATGTTTTATGTCTTTATTTTTTCGCCAAATACGTTGCCAAACTCGCCAAATTATTAACTAAAATTCGCCAAATAGGCAATACCTTTTATAAATAATTTATAAGCCGGTCGGTTGTTCGAAGGTCATTGTGTTAGAGCTGTATAATGGGTGTGGGTAGCTATATCTATTTTCTCGCCAAATTATTTCCCAAAACGCGGCAAATGAGCTAAAAGGTTTTATGTATTTATGAGGGAATTGTGATGACATTTATGAGTGCATTTTATAACGTATTTTTCATTTTGGAATTTTAAGGCAATGAAAAGGGATTTTATAATTTATAACGAGCGGAAACAATAATAAGTTTATGATCCTATAACAGGTTATATGGTACACATATTTGGAATCTATTTGATATTTGTTTTATTCCGTGCGAAGAACGGGTATAAATTTGCTAGTGTTTAATATTTGCAAAATCAATTTTTATTGATGTAGAGGTCTGTCTAAAAAAATACACATTTTTTGTGAGCCATGAATGCAAAAACGCTTTGTCTTTTTTTGTAAATAATCGTCCATGTTAATATTTTTTATACAAACTAATAAATGTGTCTTTAAAATTTACTGGTGGAAAAACTTAGTTTTTTGCAAGATCTTCGAAATCGTGCCGACCCTCGTTGTACGTAATTTTTATACGAATTTAATACTGATACCTGCAATTAAAGGCTGAAAATGGATTTTCAGATCCTCTTCTATCGAACGTTTTCAGATTTTTTAAATTTTAAAATATATTCTGTAAAAAGAACGTATTTTCAAACTATTCAGCTGAATGAACCAAGAGGTCCCAAAAAGTTATGGTTTTAAAAAATCCGTAAAATTATTATTCTATATTTAACCTATTTGAATTAATAATCTTATAAACGTAACAAATGCGTGATATGGGGCTGAGCAGTTCAGCCGGCTTAAGCCCTGATTTGTAAGGACTGAAGACGCACGTCAAGGAGCTAAAAGACGCTGTGCTCCGCGGTATCAGCGTCTTTTCTTCGCTTGGGTGGTTTGTTAGAATTCACATCTAGTTATGCGTCCGCATCTAACGCATGCGTAGTGATCGAAGGCCACTGTTATCTCTTCCGAATAGATGGATTCATCGGTTGTTTCGCACGCTTTGGACGCTCTAATCAAACCACGATTGATTCGAGATTTACGAAAGCTGAGATGAGCGTTAGTTTTGGCTCTCCGGTCACGCGACAACTAAGGCCAATAAGAAAGCGGGAAATTTGGACGCACAGCTCAGCGGCCGATTTTGTGTTCTTACAAACCAAGGCTTTATACAATTACTTAACTTATGAAGAAGTATTCAATAAATGAATAATTTAATAATTCACATTTCCCCATTATTTTAGATTTTTTAATTCAGTTTTATTATAATGTGAAAAAAATTCATATACTTTTATTCCCTGTGAGTATTCTTTATATAAAAAATATCATTAAATAAAAAAATAAAAAAAATCATGACAAATATATTGATCAGGGACACCAAATCTAGCGTCATGAGAAATCCCTCTTTATGTATTGACACTTTATCCAGGTTGTTCGAGAGGGCTGGGGAGCCCAGTCGGTTAAGGCGTTTCGCCTTGCATGCGGAAGGTCCCAGGTTTGGGTCTTGGCATAAAACTTTTGTTTGGAACAAAATAACTGCTGACCTCTATAACGATATGATATTCCTATCACATATTACGCGGAAACAAAAATCCTCCATAGCGAAAGTGTTAAAAGTTGAGTTGGGTGCATACTTAGGTGTTGCCTCGTCACTTGAAGGTGATGGTAAGTTACAGCGCCCGTCGTCAATCTCTTGTGTATCTCTAGTGCGACGAATATTCACCCTAAACTAAACTGGTGTGGCTGCAAGATCAGGTGCTGTAGTTGTTACCTGTTGGCATCACTCATATTTCGATGATTGTAATCCAAGTCAAAATTTATGCTAGTACTAGCATAAAAATTATGCTATTTTTTGCTATGTTTGCTATGTTTTATGCTATGTTTTTGCTACAATATGCTTCCTTATACTAGTTAGCATATCATGCTTATGAAGGTAGCATACAGAAAAAAGCATTTCATGCTGTAAAACTAGCATATGATGCTAAATAGCACTACAAGCTTCTCAAAAGCATGCTGAGGTAGTTACCTTGACAAGCTATTTTTTTGCTTTTTTATGCTAACTAGCATAAAATGCTATACAACTAGTGTACAGAGAAAAGCATCTTGTGCTATAAAACTAGCATATAATGCTAACAAGCACTGCAAGCTACTTAAAAGCATGCTGAGGTAGTTACCTTGACAAGCTATTTTTTGCTTTTTTATGCTAACCAGCATGCTATACAACTAGCATACAGGAGAGTTACATGAAAGTTCAACAAATTGGAAGGCGAATTAAATGTGCAAACATTAACACTATTGGGAACAGGTTAAGTAAAAATTCATTACAAAAAGGGGGAAAAGTAACGGTGATTCTGGCCATAGTAGCAATGTTTCTTGAAATTTGCTCGATCGATCGTTGATCGGATTTAACGAAAATCACCGGCGATATCGCATCCGTAATCCGAACGTTCACGAGACGACATCAGCAATCGGTGAACGAAATTCTATCGATAAAAGTCATTGATTCGATATCGGTCAACGGTGAAAATTCGATCAACGTAGGTTTCATCGGAAAATTATGATGGATCGATATCGCAATATATAAGAAACTGAAAAATTTGGAAATACAAATCGCGTCAAATAATTTCGAAAACTTCATTTCTGAAAAATCAAGTTAATTTCTTTTGCCTTGATTAATTTTTGAAAAATAGAATAAATAAAATAGATTTTTTAATAAATATTATAAATCATAAAACTTTTCAATACGTAAGTTACCAAAAGTTATTTTGAAATTTGACATTTCTATTAGTGTTGTTGACTTAAATAAAGTAATATTTAAAAGGAATTTGAAACCTGCAAAAGAAAAATCAAAATTAAAATTTCTTAATCAAAACCATAAAATTCCTTAAACAACAACCTTTACTACAAGCTTCCATAGCCGCGACGACAAAAGCGCCTCCCCGTGGACCCAGAGATCGAGAGTTCTGTCCTCCTCCTGCCGTTCAAGCCGTTCAACCATCATATATTGATAATACCAATAGAAGAAAAATAGTGGCGCCATTTAACTTAAAACTTTTGTACATATCTTATTTAGCATAATTTTATAGCATGTGATGCTATAAAATTATGCTAAATAAGCAACAGTTAATAGCATGTGATGCTATAAAATTATGCTAAATAAGGAACAATTAATAGCATGTGATGCTATAAAATTATGCTAAATAAGCAACAGTTTATACAGCATGTGATGCTTTTTTGTTTATGCTAATAAGCATAAATTGTGCTCGAATTTTAATCATCTCATGCTAGTTTTTCATGCTAAACTAGCAAATATTTTAAGCATCTCATGCTAGTTTCTTATGCTAGTAGTAGCATCTTTTATGCTAGTTAGCAAAGCAAAAATAGCATAAATTTTGACCTGGTACGATATTTCGATGATTGTAAGAACGCGCGATATCGCGTGATTGTAGTAGTTTTTAAAAAAATGAGACGTTGAAGTCAGTTGAGACTTTAGAATAATAAAAGTTGGTTCAAAAAATAAACCGTTACGCTTGTGTCTGAATGATTTAATTGCGATACGACCTATACGATTCTACATTTCAGATGTGGGATAGAAATTGAAGAGCTGAGTGGAAGAACGTGCTAAGTGACATTTTTGAAAAAAATTGAGATTTTCGTGTTAATGAACAGATTGTTCCATCCTTCAAAGGGAACAATATTCTCCTCTTTCTTAAATTTTAATTTAAGTATACTTTTTACCTTCTGTAAGTGCCGTTTTTAACGTATCTAAAGGAAAGCGAAAATCTTTAAAGCTCATTTTCTCAGTTTCACCTTTTTGTCACTTAGCACGTTCTTCCACTAAGCTCTTCAATTATTATCCTTAACGCCGACGATAAACTACGTACGAAAAACTGGATTGTAAAACGATATCTACAAGTCCAGACGGATTACGATACGAGAAACGAATTCTACGAGACGCCGAAATTCAACTTACGAAAATCTTACGAAAAATTCATCTTACGAAAATCTTACGAAAAATTCATCTTACGAAAACAATTGCGACCTGCAAGATTTCTCCATAACGAACTACGAAAACGAAGAAACATTTAGTGGAAGACGGCTTTTTAAGATGGAACAGAATTGAATTATTACTACGGGCAACTATGCTAAATGTCGCCAACGAACTTGGAAACGGACGACGAATCTATACGCTAATGAATGACGACGGATTATACAAAACTGTAAAGAATTATTGATACGGAAAACGAAGAGTTTCGCCAACGAACGGACTGACTTTAAATTTTGTTTTGAAGCGATTAGCAAGTCTCAATTTGTGCCAACTAAGTGAACTTTTCCAATTGTCAAAATGTCTTATTTGGCGAAGTGTAAGAAAGTAGATTTAGTCTTAATAGCAGATGAGTTAAGTGAAGTAACAAACGATGATATGAAAGTTGTTGATTTAAAGAAGTTGATATTGGGATCTGCAAACTACGAGGAAGAGTTTGTTAAATTAATGTCTGAAAGAATAATTAACGAAAGATTAGAAAATGATCGCATAGAAAAAGAAAATGAGCGCCAGCGACTGCAAGAGGAAAGAGAACGCATGGAAAGAGCTTTTGAATTAGAACGCATAGAAAAGGAGAGAGCTTTTGAATTAGAAAAGTTACGAATTGCTAACGGAAATGGAAGCCGAGGTAAGCAAGACGAAGCAAACATAAATGGAGACGTGATTGTCAATAGACCAAACAAAGATTTGCAAAAATTGATCCGCAAGTTTGATCTAAAGGAGTCAGAAATTAGTCTCTATTTAGTTCTGTTTGAACGCCAAGCACGAAGAGCTGAAGTTCCGGAGGAGGATTGGGTTTCGCATCTATTGGGCCTACTTCCATACTAAATAACGCAAATAATAGCAAGAGAACCGGAAGAAAAGGCTAACGAATACGAGCATGTGAAGAAATTGTTACTAAAAAGGTTCAAACTTAGTCAAAATTTCATCAAAAATTTATTCAACACCAAAACTCACACAGCACATGGAGTGATTTCGCCTTCGAACTGCAGAACTATTTTGATGAGTGGATTTCTGGTTTAGAAATTAAGGATTTTCAAGGCTTAAAGGACCTAATGGTAACAGAACAGCTGAAGCGAAGAGTTCCAAACGAACTGAAGGAGCATTTTATTGATGTGTGGGTAAAATTTTTGACACCGAAGAGTCTTGCTGACAGGCTGGATGAGTATGAAACCGTGAGGGGAAGTAGATCAACCACACAAGCAAACGAACGCAAACAGAGTAACGGCAACGGCTATAATAAGAATAATGCAAACGATCGATTTCAACGGCGCGGAAATTTCAACGACAATAAGTTCAAACCCCAAAATTCAAAAACAGAAACAACTCCTCAACAACGCAACTCCTCAAACAACGCAGGCTTCCGTAAACCTTTGCGCAACGAAAAGGGTGAATCAAAATGTTTTAACTGCAACGACTATGGTCATTTTTCGAAAGACTGTCCAGAAAAGAAGCAAGGTTCAGGAAAGGATCACGTAACAAATTTGGCCACAACAACCAAGAAAAATGCAACTCCAGATCTTTATCTAAAAAGGGCCAAAATTAACGGTGGAAATTGGGTTGAAGCGTTGATTGACACAGGAAGCTGTAGCTGCTTTATGAAAAAGTCTGCTGCACATAAATTAAAAATACCTTTTACCCCTGAAGTAACTAATATTTACGGATTTGGAAACCAAAGTACACCAGCAGGAAAAACTCTTAGTAAAGCAGTTGTTGATATAGAGATTGATGATGTTTCCGGGGATGAAGTAACGGTTCTTATTGTAGAAGATGAATCTCAACCCGTTGATTTGTTGGTCGGAAGAACATGGACTGATATGCCCCACATAGCTTATGCAAAAGTGGGAAACGAATTGCATATCGACGAAGCACCATTCCGCAAATTGCAACTGAATCTAGATAAACGATTCACTCTGAATGCAACCAAAACTACGGTGCTCGAAAAGAACTCTGTCAATTTAGTGCAGTGTAGAGCCGAAAATTTAAGTGACGGTTTGCTTTTACTCAATAACGAAAGAAACATGGATTGCTTAGCCACAGTAGTTAAAGGAAAAGCAGAAATTCCCATCTTCAACTTTCGAGATAAAAGTCTTACGTTAACAGAAAACCAATGTGTAGGCAGAGGTGAATCAATTGAATTGCTTGAAAACAGTATTGTTTTAGAAAACAGAAAAAGTAGCATTTCAAGTTCAAGTAATGAAACTCCATATTCTGAAATTCTGGACACTAATGTCTTAACTACTTCACAAGAAAAGTATATTAGTAAACGTCCACTTGAAGATGAAGACATAAAAACAGATGATAATGTATCTTACGACCAAAAGCAACAACTAGTTCAACTTCTTAACGAGTACAGAGATTGCATTTCGCTTGATTTACAAGAGCTTGGTTGCACAGATTTAACTACGATGGAAATTAAGGAAGTAGAGGGCAGCAAACCAGTTTCCATGAGACCCTATAAAACAAATGCTGAAGAACGATCGATAATTAAGCAAATAGTGAAGGAATGGAAAGACAACGGAATTGTTTCTGAAACTAGGTCACCGTACGCCAGTCCAGTGATGATAGTTAAGAAGAAAACAGGTGAGCATCGTTTGGTAGTCGATTACAGGAGGCTTAATTCTCAGACGGTGAAAGACAAGTATCCATTGCCAAGAATAGATGATCTGCTTGAGACGCTGAATAATTGTAATATATTTACAACATTAGATTTGGCACATGGATACCTACAAATTCCCTTAAGTGAAGACGCAAAGCAAAAGACTGCTTTCATAACTCCCGACGAAACTGGGCAGTTTAATAGAATGATATTTGGACTAACTAATGCTCCCTCAGAATTCCAACGCATGATGCATTTGGCACTAGGACCTCTTTTAAATAAGACAGTATTGTGTTACCTGGACGATTTTTCTCATACCAGCCAAAACATGGACAGAGATGATAGACAGATTAAAGGAAGTTTTGAAAAGCCTGCAGTCAGCGCATCTAACTTTAAAGTTACCAAAATGTGAATTTGGCAAGAGAGAAATTGAGTTTCTAGGATTCGTCATCAATGAAAATGGAATACAGCCAGGTAGGAGGAAAGTGAACGTCATAGCAGAATTTCCAACGCCAAAGAACGTGCACGAAGTTAGAAGATATCTAGGTCTTACTAGTTTCTTTAGACGTTTCATTCCAATTACGCTACACATGCAGAACCATTAACAAGACTTACGCATAAGGACGTGAAGTTTTATTGGAATGAGGAACAGCAAAAAGCTTTTGAAAAACTAAGGAGTGATTTGACTCAGAAACCAATTTTGGCGTTGTACAATCCTGATGCAAGAACAGAAGTTCATACCGATGCAAGTTGTGAAGGAATAGCTGGCATGTTACTTCAAGAAGGAGAAGATGGAAAACTACACTTGGTGTATTGTGTAAGTAAAAAGACAACTGCTGTTGAATCCAAATATCACTCAAGCAAATTAGAGTTGATGGCCATAGTTTGGACTCTAGACAAACTACGCCAATTCCTGATCGGTATAGGATTCACAGTTGTAACAGATTGCCAGGCTCTAGTTTACCTAAACACGAAGAAAACACAGAATCCACAAATTGCAAGATGGAGTAACTTGATTCAAGAGTACAATTTCGAGGTAAAGTTCAAACCTGGAGTAAAAATGGCACATGTAGATGCTCTTAGTCGGTGCCCTGTGTTACAAGAAAATGATACTTTGGATTCAATAGTCGAGAACAACTTAGAAGTTTATCAAACCTTTACGGAGGACGAAAAAGTGTTGATAATGCAGCATGCAGATCAAGAATTGAAACAGTTCATAGAAATCTTCGAGAAAGAACCCGAAGACAGAACAAAAGACGAGAAAAATAAAATAAAGGATTTCGAGTACAAGAATAAAAGGTTGTATAGAAGAGTTCAAGAGAAAGATACCAGTAAGCTTTTATACGTAGTACCTAAAAATATGAGGAAAAGTTTAACTGTGAGATTTCACGATTTGAAGGGACACTTCTCTATTGACAAAACAATGGCAAAAATTAAAGAACTTTACTGGTTCCCATCGATGAAAAGGTATATCAAACAACATATATCCATGTGTTTCGAGTGCTTAGTAAATAAAGTACCAAGTGGAAAGCAACAAGGGCTTTTACATCCTATCAAACCAGGAAAACGACCTTTTGCTATAGTACATTTATACCACTTGGGACCCTTTGTGAAGAGTTCAAAAGGAAATGTTCATTTACTTGTTCTAGTCGATAACTTTACACGGTTTGTTCGACTCTATCCAACTAAAAGTACTTCAGTGAGATATGTTCTGAAATTCCTAGCTGAATTTGTTGATGAATTCGGACTCCCAGAAAGAATTATCAGCGACAGGGGCTCATGTTATATACATCACATGCGTTCGAAGAGTACTGCAGGGAAAATGGAATCAAGCAGACGTTGACTTCTACGCAGAGACCTCAAGGGAATGGAATGGTAGAGAGAGTTAATAAATCGGTACTCTCAGTTATAACAACAAGTATGACTGATCCTGAACACAAAGATTGGGACAAAACGATCAAGAAATGTGAACGTGACTTAAACAACTTGGTGAATAACACAACAGACAAAACACCCTTTCAAATGTTGCATGGATACACTCCAAGGTTCAGTGGAGAAGAATTATTGAGAATGCTTGCAGATGAGGATGCTGATACATGGGAAGACCCTGAAAAGGTTCAGTCAGAAGCAAGAAACACCATCGAAGAAAATCAAGCAAAAACAAAGAAGTACTATGACCAAAAGAAATCAAAGACTATGGTTTTCGATAAAGGAGAAATAGTCGTGGTTAGACGAACACCAAAACCAACAAAAACTCACCCTAAGTATCGCGGACCATTAGTGGTGACGGAAGTTTTACCTAACGACACGTACAGGATTGCACAGCTTGAACCAAAGGAAAGGGGTCGTTTAACTGTACTACCGCACATGTTAGCCAATTGAAGGCTTGGCGATGTGAGACTGAAGACGAAGGAGTAGAAGACGAAGTCTAGGACTGTTCACAGAGGAAGCTGAAATAGCCAAAGCAATGTAATTATTGGATCATCGAGGATGATGGATGTGTAAAGGATGGCCGAATGTTGGCATCACTCATATTTCGATGATTGTAAGAACGCGCGATATCGCGTGATTGTAGTAGTTTTTAAAAAAATGAGACGTTGAAGTCAGTTGAGACTTTAGAATAATAAAAGGTGGTTCAAAAAATAAACCGTTACGCTTGTGTCTTAATGATTTAATTGCGATACGACCTATACGATTCTACGAGGTGTTGCCTCGTCACTTGAAGGTGATGGTAAGTTACAGCGCCCGTCGTCAATCTCTTGTGTATCTCTAGTGCGACGAATATTCACCCTTAACTAAACTGGTGTGGCTGCCAGATCAGGTGCTGTTGTTGTTACCTGACTGAGGTTCAAAATAACGAAGCATTGTTCCCATGTATTTTAATATAATTCTCGAACCGGACCTAGTAGTTTATTTTGCAACTGATACGGTGAAGTTACGATATCGGCTCACGTTTTGCCTTCCTACACCCGTTCGGGTTCGAATTTCGTCGAAAAATCGCTTCTTAAATGGCGCCTACGATATAAAAAGAATATTTTCCCAAAATTTGGTAGCTCTACCTCCAGTAGTTTGGGCTGGGCGTTGATACGTGAATGAATGAATCAGTGAGTGAGTCAGTCATGACTTTGCCTTTTATATATATATAGATAATAATTATAGCTTTTTTTTTTAAAGTAAGAATTTACAACATATGTATGAGTTAACAAATTTGCTCAGGTGATTTTTTAGCTTCCACACTACGTTTATAACGTAAAAAGTGGAGGTATTATAATCGTTCAGTCCGTCCGTTTGTCAGTCTGTCCGTCTGTCACCCACTTTCACAGAACGAAACGCAAGTCACACAAACAAGTAGGATACGTCATTTTGAAGCAAAAGAACAGGTTAGGCTACATCCCGAATTTCATTAAAAAATTTAAATTAGAAGTATATTTAATATTTAAAAAACTAAAAATTTAATCCACATTGAAATAACCTGGATATAACATGCAAATTCCATTTTTATTCAATATTTTCACTGTTGCCATTTCGTCAAACGTACGAAAAACTTTATTTAAAATAAAAATAAAACTCTTGAAATAATATTTATTTATGTGATATATATATAATTTAGTTTGGATTGTTGTAATATCACAATAGAGTTCTTTTGGTGGTTCATTATATATGTATGAGGAAGGATGCATACACTCTTAAAGCAAACTAGCGGTTTTAACTCAGTCTGAGTTAATTTCCACTCCTTTCCGTGCCGAAAATGCACTTCTCCTATAGGAGTGAATTTAACTCTTTTTTGGAGTGGGTAAAAGAAATAAAAGAAAACAATCTGCGTCCTACACTCTTAAAACGAGCGGTTTTAACTCAGTCTGAGTTAATTTCCACTCCTTTCCGGTGCCGAAAATGCACTTCTCCTATAGGAGTGAATTTCACTCTTTTGTTTTAAGAGTGTAGAGAATTCTAACTTTGAAAAACAATTAATAAGCGAAAGTTCCCTTTTATTTTTAAAGCATCAATTTTACTAATTATTTATTAGTCACTTTTTCGAAAGAAAGTTTATTGAATATGGGAAATTGTGGCAACTAAAAGATTTTTATTACAAATAGTTGCATCATTATTTTTCGAATTTCAAACAAATTCAGAGAACGATAATGAGTAATTATTAATTTGCGAAAGAAGATTAATGAAAATAGTTAATTTTGGCGTTTATAAGTTTGAATTAGAAATAAATTATAAGCTGAAGGCCCTGTTTGGCGAATTTTTTTCAGAGGTGTTATAAATAGTGCGTTTTTTGTTGAGCACAAATACTGTGTGGAAGTGGTTTAAGTGACAGATTCTGTAACAAACCTACTTGTTTCTTTTAATGTTTTGAAGGCAATTAGAACAGTTCATAAAAAAACAAATTTGCTTATTTGTACAAAAGAATTGTTTTTTCCATTTTTTAAAAAAGTCATTGTTAGCTTTCGAACGTGCAATGTTCTGTTATCTGCATGAGATTGAAACCATTTGTCGATTTTTTTATACCTCAATAAATGAACACTTGAGAATTTCTTAGAACTGAATTGCTCGAGATAAGTATTTTCACTGCAAACAAATATATTTTTTCTTATCAAAATTCGAACGTCATTTTAAATAGTTGCTGAGAAAAGTGTCAGTTTTAGTTAAGCTCATATTCACAAGGATCAACGAGCAAAAATTGTTCAGGTAAGAATTAAATACTTTTTTTTACGAAATTTAAACTAGAAGTGAGCTATGATGTTGTTTTAAATGTGTATGAAATTTTGTAGCTAGTTTATATAATTACGCATTTTTAAAGGTTACCTTTGAAAAAATACTTTACAATAAAAAAAATATTAAGACATGTTGTATACAAAACGTTAAGCTTCAGTTTATCATTAATAAGTACTAATTATCAAAATTAACTTCTTAGTACCTAATTTGTTCGTTTAACTGAACGTGTAGAAATTTGTTATCAAATTTTTCTTGGAGCTAATATTATACAACGCACAGTAACGATATATTTCTGTTAAATTAGCGAATTTTAGCCAATGAATTATTTCCTAATGGATGCTGCGATTACACTTTTTTATTTAGCTAAATGTAACTTTTTTTCAATCGCAGATAAATTTCGATTTTATTTTATCCGTTGTAGCAAACAAGCCGTTGCTTAGACGTTGTTGTAGTAAACGACAACTATTTTATAGGGTAGCAATATGAATTAAATATTGAGTATAAAGGGTAAAATAAGTAATCGGCTTCATGCTATTGGTCAATTCTGTATTTTCTATCAAAACTAATTACAATTTGTGAATATATATGTATATTACGATCATTTTCCAAAACTAAATTATAATTAATTGTATCATACTAAAATAAAACATGAAAGTAAACCTTTACGAATGGTTAACTGCTTTTACGGGATCATGTGGCCTGCGCGTTCAGACATCACGTGATTTCCCTTTAATTTAGCCATTGGTTTTTGATGAGTAGACTATAATCCAGAGGAATTTGAAACTGGAATACCCACAGGAATATGATATTGATCACTCTGTCGTGGGTGGGTAAACTAACCACAGCAACGGATTAGACCATTTTTGCTTTGAAATAATTAGTCTTTCTCCATGTTTTATCATAGGTTAGAGTAATTGAGTTTTTACAACAATGGTCTAAGTCATTAGGCTAGTTACTGCAGTTTACCTCCCCACGGCAGCATTGTATACGCGATGAATCTCCCAATCCCCCAATTAACACAGCTTCCAAACTTATTAATAGTATTTATTCAGCTACTTAAAATGTTGAAAAGTACTTTATCAATTTCGAATACTGAATTATAAGGTTTATAATATCCTTAGCAACAGGAGACTAATACTATACTGGATATATCCTCCTGAGACCTGGAATTCCTTAAAATGTACGTTTTCATTTTTTTTCCTGTTTACAATTTATTTTAAAGTTCAAGAATTGAATTAACTTTATATTAAAGGGCCTGACAATATTTTATTTATACTGATACTATGTACTACGTATTTAAGTTTTTTTATAGCTAAAATCATATCTAAATATTTATCAGATATTTTTTAAAGAAAATTTTGCATGCACTTGTTATAGCTTAAAACGAATTTTTCTAAAAATCCTATTTTGAAATTAACTTAACCGATAATGTAGATGGTAAACATAAACAGATCACATTTATATGCATTCAGCATCGAAACCTTTGTGTTCTAATCTCAATTAAAAATTATAAGGCATTGGGAAAAGGCTACGAAAAATTTGTGGAAGAAAACAACACATTATTTTTTAAGCACAACCTTTATTGAAATATACAAAAAACATACTTTAAACTTATTTTAATGATTGTGAAGTAGTAAAAAAATATTTACCAAACTCTTACGTATCCCATTTTAGTATACCTGGGTTGGACAAAACGGGATAGATCGAACGGAAAAAGTCAAATTTTTTGTGTAAAACAAACTAAAAGGCATAATTAACTAACAGGAAACTATAAAGTAAAATTTCCTCTTGAAATAACAATGTATTCAGAAATCAGAGTCATTAACCTAAATTTAACATTTTTTATATTATTATTTACAAAATAGAACAAATTTCATATTACTTTATAGAAAAACTAAAGATATTTAAAATGCTTAGGCCCACTTTAAAATATGGCTTTGTAACCCTCTCAGCGACGAGCGTTTTGGCTGTAGTGTAAACTTGTTTTTACTGTTTTGTATTTACAGCAGTAAATTTAATTTTTAATTTATTAATTTAGTTTTTTATATTTTTAAAATGTTATTCTTGTAGAAAATAGTTTGAAAATCCTACTCAATGAGTTTGTTTTTAAATTAATTTAATTAATAATTTAATTGAAAAAAATTATAATTTTTTTAAAATCTATTTGTATTGCTGGAAAACTAACAGCCCTTTAACGTGTTTATACGTCTTGTAATCCGTCAGATGCTTAAATAAGAAACAGATCAACAAACGAATCGGTGAATAAAACGGGACATATTACTGCATCTCATTTCATCCAATTCGCAAGTCTATTTTGTCGAATTCTGACACTTTTCAAAACAAACTTATCTGCTTCCTAAATTTGAAAGGAAAATTAGAAAGACTACTTATGAAAATATTCTTTAATTTTTTTTTTCAAATGTAATATTCGTTGAATTAGTATTCTCATATATGTAGATGGTACATTGTAGGAAACAAAACATGTAAATGTAGAAAGCATCCAACGCTCCATTACAACTAAAATTTTCAACTAGATTAAAATGGTTATAGTAATTATAATAATCTGCCTTTAAATTTAAAGATTTTTATTTATTTTTTTTACTTGCAGAAATCAAAGAAACCATGTTTTTGTACTTCGTAGCAGCTCTTTTGACTTCAGGTAAGTAATTTTACCGAACTTTTATTTTTTTTGTATGCACAAATTCTTTAAAATTAGCTTGTTTTAGTACAGTAGAGTCCCGTTTATCCGAATCCCGGGTATCCGAAATTCGGCTTAACCGAAAGGCTCCGATTTCTTTTTGTTGCTAAAATATGAAATGCATACGCATAAATAAAGAAATACACAAAAAATAAATACGTACTTACAAAGTTGGATTTCTTTCTCAAAATATGCAGTATTTTTTTATTTTTTGCTACTCAATTTTGGTTCGTTTAAAAGCAGACCTGTCCCGTATCAAAGCGTCCTTGATTGAGAGGGAAAAATTTTTAGTAGAATTTTTCTCTCAATCAAGGACGCTTTGGTGGTATATAAGTTGACGCAACTTTGTCTTCACCTTTTGGCGGACACGGGCTGTTGTTATATATTCGGAAAACTTACACAATTTCTTGGATAGAAGCAACAGCAAAAATTATGTGTCAATTTATCGCACATGTAGCAACACCAACATGATTGCTCCCTCGATAATAATATCCGAGATTTTATCCATCTTCTTTTATGTATGCATCATCTTCCCATTTCTTTCTTGCTATGCATTCTTGCTTGTGGTGTTGCCATCTATGAGGTTCTTTGAGAACTGTTTATGGTGGTATAGATGGTATCACTAAAAATATTCTCAAAGAGCCTCATAGATGGCAGCACCACAAGACAGCAGCAAAGAAAAGGAACTGTTGCTTAGGCAGCTTTCATACTTGGTAAAAAACAGTTTTTCATTTGCAAGAAATTAAAAGTAGTGTTATAGATTAAACAATTTAAATTCATCCGTCTTTCCTTATGTATTGAACCTTACAAAACTAAACAAATGCGACTTAATGTTTTTTTTTTATTTTTCCTTTTCGAAACTGTAATCCTCAAAACTCTTTTTATAGGTGGAGTCCTCGGATCTCCCTTGGCCAACCAGTATGTGGAGAGCGTCCTCAACACTGCCCTCCGCACTGAGATTAGAATGCTGTATTTGGATCCAGCCAACACTCCTGACTTTCACACCGAATTCACGGACAAAGTCGCCATCATCGGCAAAGTGAAAGGAAAAGCAGATTTCTTCAATGGAAACGTTACTGGACTTTCCTCTGCAAGACGAAACTCAGAATGCCAAGGACCTTACTACAGTTACGGAGCGAAATCCGTCAACTGTAGCATCACTTTCAACGACTTGAAAATAAATTACAACGGCAAACTAAAATACGGAAAGATGCCGGTGGTTAACATCAAGGGAACGGCCAACGCCACCAATCAGGACATATTCATCGAAGTTACTCAAAGCCAGCCAGCTTTCGGAAATACCCTAAAGAATTTCATGTTTCGTCAAATGGGAAGGTTAGATATTAAGTTCACTGGTTTGGGACCACTGAATAAATTTACGAAGTTCTTAGAAGATGGATTCCGGTCCCATGCAGAGGCAGAAATATTTAACACGATGAGTCAAAGATTTAAATATGCTTTAGAAAAAGCAGTAGCTAATGTTCCATTGCCAAATTAATAAAAAATTTCATATTGTTTAAATAAAAGCTAACCTCTTTCTGTAGCCTCTTCCTGTGGCTTCTCTTCATTTTTTTAAATATATTGTAACACTGTAGATATACGTATTAGGGAATTCGTATATACTGTTTAATATTTCGATTTGGTTAAATTCATTTTACGGAGGTCCTTTGGCGAGTGCTTACTGCTACATTTATTGTTGAATTAAATGATTCGGGTCTAAGACAAATACTAATTTCCAAGAAATTAAAGCTTTTTGAATTCTTGTAAAACTATTTTTTAGACAATCACATGGAGCCAACTGCATTTGAAGGCCGTATTGTCATCTACGTCTAATCGAAAACTCTTTCGGCGACTCGAATTAACGACATCTCTTGCCGACATTTTCGATTCTCATCTGAAATAGTCAGTATTTTTGAGTTTCACGTCATTTATTCGGGCGATTTTTCTCGGAATCTATATAGGTACCGAGAACTCAAAAGGTCGTCGACAAGTAGTTACAACTTCAGTTTGATTGGTTTTTTTATTGGTCTGTCTTTTAAAATCACTGGCTTAACAGTTTACGTCATGTATTTAAAATTGTTAGGCCGTTTGGATAACTACCATTTGGATTTGATAATCATTGTTATATATTTCACGCTTATTACAGACATCACAAGCATAAACTTTTTTTGATATACACGTTCTAAACCATTTTATATCCTATTACATTTAGTATAGTTACGTTTAATACAAAACAAAATATATGCTCAAAAATTAATCTGACCGCATGGCGCAAGTAACGCGAACATCGAATTCTTAACATAAAATTCTTTAGAACCAATCATATGGCTTAAGCATTTTAACATTTTAAACCCATCTATCCATCACATTTCATCTCATCCCCCATATCATGCTTTATTTTCCTTTTTGGATAGTGAATTTAGCGGAGACAAACACTAAATGGGATTCAACGGGGTATTTGACTAAAAAAAAATAATTGGCTTAAAATATTATTATGCCAAAAATATTATACCCGTATTTTTCTTTTTTTAAATACCCCATAAAAGGGGAGAAAAATGAATTTTCAAATTAGGACGAAAAATTACGCCCGAAAACAAAGAGTTCTATAGTAGGGTAGAGACTGAACCTGGCAACAGCACCATGGACCAACACGGAGACAATATAGGGTGGCATGTGGGGCCCGATGGCCGAGTGGTTTGAATCGCAGACCATAACGCTAGCAGTCCGCGCGCTGTAACAGGCGCGGGTTCGATTTCCGCCTTTGCCCTGAGTGTACTTCCTCTCTCAGTATCAAAATTGTAAATTAACTAGCACTTTTGCCACTCTATTCGGGCTCCGTAGTGAGCCATGGCTGCCGATGACAGCTCAGTACGAGTCGTTCCTCTACCCTACTATAGAACTCTTTGCCCGAAAACGCTTTGTGGTATCTATGACGTCACTAATAACTATAAACAAACTTTGAAACACCATTTTGGAATCTACTTCAACCAAATTTGAACGATCCACTTCTGTAAAACATCCTTCCATTATGTATATAATTCTTATTTCAATAGTAAATTAGATTAAAAGCAGTTTAATTGCAAGCAAAAAAACATCACACCAGTTTGTTTATATATACTAGTGACGTCAAACAAATCGACGTGGTTGTCATCACTTGCGTACCGATGAAAAAAGCCATTTTAAAATGATTTTTTATGAATTATTTAAAGATTAATTTTGCAAAAAAATATACGTTCGTTATTTTTGGATTCAAACTATAATTAATTTAATATTGGAAGGTATTTTAGCGACGATATTCAATTGCAAACCAAACCTGCTAACCACTGATCTGAACAAGAGAACATTATAACATGAAGTGTTGTTTTGAGATGAGTTTGGTCTGATCAGAAGTTGATGCTGTTTATCGCTCCAGATTTCGCTATAATAAAATCCAGCTATAATAAAATCGCAGGTCTGTTCATTGGCGACATTCGGCAAAGTGTTGAAACAAGCCCATCCTACAAATTAAACCCTCGTGATCGTGATTATACTTAATTTTCGCTCGCGATAAAGTTTCTTTCAAATTAAAAATTATAAGTAGAAATAAAATTCGTGTTTATTTTTTAACGGCTCTTCTTACTGGATTTTCATGTTTATCGACTGATGACGTCAAGCCCCTGTTTCGGCCCGGCCCATGTGTTTTCAAGCCCCAGTTTCGATCTCTCAGGTGGAAGATGTATTTTTGAAAATAATTATATTAATTAAAAAATCGTAATCAAATATGAGAAACTGAGCCTCAGGTGCACACGTAGGTATTACAGGGAATCTATATTAAAAATTTCGATTTTTTTTCGAGCAGTATAAATAGGTCTTTCACGATCCACAGACAAACAGACAGACTCTTTCTTCTGCCATAAAACGTATTAGGTTTTAAAGTTTTTAAAATTACCTTATATGGTATATTATTACCTTTAAATGAGTAGTGATTTATTGGGTGACAATTGAAAGTCAAGTAAGTGTCAGCTCGTCACTTACCTGTGGTTCTCGCCAATAGCCCTCGTGTAACTCTATGTCTCTAGTGCTACGATAATTCAAAACTAATCTATATAACGCTAAACTTAGCTTAAAACGTGCACTCGAGTTCGTCGGAAGAAATTGAAAACGTAATCATCAAATCCTATTTACAGTGGTTTCCGACCGCCAAGACCAAAGCGAGAAATTCGTCAAATTTGGCGAAAATTCATATTTAGACGTACATGAGAACCGATACATATTTTTTTCTACAACTCACAATACAGGTATGATTTATAAGATATGATAGCAGATCTCTAAATAACAATCTTCATACGAAGTAGTTTTGTAAAAAAAAAAAAGGCAAATTTCCCTCACAGTCCCCATTGCAAGACAGAAATTTAGGGTTGATCTGAAAGAAAAAGAGGACTTCCAACTCTGGCGTGACGAAGGGTGGTATCTGCTATCCATTAACTCTAGAGTTCATTACTGCGAAATATCTCGATTCCCGCCATCCCGGGCTCTTCTCCTTGTTTACATTGTGTGTTTCTACTTTCTACTATTGTTTATCTTAAGAATTATAGCGTTGTAAACATTGTAATTAATGTAAATTATTTTAAAGTTTATTATTACGATAATTTTTTTTAATAAAATTTTACAGGCATATTATACTTTAAGAAAAGGAGTTTAAATCTTTGAAGGTAAGACATATTGACGTTGCAATGTCTTAAGTATGGTTAAGTCATTTTAAGTTTTCTTGTGTAATTTAAACATTAGAATTGTACTATATCTAACTTTACATTTTGATTTTTCTTTGACATTTTTACAGTAAATTTATCAAAACAATGAATGAATGATGGTCTGGATAAGACTGATTAGGGAGCTCTCGCATGTTATAATTAGCTCTTGTAAAATATGTTTAAATTAAACAATGCCCTGCTTTGTGTAGTCATATCCTACAATAAGAAAGAGCTATAAAACATACAAATCTTTTACAGAATATGTATTACACTGAAAACAAAAAGGATACAATGAATTAAACTAATGAAATGTAACAGGTGTTAAGTGATGTATTTGTAGACAAGAAAATGGTATTAGTACTTAGAAAATACAAACATTCATTTATTATTTAGAAAGGCTTTTCAAATCAGAAACGGCTATTAATTTTAAATATTGGGAGTTATTTCATATGTTACATAAGTGTTTTTATTTTGTAAATGTTTTATTAATTAAATTCCAGAATTTAAAAGAATTCCTTTTTGTTAACTTCTGGCTTCTTAGGGTGTAAAACTACAGGTATTAGCTAGTGCACATATTAAAAGAAAGGTTTTTGAATCATTTATGTCTGTGGCCACCATGCCATTTGCACTGTGCTAATATTTAATTTTTTTTCTAGATGCAAAGTACAAAACAATAATTTAAAAAACTTGTTACTTTTCCCACTTAACTATCTATTACCAAAGAGGATAAAAGATTGCCAGGTTAAAGTATACATTAGCGCCCGGGTTTGGCGACAAGTCAAAAATTGTTGCCAAGTCAAAATGACAACAAACTTGGCATCAGCCAAGTCTGTTGCCATCATGAGACAAAAAATACTTAACAAATATATTGCTGAGACCGAAAATGCACAGCAAAAAGACCCAGGAAAAATGAAAAATCTCATTAACTAATACTAGGGCATTAACGATCGAAGCGATCTTTAACAAAAATAATCGTAATTTGACTGTTTAACGATCAACAATGTAAAAAAAAAAATAGAATCATAACACGTTTCAAAACATTGTATGATTATTATTTTAAATAATATTAATAATGCGATTTTAAGTAAGAATTAAATAAGGAAAACATGTGCACATTTACGATTAACTGATCTAGTAGGAAAATATTTTCTATAGCTAAAAAGACTTTTCAAACTGTATTGAAAAAAATATTAAAAAAGCACTAAAAACGTTTTTTTTAAAAATAAAACATTACATACCAGGAAAAATAAGCGAATCCTACCACCATAATAAAAAACGTGGAAAAATATAGCAAGTGCCAAAAAAAAAATAATGAAAAATAATCTAGTTAAACATCGAATTAAAAATCTATCTGCACAAAAAATCTTTACTTTTAAATAAAAATAATTAAGATTTAAATAGATTAAAAAATAGATTCAGATTCACTTGCCGGTGCAGTGTTGCGAGTTAGAGTCGAAAAAAAATAAAACAACCTACAAAGTTGCCAGATTTCAGGTTTTTTGACGAAAAAACAATGGGGAAAAGTTGCTAAAATTGTCGGATTTCGCAGTTTGGCGATTTCACCAAATTTTTGTCGCCAAGGGTTGCCGTAAAACTGAATTTGGCGGGCTGCCAGATTGGCGACAAATTCTTTGATTATTCATTAGTTGTATACTAAGAAAGCGGCACAGCATTATATATTTTGCAAAAAATCTGGTTAGTTTAAATTAAATTTACATTTCTTATTTTTTTAGGGCAGTTTGGAGTAGTAGTTTCATGTTTTTTGTTATTAATAAATATTTAATATTCTTCGAACTTCTTCAAATAAGTTAAGCAGACAATAAATAATAACAATTTGTTCAGATGATAAGAAAATTAATGAAAATAGTTGATTTTGGATTTTAAAAGTTTGAATTATAAATGGATGCTGTGTCTGGTGATTTTTTTTCTAATATGTATAAATCTTTGTATAATTAAATTTACTCAAGGATTGGAATAACGCGTTACTTGTAACAGTTACTCTTTTTGGTAACACTGCTGGATTTTTCAAAAAGTAACTAGCTTAGTTACTTTTAGCAGTAACAAAGCTTTTATTTACTTTTCCGTTACTTCACACGCGTTCTCCCAATACAGGGAGGCTGTGAGATGCCAATTTTGAAATGTAATTTCTTTTAGAATTATACATTTTTTTAATTTCATTTTAGTTGCATTATTTTGTTTGTGCTTATGTTTCTTTAATCTTGGTTTTCTTGGAAAACAGTAAGATGGTCCTTTTTGTTTTGAGTAACTGTAACAGGGTTACTTCTTAAATAAAGTAACTGCTGTAACAGAGTTACTTTCTAAAAGTAATTTTCCAATCCCTGCATTTACTGTTACAAACCTACTTGCTTTCTGACAAGAATTTTAGTAAGTATTTAAGTAACAGGAAATTAGGCTATTTTAGTTCTTTAAGAACTTCTTGTTTTATAGGTTGTTATAATTGTGTTTTTTTTTTTTTTTGTGAGACCACAATATTACAAAAATGACTAATCTGATTTTATTCTAAAACAAACACTTTTTATATTTTTAGAGAGATGCCCGGCAAGCAGCCCAGAATGACAAAGAAAGAGAAAAAGGCCTATATGATGGGCCTTTGCCAGACTGCTAATGCAGTACCAGATCTCTTAGCCAATTTGCAGAAATATGCTTCATTCAAAAAGCATGGTCTGGATCTGAGAATCGAAGCAAGAAGTTCCAGTAACATTGGCCCTGTGGAAATGTATGAGCTATTTTCTCTGCTGAAAGCCAATATGGAACTTTTGTATGAAAACACTGATTGGGGATGGAAAGATGATGCTAAACTGAACGAACTCACTCACAAAGATGCCAGGTTTCTGATTGTGAGGGATACTAACCAGAAAATCGTTGGATTTTCGCATTTTCGGTTCGACGTCGAGCAGAACCTTCCGATTCTATATTGTTACGAGTTACAAATTGATGATGCTTATCAGCGTAAAGGTATTGGTAGGCATATGATGAATATATTGTCCCTTCTGGCTTATGAATACAAGTTTGTGAAAATTGTTTTGACCGTTTTCAAAAATAACCTTGTTGGCATTAATTTTTACATGAATTCATTGATGTTTAAAAAGGATTCTACGTGCCCGTTTGCCGAGGAAGGAAAATGCTATATGATTTTGAGGAAATCAATTGATAAAGCCGAAATCAGTGCCATTACAGGCTAAATGTTTTTTCTTTTAAATATTTTTCATTCATTTAAACTTTTGGATCATTGTCTGCATATAAAAAAGAATAAAAATATATTGCTGTTGCAGTTATGTAGTTAAAATTATATTGCTAGTTAATATGGTGAATAGTTCACGTTTCTTATTATTCTTAATTAAGATACGATTTAGAATTGATGCTTATTGGGTGCTGTAATTCACACTTTATTGTATCATGTCATAAACTCAATTGAATATATCATTTGCTGTAAATATCATGATTTCCCATCCACGTATTTTTATTTTCCAATTAATAAAATTAAAATTGGATTTTTTTTTGTGTGCATTTTATATTTTTACTAGATGTTTCGAAAACTAGTAGTGATTCACGTAAAAAAGTATTTTTAGTTAAAGGTTTATTTCTCTGAAATTATTTCACATGATTTTATACGAATTAAACAAAAATTAGTTACTAAAAAGAAGAAAACTAGCATTGTTTTTTAAAATGAGACTATTGAACTACATCCACTTTCAAACACTCAGCTAACTCCTTCCAAAACTCATTTTTCTAAAATTTATACTTTTTCTACAATCTGTAAAAGCTTTTTCACAAAGAATAAACTTAGTAAAATAAATACCATATGGCAAAAACTGTTAGAAAAAAGTAGCTTTTTCCATGATGAAACTGTCTAAAAGTAGATATTTCCAAATACTTTAAAATTGAGACTTCTTGTGTTAGGTGGAGTATCATGAACTGCCTTAATTGAAAGGTTTATGAGGAAAGAAAAATTAATTTTTTTAAATCTAAAAATTTAACCGAGTTATTTGTTCTCTTACATTGATTAATTCAAGCTCCAAGATTTTGTAAGTTGAAATAAGAATGTCATTTGTAAAATAAACTAGATGAATGTTTCGAATATATTGTTGCTGTTTTCTCCTACAATTTTTAACATCTCTCCCAGAATCAAACTCAAGACATACGATATAAAACAAAAATATTTTATATTAATAAATGATATATCAAACATGATAGGCCATTTAAATTTAGTAAATGTTTAAAATTATATTTATAGTCTAGCTGCATAACTGTGGTAAGACAAGTGTATTTTAAGGATATTGCATCCATAAATATGTTGGCTTTCTTAGTTTCTTTAGATTAAAGAAACTGAAATTAAATCTTCTGAATAATGCAAGACAGTAAGGTTAAACTTAATTTAGGTACTGTTCCCTCGTTTAGGAAAACACTTCCCAATTCTTTTAAAACGTAAAATTATTTAAAGTAGTGAAAACCACATCACAATAAAACAAGACCAATGAAGAAATATCAGATATTTTATTTTAAGGATCAGAGACTTCTATTTTTCAGAATATTTGTTACATTCAATGCGTTATAATTTAATAAAAAAAAAATTAAATATTTATATATTTTTCAAAAATTTAAACTAATTTAGAAATTAACAAAATATTGAAAATGTGCAATTTGGCAAGTAGAATCCTGTAGAATGGATATTGAACAAAATTAAGATCTCAATTTAAACCAAATTCATTTCCATTTAAGGAAAATTAATGTGTAATTTGGTTGTTAGGAGGAGCTATTTACTAGCTATTATTATTTAGACATTGTTGAAGTGAACTAGGAAAATGACTTCCTGTAGGAAATTTTTTTCATAAATTTCTAACAAATATTTGGGACTTTATAACAAAGGAGTCGGTATACTATAGTGTGGGATCGTAAAATCAAGGTGTCACTGCGTTAACTTAAACATAATGTTCAATTAATGTATAAAAATGAGTGAAAAATTACTAACACACGATAGCTAATAAATTAGCATAACTGTATAAAAGCTCTTGGGATAACAGTATTTAAAGAAACATGTTTGGGGATATAAGGAAAATGCCCAGGAAAGTAAGTGCATTCAACATTTTATTAATGATAACATTCTGAAACTAAGCACTCAATAATCCTTGTGCCTCATAGCAAGATGTTATGCTACATTCGAACAATCAGTGGTTTTATTAAATACCACTCTTTTTAAGCATGGTATTTGAAATAAGCAAATGCTTAAAAAGTCATTTTTAGATGTCATTGTAGCAACTCAAATGTGGTAACTTAAAAAAATTAGAGAGATATTGCACTGTACGCTGGAAAGTGACCTATCGCACAAATATGACTTTTCGAGTTGTAAATGCTATAATATTCAAAATTTAAATATCTAGCGATTAAAGCAAAAATTAAATCAATTGGTAGAATAGCTGGAATGCAGAAAGTGAATCGTTATTTTTTCTATTATGCAATGTAATGCAAAAAATAAACCTCAGACGATTTTTCTGAAAAACTAGTATTTTTGTGATAGGTATCTTTTCCGCGTACAAAGCGATATGTTCATTATTATGGTAAGCAAAAATATTCTCAAGTGTTTAGTAAATGAAACAATTCTTAAAAATAAAACTTACTTTTTAAACTTTATAACCCAATTTCGTGAGTTATTAGAACAATACATATATTATTTAATTCAGCATTTCCAGGTCATAGGTATTATATTATATTTATTAGACAGGATTCTACTTCACACACATCCCTTTAACAATATTCATTATCATACAATGAAAAGTAAAACTATTTAAGAACAAGAAATTTAAAAAACTTATTTCACTGAGTGCATGCATTTACTTTTAAAAATAAAAAGTTGCAATTTGGCAAAAAAAAGTGAATTATTTACAAACAAAATGAGGTAATATCACAAAATTATAATGAGTTAAACTACAAGATGAAAAGTATATTATTTATCTTTCCTATTCCTGCGCTTCATAGAAGCTGCACACTGGGGGCAAAACCATTTTCCCTTGGGAGGTTGTGTTATGCCCACACAAGGGTAGTGGAACCACTCAAATGGACAGTCCTTGTGATCACAAGCAACCATATCTCCATAGGATACTTGGTTACATATGCAGTATCTGGGTTCATTCGGGTCATAAGCGTCTAGGAACATCATGTTTTCATCGAGCACAGACGAATCTTGAGAATCATCGAGCAGAGATGGTGGCTCGATGATCGGTTGAGCAGCGACTTGACTGGTTCGGGCCTTTTTGTTAACTTTCTTTGGTTCGTTGGTAACAGTGACCGTGCTGGCAATGTTTGGTGGAGTGGCAACCACAGAATTGATCTCGCGACTGCCCAATGTGAGCTCTTTGTTGAGGTTTTGACCGGAATTGATTGCCTCGTAACTGGCTTTGAGGCTGGCTGTTCGCCGCCCTTGCTGGATCAGACTGGACTGGCTTTGAGAAGTGCCTCTCTTTAGAGACTGCTGAGTGGCAGCAATGGCTTGTGAGGCTGCTGCAGCCAGCGCACTTGTACCAACATATGTTGTTTTGGTTTGTGGTGTCAGGACAATGCTGCGTTCTTGAGCAGAACTCGTAGAACTGCTGCTGCTTGTTGACGAAGATGATGGGGAGTGGCCTGGAAGGGTCACTCGGTTGCTTCCAATGGTCTCCCGCATGACTTCGGTCGCTAGGGATGAGAATACTTTTTCGGTTCCTAGTTGCTTGTCCGGTGTGAAGGAAGAGATGGATAGGCTTGTTTGGCCAAGTTTTCTTTTTTCTCCTCTTGAATAGCTTGATGACATAGAATTAGTGGGTGGGGGAGGATTGTCTAACTCAAGGGACCTCTTTTCAAGAATTTCTGTAATGCCCGCATTGTCAGCTTCCAACTCCATCTTGAATTTTTGTAGTTCTTGGTCTAATCTCCTTAAATAACGTTCTACTAAATCATATATTTGGTTGGCTATGTGTACTTTCTCGTCTGCATCTTCTAGGGCCTTGTAATAATCTAAGCGAATCTTTTCGTATTCTGAATCTCTTTCAATGGGTTTCAGTTTCTTGGCGTTTGGGAAAAATTGCCTTACTCTTTCATCTAAATTATCCATGGCATTATGAACTTGCAGATCCATTTCTCTCATTTCTGTAAACCTATCTCTTAATTCTTGAGGCAAATGCTCAATCATTTCGAGGTAATCTTCGAGATAGAGCATTGTGCTTTTAATTGTTGTTTTACAATTATTATGACAAAAGAGTAAGCTATTACAGCCCTTCGCACACCTTTTCCTTATGACCTGCAAAAAGAAAATATTTATTAATTCAGTTAACTTTTTAAAATAAGTAAAAGTTTTATTATTATTAAAGAGTAAATTGCAGTTAAATGTACAAAAATTAAAGTAAAACATTGTTATTAACTCTATCAAAATATCAAGAAAGGGATTCTATTAAGCTATTTTAAAATACTGAAAGATAGTAAGTACTGAGTATAGTTGTAAGTACATTCCACTGCATAGAAATACGAAGTTAGGTTTTGGGCTGCTTATTTCTAGCCTCTTTAACACGAAACATAAATATTCAGAAAAATATCTACAACTTTGAGCATGATACACGAGAAAATTCACGAAGAAAACAACTTAGCATATTGGCGCAAATTGTCTATAGCACAAATTAACATGTTTCGGTGGGAACTCAAAAGGCCCACCACCTTCTTCAGAGTGGTACACAATTCTGACTAACACGAAAAAACACAGGTTGATGACACAAAGTTATGAAACATGATATCCGGAAAGAAGTGCACAAAGGGATGGAATTTGTGAGTGGGAAACGGTGTCAGAAAGAAACATTCTGTTGCTATGAAGCTTTTCCAAATTGGTGAGAACTCTGGTAGGTTGAAGGAATTAACTAAGTTATAGTGGTTTTTAAGAATATGGCAGGCTAATGCTCGAAAGTTTTTAAAAAATAGAAAGATTGCAATGGCAAGGAATGTTGTAACTGCCCCAGTCATTAGCTCAGGGGGTCTTTGAGATTGGAAAACTTTAATTACAAAGTACTAATAAACTATTTACGTCAATAATCCATGTTTTCATTATTTTTCTCAACGAAATATGAAGTTTTAGTTAATTGATTTTACATAAACAAAGTACCTAGAAAAACATGAAGACCTCTATCCACAATAATACTCAAAGTACATTTTGGAGCCTTGAGCTCAAGAATAATGTAAAAACATAGTAAACTTCTTATAGCTATAATAATAAAAAAATTTAATGAAAATTCAATTAAAAAAAACTACATATAGTAACAATCCTATATTATAACAACTAATAAGTAAGAACTAAATAAGTTATACAACAAAGACTAATCTGAAGGAAAGGACAGAAGCAGAAACCAACAAAAAACAACTTGGGCTACATAATATACTATGAGTTGAGGTTTTTAATTATTATTTTCAGAACTTCTTATAGAAATTCATTCTGAGAATTAAGCAAACAAAAAAAAAAAGAGTAAATTAAAAAGTGTTTATTGATACACCTAAAATATAACTATCCAGTTACTATTTCTAGAAACAACCCATGTCTAATATTTAGGACTTGCATTATCTTTTTGACCAGCAACCTGTAAATTTTTTTCTCATAAATGGTCAAAAGTTTTGCTATTGTTTTTTACAGAACATTTTGACAAAAACTTGGGTCATTTGACTGCAGCCAAACATTTAGATGAGCTGCAAAACATGTTCTAAAATAGGAAAATAACTAAATAATTGTCAGAGTATTTAAACAAAGAGATCATTTATATCTCCAGATAATAGAAAGAAATTCACAGCTATTTACCCTATTTATAAAGAAAATAATGAAAAAAAACCTACAAATTATTATTTTTTTATTACTGCGTTAAATAGAATTAAAAGATATTTACCCGACTTATGTTCCTGTTTAGAAGTCCCATAAATGGTTCCTTGACTGAACAGTTCCTGTTACTTTAATTGCTATGTCCATGTACTGTCTTCACAGTAATTCCAGAATAGTTTTAAGATTGTTTGCCAAATTAATGTGTAGACAATCTTAAAGAAATCTAAGAATTGTTTCCAACCAATTTTATTTTATTCAACTTTGAGCCTAAAAGAAATAGAAGCCAATATAAATTTAAACTCTTGAAGGATAAGTAAACCGTATGATCTAACAAAAAAAAAACTACACTTATAAGGACTATTCCATTGAGATACAGGTTTTAGTAAATTATAACCCTGTTTGAACTTAGGGCAAATATAATAAATAAGTGACAATTCAAATCAGACCATTGTACAATAGTACACTGTACATTTTTATCACCACTCAACAGTATAAAAAGCCTCCTGGGGTTGATTGGTTTGCATTTTAGTCGGAACCCCCTATTCGATAATTCTATTTCAAAAGAGCATTACAAGGCAAGAAAATATCCTGTTAAGAATGTTTTCATACTTTATATCACAATAAGAATAATAGTAATTAAATATATATTTGAACTGTCACAATCACGGATTTTGGTGTTTATAATTAAGCTCATGATTCTATTTTTATCTTGGATTGTTGAGTTCTTTCAAGTGTTTCCCCTTTTCTTCTTTGCAGTGTGTTGGGAACAACTATTGTGTTTGATCTGATGATTGACCACAAACTGAAACACCCCTCTGACCATGTTCTATCCCTCCGATGTCGTAGTAGCATGAACAGATTTTGATTGTTTGATTTTCAGATTTGATTTTTTTGTTTTTGTATAGTTAATTTGAAATCTACTAAAATTTAGTATAAATCAAAGAGCATAAATTGGATTTAGGGCCTTTTGGTGTTTTTAAATTAATTTAAGTCATCAATTTTCAAATTAAAAAGAGTTTGATGATGTGCCAGAACACTGTAAAGTAGCTACTTTTACATATTTATAATAGACTTGTTTCAGGTGACTTCAGCATTTCTGTTTCCACTCAAGACCTGAAACATGCCCATTACATAGGGGGAAAATTTTAACAATGTGATGGGGCCGATTGGTCAAAATATAGGTTTCATAAAATATGATTATAAACAGACATCGTAACAGAGTCAAATATTTGAAGATAATCTAGTAGTAAGTTTTACGAGGGGCGTATGATTCCAGCGTATTGTGACAATAAACAACTTAACTTTTGGACCACCATGAAAAGACAAAATATAATCTTTTTTTTTTTTAAACCTTCTCTAACAGGATCCAAGTAAGAATGTTTGATAATGTTAAATTAAATATAATAAATTGATTAAAATGAAAACAAATGATTTAAAATCTGCACCAAATTTTAATGAAACTTCATATATCTCCAGCTGTTTATTCATCTAAATAAAATTGCAAGAAACATTACAGAATAGCTTTAATTTGCCATTTATCACATTATTAGCTGGTATTTGTGACATTTATTTTGGAACATTCAATGCATTTTGTATGGAACCGAGTTGAACACTTTCGGGCAAATGATGGCAACTGAAAATCAATAATTTTAAGGCAACTTCATTCCCCCTATGTTTGATATAGTTATTTGCAAAGTATATTTCCAAGAATGAGCTGTTTTATCAAATCAATTAGAGCAACTTATTTCGTTAATTACAGAAAAGTAACACATGCAAGTAACTCCATTGGTTGTGCAGGTACCTCACTAACTATTGATACAAAATAAGATTAAAAATTATTAACTGCAAAACATCTGAAAAGTATCTCCCCAAAGTCGTTCTGGCCCTGTGTAGTGCACTTCTTGATTATACATATAAATTTGATTTACATAGTTATATTTTTTTTTATCCAACACACCCAGTGGTGATGTGTGACCTCTTCCAAAGGATCAACATTAAAAATTTCAACTCGCCCAATCACTGATTGAATAATTCACAATTACATAATTTTGCATACTAATTTTAGACATCTCAAATATTGAATGACCGAAATGTCATAATTCGTCACTGATAGTAGTAATCAAACTTTATACAAAAGTTACCTAATCATAGAACTGCAACCTTAGAGCGGAAATAAACATCAATAAGGTTAAACAATCATAGGTGGTCTTGTGCAAGCTTGAAAAAGCAGTCATTCCTAAAGGGATCAAAAGTAATTATTAGTGATAAACTACCTGTGAATAAATTTAAATTTTGACCAATTACATTTCATGTAAATGTTGAAATATTGATACTCTAATGTAAATTGCAAATATTGATTTTTCCCATTTCTAACTAACTGTACAAAACTATTGCTGAAATTAATATCAGAATAGGACAAAAATACCAACTGTATGTCAGAAAATTTTAAGTGTCTAAATGGAGAACCAAAATGTCAAGCCGAAGATTAACTAAACATAAATTTACAATGTATAATAAATATAAGATGTTTGATGGATTAATTTAAAGGCTGTTCTGTCAGTAAACATTGTAAATAGGCTATGTCCTCACTACGACAACAAACGCCACAAAGGCAACAAAATTTGGCGACTGCCAAGCGCACCAAGCAATGCAATAGCATGGTGGTTGACTCTGCCAAGTCGCCAATTTTTGTTGCCTTTGTGGCGTAGTCAGGACATAGCCATACAGTAACAAGTAATGTATTAATCTTTAATATAAAGTTTTGTGACAAATAGGTTTAGAAACTCGATGCAACAAAGTTCATAAAATTTTGAATAAAGATTGATTTGTGTTTTATGGTCACTATAAAGCAGTTTTTAGAATTTTCATTACATAATTTATAAAAAAAACCACTTAAAATTCTTAAATCTAAAAAGACTTGGCATCAACCATTTACATTTTATTCATTCTCCGATCTTCTATTGGTTAACAATGGCCATGTTTCTGATAATGTTACTTTGTATTTTTGTTTCTCTTTATTATACACTTTTTTATATAAAAAATTCTTTTCCCTAATCATGGATATCATCTGCCAGTAAAAAAAAGTAATTTACTTTAAAGGTAACATTTTAAAGAGATATTTTATATTTTTCTTTAAATTAACGTGTGAATTCTTTTAAAGCTACAATTTTATAAGTATGAAGAACACTTTATCTGTTTAAAAAAAATGGAGTGAATAATGTTTAGATAAAAATGCACGAAATAATTTATGACATTTTTTTTTTGTACAACTTAAAGCTACTGTTTGCTGCAATGAAGATTTTCTGTGTTTTATTAGCTGGCTCGTCATTGATCTTTATATCAGTAATAGGATTTTGAGGAGATTTTTGCACTTGCACCAAATATGTTGCAAAACTCACCACAAAAATTTTGCCAAATGAGCAAAATTTGTTTTTTTTTTCACTATAATGGAGATTTTGACTTAAATAAACATTTTCTAATTCTGATTCAATTAGCTTAACTTGGATTAAGTGGACAAGTTAAGTACTGGTGACTAATACAATTTGAGCTAAAAAAAAAATTTGCCTGTGCGAAAAACAGGTATTAATTTGCTAGTTTGTTATAAATGTGCAATTGAAATAATGAAAGTTAAATTTGATTCACTGATATATAAAACAGAAACATGGGAGTTTGGATAGCAATGGTTTTATGTCTGAAAAACTTGTTTTTTAAATGTTCCACCAACTGTCCAATACGATACAAATAAGATGGATGATTTGTACGAGAACAATGGTGGTTACTATTTCCACCATTGTAATACAATACTTGTTTCCTTTATTTAAATAGAAAATTTTATATATTTAATAACCAAGTTTTTTACTTTTCATTACCAGAAAAATACACCTATTTTTTATGTACCACAGGAAGAGTAAGAATTATCTTTTGTACCCGAGTAAAAGCACAGAAGTATTGGCAATTTCATAGTGCAACCTTCCATAATTTCATAGTTACAGCCTTCCGCCGAATATTATGGGGTAGTTCATATGCATAAAAATATGGCCCACATGTTACTTTTTTCAGTGTTTTAGTTGGTTTGCCTTGGGACCAAAGAAAAACGAAAGGTTCCCAAGGAGCTACAAAAGGTTGAAGACTTTTATAAGTTCAAACAAATACAATAACATATTTTGCCAAGCAATTCTTTAAGGTATAAATTAAGAACGTACAAATAAATTAAAACACTGAAACCAAAAGACACCTATTTTCCATCAAGAACTTAATTGAAGAGCTTAGTGAAAGAACATGCTAAGTGACATTTTTGAAAAAATTGAGATTTTTGGTTTTAATGTGAACATGGCATTCCCTTCTTTATATATATCTAACAGTATTTCCCCTTTTCATAATCTTTAAGTAAATTTTTTACCTTTAGTGCCGTGTTTAACGCATTTAACTGCAAACGAAAAACTTTGAAGCTCATTTTCACCTTTTTGTCACTTAGCCTGTTCTTCCGCTAAGCTCTTCAATTACTTAAAGAAGTTATAGTTATGTGAATGCTTATCAATGAACTATACCACAAAGTATGTTTTTTTTTTCTCTGCTAAAACTTTCTACAGTTTATCAACCTTTGACCAAAAAAAAGGTTATCTTTCAAATTAAAACCTTAACTATTATATTTTGAATGCAAGGAATATGTTTTACTAAACATGCAGATGTATTAAGAATGGTGCAATTGAGAAATAATTGGCCTTAATGTGTTTAATTTTAGAATTCATGAACAACTTACCATAAACAGAACAGACAGAGTACCATTTATGCTTATAACAGTTCTTTATTTACTATATAACTTACTGATTTGTTGCAAGGAACAACACTTTTGAAGAACATGATTATTTTCCCTCCCATACTTCTTGTACTTATTTTATGATTATTACAAATTGGGTGAGACAACTGATATCAATGTGGCACATCAAAAAATACTCAACATCGACCACATCATACAGTTTTTAACAATAATTCAGATAATATTTTACTAATTCACTGAATAAAATTGACTACTTTGAAGCAATTTGTGAAATACCAAGTTGATAATGTATTAATTTCTCACTTAATTCATAAGATAGAAATTTAACATTGGGTATATAACACTAATTTTCTATTGTAATACATGAAAATAAGAATGTTTTATAAAGAATTAGGTTTTTGTTTATATAACCACATGGTGAGATTTTGAATTCTTTTAAAAATTAAAATAACTCAAAATGAATTAATGAGACAAAGAAACTAAGATTATAGAAAATTTTAGCAGAAGCTTTTATTAAATCATTTAATATAAGACAAATAATTGAAATAAAAGAACAGTCTAATCCTTTGTGCGCCCGACTATTATGCTACCCACCTTAGTGTTATTTTAGTAGCTGCGGGCAATTTCTTTCATGGAAATCTTTATCGGTAACAAATATATGAAATTTAATGCACTTAAATGTAATGAATTTTTTAATAATAATACAAAAATTAGCACTGTTTTTAAAGCTTTTAACTGACGTGGCACTCAGTAACCGCCATTAAAAAAGCGATGCCATTTTTATAATATACTATGCGAATTCGTGAATAGAATTAACTATCCCAAATATCGTTTAATACCAAATATTTTAGCTAAAAATGCAAGTTTTTATAGACTATTTAAAAATTGTTACTCACCTAAAACCCTGTAAAGAGTAAATGAAGAATTCTTTATTTTAAACAAAAAAAAATACTTTTTTAAGTAGTCATCTATAAAATTAATTTATAATTTCACGACAGCTTTCTTTTTTTAATTATAAACAATTTATTTTTAAAATATCACAACATAATTATTTATAATTTTTTTTTCATTCAACAGATTTAACTGTAACCAGTAAAGAGGTATCCTTGGCAACAAAGTTAAGCATAACTTACCCATGTAAACAAAGCTGTGATCCGGCTGTAATAAGATTCTTCTTAATATTCTAATCTGCAATGTAATCACAAATCAGTCATTGATAAAAGTATGTATTTTCCAAACCTGTTATACCATGTGACCTTTTATCGGAAAATCCAAAACTGATAAACCCTCTTAAGTAGATGGCTCGAACTTCGTCCAGTTTTTCTAAAATTGGACATCATGTGGAAGGTCGCTTTTGCTTGTTTTCTAGTTGTGCTGGGATGCAGTGGTATGAAAATTTCTTAAATATGCGTTAATGAAAACTGTAAGAAAGTTTGCTAGCTATTATTTGTCTAAAAACAACATTGATGCCTTTTTCTACTGAAACAATTTTTGTTACTTAATCCACTAAGGGATAAACAAATAGGCTATAGTGTAAAATTGCTTATCTCACTGTGTGAGATAAAAAATTTAATTTTATGGAAATTTAATTTACTTTTTTTTTCAATTGTATTTCTGTAGTAGATAATAACATATAACTTCTCTTCACTTCAATTTTTTTTTAATTTGGTAAAGTTATAAAATTTATAGTTTTTTTTAATGTGTGTTGTTGGGAAACCTAACACTCAGATGACAGGTTTATATGTTTGTATCCCTCGGAGGATTAATATTATTCATTAGATTTTGTAAATTTGTTTCAATTACTAACTGTTGAGAAAAAAATGTACCTTTTATAGCTAATACTAAACTCTTCAAAACTAATAAAGTAGATTTGAACTAAATGATTTGAAATAAATTTTCACTGTCCCTTTTTTTGTTTTATTATATCACTTATATTTCAGTGTTAATTCTATTTATAGGTTTTACTTTCTATCTGTTAATTAAATTTAAAAAAGTCCATTAAAAATTCTAGATACTTCATAGTTTCTAATTATAATGTTTACTACTAAAACTAATTACATTTAAAAATTATATGAGCTATTGAAACAAGAACTAAATTCTTTGCACTTTGGATTACACA